>NMRA01000062.1:419980-547457 GCA_002633005.1 Phoronis australis | reverse complement strand
GGGGGGGGCAAGACCCCTTCCCGGCAACATTGAATCGGAGAACAGTGGAGGTGGAACGCAGTCAGAAGAACCAGAGTATGCTGTCTTAAGTCAAATCCGTAGGGCTTGCGACGATGACGCCCTGCTCGACCAGTCATATTCTGAGGAATCCGCAGGACACACTCCAGCACGTACTGGTCTACGCATAGGGGGATCCAGGGGGGTCAAGGGGTCCGGAGCCCCCTTTTTACCTTGGTTTTAATGATGTCAAATCTATAATTTTCAAATTGTTGACTTGGTCCCCCCTTCCAAAAAGTCCTTGACCGTCCCCTCTCCTTTAAAAAATCCTGGATCCGCCCCTGCTACGTTTGATCTCGTGTCGTAGTAAACCTGAATAATGAAAATAGTCCATTTTCGCTCTAAAACTGCGTCGTAATTGCACACCGCGGCATTGTTCAGTTTTATCTATACCATGCAAGTCTGACATATTTAACAGTTAAACCTGGGTCTGACCAAGTCTAAAGTTAAACATGGTTTAAGATCTTAATAAAGGTCTAAAGAATATAGACCTCGTTGGTGAAATGAAAACTGACTTAGACCAGGTCTAAACTGGAGTTAAACCAGGTTTTACAAGACCACTGGTCTAAAAGTTGAACCACCTTTATGAAATGCAGATTATCATTAAACCTGGTCTAAGTCCAGTTTAAACCTGGTTTAACTTTAAACCACCTTTATGAAATCGGCTGTCAGTGTATATCTGGTCCCTCCGCAAACTAGTCCCGAGTATCTCTTCACCACTGTGCAAAAGATGTTTTGGTTTCGTGAAACTGTTTTCAGATGATTTGTTTCCTATAAAATTGACGTTTTTCAATTGTTGTCAATGTGATTCAGCTTAATACAGTAATAACTAATTATTTATTGTCGCTTTTAATAATAGACTATGAGTTGAGAGCACCATCGTTCGCCAGTTTTTCTCGTAACGAGACAGAACACATGTTTATTTCCGGACTAACAGTACAGGTCATCGTTCTTAAACAACTTGAGGCTGCTGTTATGCGATCATCTGATATTCAAGTTTTTACGCCCCGTCGGTGCTCCTTAATTATGCTCTTGAATATTTGGAAATTGTCTAAACCCCTGTATACACACCACACTTTTTCGTATACGACTTTTCGTATGCTAAAAAATGTGTGTGTAAGCAGATGTTCCAACAAAAATTTTTGCTGGTGGCGTGACTCATACCCAGATGTGCACAATATGGTTTCACGAAACTTATGTGCCAAGTTCATGTGACGAAATCGAGAAGGGTTTTTAATTATCAAAACTCCAGAGACATGTTAAGTGCCAGAAACTTACCTGGATGCATGGAAATTTCACTATTTGGCTAAAAAAAACAAAAAAATATCTTACACGGGAGGAGAAACCCCCCCCTCCCGACCTCCCCCCGCTCGGCGCAACGCGCCTAGCATTCGACCTTGGCGGGAATCCTAAACCCCCCCCCTTGCTGAAAACGTACATCCGCCACTGGAAACTGGTTGCTAAAAACTTACCAAGTAACGTTACATGTAGTCTCCCAATGGAAATGCATAGAGCACACACTGACGGGGCTTCCGCATCCACACACTTTTTGTCAGTGGGTTGACTCTTTTGATCGCTATTCTCCACGAATGTAGTACCCTTGGGTCTTTTGGGAATTTGTGGCCACCTGTCGAAGATTTGCACCAGGGAAATTAGTAGTAATAAGGCTTAGCGCGACGACGTATTTTGCCAACAACTCCGACTTTTTACCATCTTTTTACATGCAGACAGCGACGCATGCGCAATTCAATCACCACTAGTACAGTAGCGACACCGCGGGGAGAATTCTCCGAATAGCCCCATTAGTTTACTACTTATTCGAGGTCAAAGGTTACAGTGTTGTCACTCAAATCAATCTCCCGGCGACAGGCCCAGAGCAGTTCCGTATGTACCCTCAGTCCTTTTTCTCACCGAATCGACACAATATTGAGTCAATGAGGTTTACATAGCTTAGATTAATGCCGCGGTAAACTAAGGTAAAACGTAGTTTTTATCTGGAAGGAGTTGTGTGTTCATATGCATACGATCGTTGAGAACGAATATACCGAGTCCAAGTTGCTGAACTGCCTCTGTGACTTAGTGTTCACTAATAGAGCAAGCTGTTAAAAAAGATCGATTCCTCCCAGACATTCATTATTTTGATCGGTAATTTGAAATTTCGTATTGTTTCAATTTCGTGCTCACGAAGCTCTTTAACTACCGACACAATTTCTGTTGTCAATTTCGCACTGATTTCTTGATATCATTCGCTCCGGCATGTGGTCTGCATACAATGAACTATTGGTCTACTTACTGCTGGCTCTGCCTTCTGACCTACTTAACACGAGGTTAAAACGTTTTAGTGATAATTAAGTTAATTGCGTACCGCAAATTCAATTAAAATTGCTAGCGAATGTTGAAATAGCGAACATGGTTAAAGCATGTACATGTTATGTTGACTGAAAACAAGTTTTCACCGAATAATTAATCGAAAACCTCGAGACTTTCACCGCTCACTATTTAATCGGCTTTTCCTCGGCTTCGGCAAATCTACTGAATTTGAACTTAGGAACACGAGTTCTCGAAAATGGCTTGCTGGATATTTTTCTTAAAATTTATTCATCAATCTCATAAACGCTGTAAGGATTTCCGATATGAAGGCTTATTTTCGCGTAATGTAACAAAAATCAATAAGATCAAAAGGAACACATGATTTGGTAAATGCAACACTCGATCAAAATTCAGTGGCGCAGACAGCCGAAATTCAAAGTGAAACTCTTGCGGCTATAGCTAGGGGTCGCAAGCGGTAGTGATATAATACATTGGTCACGTGCAGGAGTTGGCATTCCAGGGCACTCGGTGGTTCCCTGCGTGTAGAGATCACACGCAGGTACCAGGCAGTAGCTAGCATGCGCTTCTATCACTGGCTGATGTAACCTCGGCACTGAGTCATTGGTTAGCTTTAAAACAACGTGAGATGTGGGGGACTATGAACGAGTTTTAGCCTTGTCATGCGACTGGCGTAGAAGCAACTATTTCTTTTTTGCAGTAATGTTTACAATAGCCGATAGTCCAGTCATTCTGGGGCTCCAGAGGGCCCACTCTAGAAAAAATTGCAATAGAATTTTGTTTTGCATAAATGGCATCTTCAAACATCCCTTGGTGTCAGAAAAAAAATCTACCGAAATCAGAGTGGCGGAAGTCGATTTTTCAAGATGGCGGAAAAATGGCCGACAAAACCGGTATTCACTGTTTTCTGGCATAATACTCTTATGTAACAGCTAAAAATAAAACAATAAAGTTTGTCATTGATTATATACTTTTCATAACAGGCATACCAATCAAAAGATGCCAATTTTCCATAAAATAAAACCAATATGGCCGACAAAATGGCTGCCGAAACGCCAATTTGGTACATGTTGCAAGATTTCCTTTTGTATTTTGCCCTGAAAATGGCAAAAGTTTTACTCTTTTGTAAATTAGACAATTTAAAATATCTGGACCTTACAATTGGTCACTGGTTTGCGAGAAAAAAATCAAGATGGCTGACAAAATGGCCGCCAAAATGGCTGTCAATTCACAAACCCCAATTTACCGCATTCACGTTCTGCAAACTTTGTTTGTAACCTGATACGCATTTACACAGAAACATTTTACAATCTACAGTCAGGGTTAATGAGTTGATTGTTTCTATACTTTGTTTTTAAGATTTCGATACTAAATGTGGAATTTTAATCACATTTTTGATTATATAACATTAAAGTTGGTGTGTTTTTTTATAAAAGGCTTTAGTTAAATTTCCATAATAAATTTCACAAACTCAATTATTTTTCTGTAAAATATATTCATTTGAGGTATCAAACATAATATTTGTTAGAAAAATATGTTATTCCGGTGGAGTTATTGGCTTATTCATTACACAAACCCTTAATAAAATTGGGCAGGAAGTGGCTTTATTCTCTGCTATTGGAGATATTATTAGTTGTTCCCAAGCATCGATTTCGTCTGCTGCTGGCATGTATTGAGAATTTGGCTGCTGATTTCACCTGAATTTGATGAAAAGCAAACAGGATTGTGTAACAATAATTTATTAATTAAATTTTAATAGTTAGGACTCACAATTTGTTTAATATGAATGCTTTTTATGAACATAGGTAACTGATTTTAGAGGAAGTTAGTGCCAGCAAACAAAACGACAGTGAGCTGCAGTCACTTGTTCTTAACCAGGCTTGGAAGATTTCATACCGAGATGAGCTTTCTGAGATGTATTGGATACCTAATGTCAGGCACAGGGCTTCAAGAAGTTCTTGAGACGGTGCATGCATAAACAGTGTGATCCTTATGTTAAATAGAAAAAGTGTGGATAGAGCAGTGAGGTGGCCTATGTTGGTAGACTCAGCACTGAATACTATCATAAAAGCCAGAACATTCATCATCCCAGTTCCAAATATTGACAGATCAAGTAACGCCAATCCAAAACCAATGAAGAAAGAAATTCAGGTTATTCAGAAATTCCAGGAGTCCGGAATGTCACCAACACAGAACACACACATTCCATGCCAAGAGGTGGAGCAGTTCAATGCTTTTACACAAACTTTGGCTCGTCAAAATATGGAGACAGATCCTTTAGACATCCCGGACATCCCAACTGATCACATAACTAGATGACATACTCTGGGGCATGTCATGCCCAGCCAGTGTCTTCCGATTCTGAACCCTGGATTACAGTGGAATGTCCTCACGAGAGTTCATTTCTGGCTTCCGACCTACTGACATTCAAACACGACTGAATCAGAGTATAGGTTTTCAGAATTCGCAGTGACAGAGAATAGTTCGTCAAAAGAATCAATGGCCAATGATATTCTTCATAATGATTTGAGAGCTGGTCTGAAGCGGTATGGTGATGTTATTACTGGCATGACGTCTGCGTGCGATGATGTATGCTCGTCGGAGTGTTTTGTGGGTATCTATAAAAAATGGAAGCACATAAATCAGACTCGTCCTTGCAAAGTTGAATCATTAGTCTTTGGCTACGGTATATGAAGATGACTGACATCCTTCAACTTTTTTAAAAGCAGAAACGTCAGATTGGGAGCTTCACCTAAAAGCAGTTTCTAAAATGCTGCCTTACTTTGCAGCTGCTGGTCACAACTCTTATGCAAAATCTTAATACATGTACTTGCAGCAGACGTAGCAGCTCAAAGACACCCGTCCAGACGTCTAAGGCCAACACACCATAAGACAAAGTGACAGATTCTGGGCAGGCTTGTCATAATGAGATATGATCTTGTATTTGAACAAACGCTCATGAAAGGTATTAAAACAACAGGAGGTTTAACTAGAGGTTGCAAAATGGAAGACACACAGAGTGCATCGTGGCTGCTTTCCTCTCCGGCATGCTCAAATATCAATGGTGCCATGCAGACTGTGACAAACTTGTGAAACTAGTCAGCAGTATAAAGAATGTATCCAGGCAAGACAGTCGTGTGACGACAAAGACATCCGCAGCCTTGTTGAATTCCTACACAACAGTAACCCATTTTAAAGAGAAACATTACAGAACATCGCCACTGGTGTGACTGCAGGCACATGCGTCAGTGCCGAAAATGCCAGTGAAGTGGGGAAGGCGGTTCACTTGTCTATGGAGGGGTCATGTGTGAAAGACTTCACATTCAGAAGAAAGACAAGGTTGTGGCAATGACAAGACAATCAGTTCATGCTGCTAATAGTAATTTTACACACGTGGATCCACGACTGCTATTTCAGCGAATCCTGACAGCTGCAAAAGACAACAAAGAAAGTTCATCAAGCCTTTTGACGTTTGAGCTGTGTGTTGGTCCCCTTGCTCTTTTTATTACAACTGGTCTTCCCAGAGTTGCTAATAAATCAATATGAGCTGATGCACTCTGGTCCAGTGGGGGACTACCTGAGGATTTCAATTTCCAGAAAAACACATCTAATCGACGGCGGTTCTCTCCTTCACCGTATTGCAAGGCCTAGAGGTGCAACGTTTCAGTCATTTGGTAGAGCTTATGTGGATTACATCAGCAAGTGCACCCAGCCTACTATTGTTTTTGATGGTTACTGAGATGGACCATCAACTAAAGATGTCTCTCATGTTCGAAAACTGAGTGGGGTGGTTGGAACTGAAGTTCACTTCAATGGTGACATGGTGATCAAGTAAAAAATGAACATTTTTGGCACAGAGCAAAAACGAACAACGATCCATTCACTTTTTGTCAAGTTTGCTAGGAAATGCTGGTTGCACAGTGGTACAAACTCAAGGTGACGCAGATGTTTCAATTGTAGAAACAGCAGTAGAGAACGCAGCACAACGTCCAACTACCCTTATTGCAGACGGTCCAGACTTGTTGGTTCTTTTGCGTTACCATGCTACTTCATAACAAATTCCAATGTTCATGAAATTTGACAAGGGGCACCAAAGCAAAAGGAGAGTCTGGGACATCAAGGAACTACAGTTGTCTCTTGGTGCCGAAACTTGCGCAGTTTTGCCACTTGCGCATGCAATAGGTGGTTGCAACACAACATTACAGCTGTTCGGTATTAGCAAAGGCTCTCCCATTCAAGAAACTGCGTGATCGAGAATTCTGCAAAAACTCTAGTAAGAGTATTCACTAGACACATGCAGCTGAAGCAAGACATATTTGAAGCTGGTAAGAGTTGTATCTGTGCTTCATGGCGGTACTGGCTCTGGAAATTTGGGTGACTTGGGATACAGGCGATTTGTGGATGAGGTGTCAGACTAGCCACAGTCCAAATACAGGCAGTCATTATCATCAACTTTCTTCAGTAGCTAAATTCCATTCTACCGGGACATATTATCAAGAGCAAGAGCGGTCAAGTTTCCGTGGAAGTGGCCTAGACTCGCTGTATTGGGGATGGATGCTGGCAGGTGGAAAATTCATTCCCACGACGACGGAACAGTCAGCAGCACCAGAGAACCTGCTGAAAGTAGTGAGATGCTCGTGTAAGAACAACTGCAGTTTCAAGAGATATACTTTTAAGAAGTTAGGATTGCCGTACTCGATTGCATGTGGAGAATGTCGTAATTTTAGCTGCAGCAATTCATTCTTAGTTGACAGAGATTAGTTGTGTAAATAGTGGTTGATTGTGTATAGATTCACTAGCATTTACAACTAACTGGAAGTGACACAGACAGTGTGGATAGTAGATCACTGAATTAACTGCAGAGAGTTATTTTCAATACAGCACATTTTTCAGGAGAAGAATTATCCTCCAGTCCAGGCAAACCTGATGTTTTTAAACCAAATAAGTTAATCGTTAAACCATCTTGAAAAGGGTAGTCGTAATCATCAAGAACCAGACAAAAATTATTGTAATGGACGTGCTGACCTAAAAAAAACTCAGGATATGACGTGTCTCTGGAATCTGACGTTCTTACACGAAGCAACTATTTAGTGGCCATCTTAGAAAATTGTGGAAGTAATCATTAGAGCCTAACGCATTGAGTCTAAATGGATTAGTCGACCCAGAAAACCTATGATATAATGTTTGAAGCAAGACGCACTAATCTGTTAGTGCGAAGTTGTTTTTGGAGGCCATCTTGGAAAATGGCTGATGGTATCACCCCAGCCATTCAAAACATTTTCAATGGATTTGTTGACCAACAAATGATAGGTAAACCTTTTTACTCTATCACATTCCACTCTCGAGTTATAATGATCATCTACAAATCTGGCGGCCATTTTTTCCGCCATCTTGGAAATGGTGGAAGTAATCATTAGTGCCAAAATCAATGAGTCTCAATGGATTAGTTGACCCAGAAACCTATGATGCGACGTTTGAAGCAAGACGACACGCTAATCTGTTCGTGCGAAGTTGTTCGACTCAAGTAGATTTGGCGGCCATCTTGGAAAATGGCGGACGATGTCTCCGCAGCCATGAAAAACCATCTCCAATGGATTTGTTGACCCACAAAACATAGGCTAACCTGTTCTTTAATTTTTAATCTATCACAATCCACTCTTAAGTTATAGTGAGCATCAAAAAATCTGGCGGCCATTTTGTCCGCCATCTTAAAAAACCAACTTCCGCCACTCCGATTCCGGTAGACTTTTTTCCCACTAAGGGGTGTGAAAGGATATGATTTATGCAATAAAACCTTCTGTTGCAATTTTTTCCGGGTTATCCGTAGAATGACTGGACTACGAGTGCTTGAAGCACATACGTGTTGTAAAATAAACACATCGTCAGTGGCCGATTTACTGCTGCGTTATTTATTCTGTATGAATACAGGATAGCAACGTAAACAAAAGTCAGCTACAGTAGAAAAGGCACAACCACAATTTTCTGGGATTCACATTTCTTGAACATGAAGTTTAAGCACCCATTTGTCTGTACAACAGACTACATTTACACTTCCATCATCAGTCATGCAAGTTTGTTTGCGAAAAGCGCTACCTGTTGAGAAAATTTCCCGAGGAAAATTAAATGATACCTGCGACCGGAATGTAAATTGTGAATTACATGATTTTGTGTATGGTTGTGACATTTCGGTATTTTTAGACAATGAAACATTTTATTGATGCAGGAATTCAGGCAGAACCAAAAATTGATTAAATTGGGTGGTTATGAACGTCTCACTAAATTTAATAAAATTCATTCAACTACAACGGCGAAGTTTTCAAATGAAAAATTTACACTTCCACAGCGTCACTACCAAAGCTACGCCAGGGCTGGGTCTAAATTCATTAAATAAGGGATTCTCTCTTGTTGCGCTACGTCACTGTTCGTTGCTAGCAGCGACGGTTTGACGCTTGGTGGACCATCTGCTGCGGACTCGCAGTGCTAACCGAAGACTAAGGGAAATGTCAATGACATGCCTTAGTGGTTTCGTATAGAATGTAAAGGAGTTTGGTCAAATTACTGATATCCTTATTTTGCCTTCAGCGAAATGTTTTCTACATCAGAGTTCGCTAAAAATGACACGGTTACGAGATTCGATCAATGGTCAACTGAAGCTGACGAAAATCCTAAAATTAAATTCTACAAACGTTTAATTTTTTAGAAAAATATGTAACTTCCGTAGTTTCGTAAAACTGGCTAAAATGTACAAGTTTGTTATTCAGTACTGTAAACCTGTGGGTGGCGTACTGACCGGAGGACATCATCGAATAAGCACGTGCAGTTCAGATGCTATTTCCGAAAAGAAATGTTGACAGACTTTGTAACGAGTTTTCAGAGTTTGCTCTACACTTTTGAGGGCAGTCGAGAGTTACTTAACTTTATTTCTTCTAAGAATTGGATGGGATAGTTGTTTTCAATATCTGTCTAAAGCCTTTTAACAGTTGCTAATGAAATTGTTCCAAGTAAGAATGAACTGGAGGCAATTCTTGGCCAATGCCGTCTTACATTGCACACCATGTCGGCGTTGTTTTCGGCTTGTTGTCTGTTTTTGGAATCTTCCTCTTTGTATATGGCAAAATTCTTTGAATAAAAAGATTAAAATCTGGCGGAATTGAGTTTTTATTTTGTAAAGCAACACACGACTCAATGGCTTGGTCCACCATCTTCACATTTAATTCGGTAGAGCAAACAAGCCATATCACTTGCGTTTCCAATATAAGAGAACGAAAGAGTAATGCCCTGGACTCGCTGTTTCCCTGCCTGAGTGCCGTCAGGCGGTAGCCAGCAAAGCCAATGTAAAGAACAGGTGGCGCTGCTAACACACCTGTCAAGTGGGCTGTCAATTCACGCAATTAACTAACTCAAAATTTGGCAGATTCCCGGCGTCGTCCGCTGCTTTTACTCCTTCAAAGGAAAACCTGCCAGTGTCAAGTCTGAAACAATTTGCATGCATATTTGACACGACAAATGATACGCTGAAATATTGATAATTTTAGTAATGAAGACGGAGAGATTCGTGCAATACGAAAATAATAAATTTAAAGTTTGACTTCATATTGCATGTTTGAGACAGCTCAACTCAGTTCAGTTTTATCCCCCGAGTAGCTAGTCAAACCCCGTCGAACTGGATCACACCACGTCACAAGAGTAAAAAGTCAATGAGAGGATGGGTCCCGTTTGCTGCACAGGAGTTGGCATTTTGTGCCCATAGTTCTGTAATCGTGCTTATCTGCATTCCCAAAATCCGTAATCATAATGCTAATTAAGAGGTTCTATCTCCCACGTGACACTATCGGGCTACCAATTCTTCGAAACGGGCCTGTGTAAACAAACCACGAATTTGCACGTTTGAGCACAAAGATTTATCTTTAAACTAATAATGTGTCTCCTATATGATCAATATAAGAAGACGACACTTTTGAGCAAATTATCCCAAACTGGCATCGAGAGAGGTTAAAAATCGAATGAAAAGCGCTCCTCTAACTTGTTTTATATGAAAATGACGTCAGTGGACAACGAGTAAGTACATAATACACACCGAAAAACGTATTTTTGAAAGTGTCAATTTCACTTCAACACTGGTTTACATGTATATGCAACATGATGAAATAAACATCCATTACTGACGTCAGCACTCGTCTATTTATCAACCTTTTGATTTTAATCTTCAACGTATCTGATCGTAATTACAACCATGTGTCATTTAAATTTATGATTGTTGGTGACTCAACACCTCATTACCTAACAAAATAGTTGCAACTTAAATCGCTATTCCGGGGACAGTTACCGTGATTGGTTGGAACTGATATCAGGCCGGCTGCGCCTCATAACTCCTGCTATTACCTGACACCAAGGGCGCGATAGAAATTTCTGGACCCTCGACACCCACATAGCTGCATGCAGGCACTGAAAATGATGAATCAAAACCCAGTCCCAGGGACCAGATTCCGTGACATGAGTGAAAGTGCCGTGAGGTCACGTGCTCCGCGTGAGGGAGCACCCTCGTTATCACTAGAAAACAACAAGTCGGCCATAATTCTACGTAAGGCAACACTAGCGTGTATTATCTTACTCATATGGTTAAATAAAAAACACATTGTTTTTCATAAATCCCCAAAATGTATTGATGATTTTTATTCAAAGTTTAATAACTTGGAAATTGAAAGAGTTAGTTCATTCAATTTAGTTGGTGTTACCATCAACGAAAACCTGTTATGGACTCCACACATAAACAATGTGTTGAGAAAGGTAAGCAGATTCTGTGGTGAATATTCAAGTTGCAGAAAAAGGTTATTCGCACTATTACCTCTAGTTATTTTAATACACATACAGATCTTTTATTGAAGAATACGCAGATACTCAAAATAAATGACTTGTATGTTGTTGCTATTATCAAATGTTTCCACAAATATATTCATAATTACTTACCTTCATTTTAACACGTTCAATTTAATAATCCGTGGGTCTGTTCATGCACAACAAACTAGGCAACGACATCTTCTTCAAACTCCTCGTTGTACTAAATCATTTGCTGAAGATTAAGTTTGCATTGCCCTACCTCATATCATTCATAACCTTCCTGAAAGTCATTCTTAAAAAAAAATTTTTACCCATTCGTTATCTTCTGTTATGAACTATTTTAAAAACGTTTGTTTTGAGAGTTATGAACTTGAGTGCACTATATCAACTGCTTTGTGTGTAACTATTTTCGATAATCTCTCCTCAGTCTTTTTACAAGTAGTTAAAATTACATTATCGCCTAATTTTGTAATTCTGATTATCTGCAACACTGTATTTTTTATTCTCTGGTGGCTCCGTGGTCCTCCATAAGTGTAAATCTTTATTAATTGTATTTTTTGCCTTAACGTGAATAAAGTGTGTTACTACTATTGAGCATATTAGTCTGCGCGAAAATAGTTCATTTCCGTCATTTTGCTCGGTAGATAGCGCTTTTGTAAACATGGTGTCTTGCGATTCCTGTCGTAGGCGGTAGCCCGTTTCTAATGTCAGTGTTGCAAAAACTGTTGTAAATGTAGACTGAGATGAATCTGGTAGGGTTTCAATCCAAAATTTAGCTGCGATAATTCACAATCCTTCTTGAATGTTTCCATGTTGAAACGGTCATCGAACGAAGGTGATAATGTCATGAACGTCGGGGATTCCCTTAAGGGATTAACCAACACCTGACGTCAAGGGAAATAACTTCGATAGTTCGTTCGCAGATACTTGAAAGAATTAAAATTAAGAGAATCTTACACGAGTCTCAGGTTTATGACATGGGCAAAACCTCTCTGAAATTTCGGCAAAATCCCGACGCTTGCCGAGGCAAGGTGAGTGTCAGTTGACTCGGAGATTTTACTTGCATCCCCGCCGGTCGTTAGCTTTACATGCTGATACAAGCTTCACGGCGAGGAGACGGGCAGAACTAACCGGGCTTTGTGCAATTTCGGGGTTTGTCAGAGCTCAACACATAGTGGTGCCTAGCACGGCTTGCAGGCTGGCTTGGTCCGTTGACGATGTTTGCCGTTATGTCCTTCCGACCGGAATTACGTACATGATGCTGCTACTTTGGATGTTAAATTGGAGAATGCCGGATTTACCAATCATAACCTTGTCACTTTCATGGTATTGTACGGTGTTTTACACTACTTTGTGATTCACCCATGTAATATCAAAAATTACGTACTGGGTGTTATTAACCAGTCGTGTCGTGAAACATTCCAGTTCATGTAAGAAAAAATATTTATTAACAAAAGTAGCTCAACATTGATTCATACCATGACATTCTAGTTTTGAAATTATCGTTTATTGAAGGAATTACGCTGTGTCCAGGACGGCGAGAGAAGTCTCGTCTAATCATTCTCTCTACAAGCTTTGGTAAAGTGATTATACCATACGCATAAGAGGACACGCTAGTGCGAGCATGCATGCGGAAATTCCGTATAACATTCCTGTTTGATAAACAAATTCGTTGGTTTCTGATTTGTTTCTTTATGTATCTACGAATATCGATAGATTCATAAATGATTTTTTACTATTAGAAGCTAATCTTGTAAGAAAAGGGTGATAATTCAATGAATTTAATTGCTGCATGAAGTTGGAAAAACTCTAGAATCCGAGCCCCAAGTAGCAAAGTACATTTAGACGATATTTGCACATCTAAAATATCTCTCAAAGACATTGATGAAATTCGTACACACAAACCGTAGATGGAAAAAACTTTTAAAAATCCTTAAAGAAATAAAATTAAACTCATTTCTTGGAAAGGTTGTCTTCGCAGTTCATTGGTGTTTTTAGTTTCCAGTAGTACTGAGTAATGAATTTTTGTTCTTCAAAACTGAATTGATTGCTTTCCCTGATTCGCATGCACGTCATGACTGACGTATCCACGTTAAAAATAAGATGTAACCATGCAGTAGGTCGCGCAGACTCTCCGTGATAACCACAAGAACTCAATTTGAACTTTAGGCGTTCAGGAATGGTGAACATTTCTGGGACACACTATACTTTTCCCCAGCCACCAGAAACTGAACTACCGGTAGTGTTTCAACTAGGGATTTTGAAACAGCCCCAAAGGCACTACACCAGGGACTTCGGGGCCTCACCTTTTCAAAACAAAAAATCTCTTTCAAAGAATGGCCGAAACTGGATCACAACAAAACCAATCTTGACCTTAGAACGAGCGCAGACGGCAGGTACGAGCTAAGCTGCCTGTCTCAAGTGAATCATAGTTGAGCTGACCAGCAACTAGCGTTAGTTCATCGGGAATTTTGTATTTTCACACTGTTAGATCTCAGCTACAGCTATACTTGAGGCAGCTCCTCGACACAGGTCAATGTACTGGTCCTAGGCCCATTCTTTCTCTCCGTGTTGGGTCACGGTTACTCAACTCTTATTGGCTGGATCCCCGGGATTGTCCCAGAGGCGGATCCAGGGTTTTGCGTTCGGGGGGCAGGGCAGAGCATTATTCATGGTTTACCAGTCAAAAATTCGCACCCCCGAACTGCCAAATGCAATCTGGGAGAATTTTAGGGGGTCCATGGTCTCTTGGCGCTCTAAATCCACCACTGTGCCTCCTCATGTGGGAGATTCGGCACAAATATGGTGGCATCGGGAGGACGGGGGCGATGGGGGAGTTATTTGGCGACGTCGAAATGATTTGTGCCCCCCCCCCTCAATAATTTTTGCTTTCCTACGGGTCTGTACTTGGTTCGTTTTGCATCACTCCAGTAATTAGGACTCAGTTAAAACACACCTCGAAGCTGGATAAGTTTGAGGCATGACGTTACCTTCACGGAACCGGGATCGAGTTCAATGACGCTAGTGGGGGTCTCACTAAAAAAGGAAGATTCCGCGAGATGTCGCCGTGTTTTTTCAACAAGAGCTCGTGATTTAGTTCAGATTTTTTCTCGACGCGATACAGTTATTGAACTCGAACCTGGTGCAGGTGTCGATTTCAGTCTAATGGTGTCATTACATCCCCTCCAAGTATGACAAATTAACTCTTGCTCACGACGTAATCAAAGTGCAAGATACAGTAATTGACTTCAACGCTGTGGACAGTGACGCTGGTGACTACTGAATAAGATTAAAACTGTACAAATCTGAACTATGACCACTGACACTTCCTGTCTCCAAACGATTTAAGATGGATTCCCATTCTATCGCAAAGGGCCCAAGACCAAGGAATCAAATGTTCGTGCTATCTAAAATGCCTCTTTTCCAAAAGTTTAAATTATGCGATGATACGCTTCGGATTGTTTCCTGGAGGTAAAATATGACCCAAGATTTCACGATTTTACGAAAAGAAGAAACGTGTACTATGTAGCTTCTTCTTCCGTCCACGAAAACTGTTGTGTCAGCTACGAATTTATGATGTGAAACGAACATATTAAAAACGTGTAATAATTAATTATTTCTACACTTGCTTCGTGCTCAAGCGTGGGATAGTTATAACTGGACCAGGCATTAGGAAATTTATACTTAAATCATCCACGTTTAGTGACCTCGACAAAGTGAGCAGCAAGACAAGACGTCGTTTCGATAAGAACCCGGATGTCGTGCGCTTTGATGATTACAGGTAAAACCACGTGAGGCTGCTTGGGGGCCTAAAGAATGTCACCACCTGCTGAGATGTGGCAACCTATATATACCTGTGTCCACACACACACGTGAAGTAGCTTGTTGACCACAGAGGCACAAGACACGAACACAATATCACCGCGTGAGACGCCACATGACAACAGGTAAGCGTAAGGCAACACCGGAAAATGTGTGATTCCGAATTAATTCATGTAATAATTATTATGATTATGTGAAACTTGAAAGGAGGGGTGTATACGGCTTAATTAAATTGAATTTTGATCTATGCTTCCTAACATGATTAATCATTTTAATATTTAAATAATTTCAATAATACATCCATGTCAATTGCCGTGACGGCATTAAAATACCGCTGCTAGAATTTAGTACACATTTAGTTCAATTTTCCTTGATCGTTTCAAATTGAAACGAGTATGACATTCATTATTTACCGAAGGATTGGTTATATTGATCAAAATTCGAAAACGTTCCTTCCGCAAAAATACCCAATGTCCAAATTCCATCAAGTTCGTTTTATATGTATCAGAGGATGAGACTGTAGGGAGACACCTCCCGCGACACTACGCCCAATAATCCGTTGCGCGTGACGCAGATTTATTTTCTGCAGTGATTGCGTGACAAAATAATTAGTCAAATGATAATAAGGAATGTAGTATTCTGTACTGAAATCAAGTTAAAGGCGTATACATATCATGTGCTAGCCTGGGTGTGTTCAAAGCATTAGTGAAAAGGCCGACAGGTGGCATGGTCTGCGTGTACTTGTGCACGAGGTGACGACTTCGGAAAGTGAGTGTCGTGATCAATGGTACTTCGGAAGGATGGTTGTTAAAGATAAATGGGTTGGGTTTAGTTTGATTTCTTGTTGCTATGGTTACCTAGCAAGAACTTAGAAACCCACAAAGTTCAACTATCAAAGGACAGCCGCATTTGTGATTGCTAATGACAGCCCTAACCTTCTGGAGCCGGGGGTTGGTGGCTGACAAAAAATTGATCTGATCGAGGGTCTCCTTCACTACCGGCATGGTCTAACGTCACGCTCAGGGAAAATTGGCTGCGCAGAGTTTACTGGGCATGCGTTAAAGTGGCACTGTCGACAAGAGAAGTGCTTTTTTGAGATTAGTCTCAGCGCGAAATCGAAACTGTACGCGACCTCGCGGGCACAGTTAAACTTTTTTTTCTGGAGGAGCAACACCCACTTGATAAGTGACAGATTATTTCGAAGGCGTTTAAGTGGTAACGTCGACGGCTCTAGTTTCTTTGTATGTCTGGTCGTCAGTGGAGAAAATTGCTCACTTGTAATAAAATTGCAATAATACAACGGATGATGTTGTTTTGTTGCTAATTACGTCACGAAGTCATCCAAAAATAATCCCAACAAGGCGTTTTTGCCTTAAAGCTGATAACACTCTTTAAATTGGCACGCCGCCTAGATTCTGACGGCCGAACTATGCAAAATTTAGAGCTGAAATCAACCCGCGGGTTCACAGCAGGACATCTCCGACAGCAGAATAGACACGAACTTTGAGTGGTTCCTATTCTGGTCGAGTTATTTCACTGGGAGCTTTATAAAAACGTGTATATTAATCGGAATACTACCAACATCGTTATTTTCATTTCAGAAATGTTGTGAACACTCATATTTGCTGGATGTGCATTTGAATATTCAACACCCAAAATATACACTTTTCAGGCGCAGTGTCAAACTTGTCTTGTTTTATCTAAATTAGAAAGCGAAGGAAAAATTTTTTGAGCTAACCGGGGATCAAATTTGTGCCACAATCTTCAGTTATTTTGGACTGAATCGAAATTAAATTACACGCACTTCATGCATTGAAACTACGCACGAGAGAACAGTCGAATTCGGATGATAATGTAATTGGTTGTCAAAAGTAAAACTAAAAAATCGATTCCGTCCACCGACATATGATTAAGTTATCAAATATCATCATCTCTATAAGTGAGTAACATTGTCGATATCAATTACTTAGATCAACCGTATTCCACCTGTGCCCTGTTTATAAAAACAAATGAATTACGGTATAGTGGTCACTCGTAATTATACACGATACCTGAATGGATAAGCATTGAGCTTTATGTAAGGTATGTATTTATAGACAGTTTGTTCACAAGTATAAAGTTAGGCAAAGGTGCGTAGTTTCCGTCCTAAAATTAGGTTGACACAAACTGCTTGGCAGATGTCGTCTAATGAAAGAAAATAATATTTCGTAATTCTTGTAAATAAGACAAAATTCATTATAACTACATCCTGAGAGTACCCACAAAACTGCTGGTCACTAGAAGTTGTGTCGTATTTTAATACGTACAAATTTTTAATTCATCGCCTTTTAATTAAAACATTAAAACAATCAATTTGTCATTACGTCGACAGGCCTTCTTACGTCAGTTTCCAATTTGCGTAAACTATCTATTGATAAGAGTTGCAAAGTGTACATTTGGGAAATGAATTTAATGCGCAGTTGATCGCCCATTGGAGACCAAGTTGCAGTTCTTTTGTAGAACTTAAACGCTGTCAAAGATAATTATTTTGAAATTGATGGTTAAATCTAAAAGACAAGTTTGACGTTTTTAATAAAATTAATGGATAAAAGTACTTAAGGCAATTGTGTGATGGTTACATTTGCTAATTTTCATCTCGTTTTTACAATGCGTGGGAAAAGATAGAAAGTTTTAGATTAACTTCGGAAGTAAATTACTTTTTGTACAATAATCCCAAATGAGAACTCTTTTTTCTCTAATCAGCTCCCTTTGTGAATGTTTTGTAGCGCAGTGCAAACACTTCCGCTAAACAACAATACGGCGATACGCCTGTAGGTTTGCTCCAGAACTTTTGTACAAATACAAAGTGTGAACACATTTTTAATCTTTCGGGGAAAGATAAAGAAACTGAACGCGCACTTATGCGATCACTGACTATTTTCTTCAAATTGTTGACGTTCCAATAAAAGATAATTCAGTTGTTCATTTTGAGTCCCTAATTGGGACTGTTTCATGCACCCGGGCAAAGGGACCCGTTCAAAGAAAACTGACTTAGCTAAGAAATGAAGACAAATCTTAAATTTCAGTCAGTCTCAAATCTATTTCAAGAAAGAGATCCTAAGTTTGAAGTTTTTGACCTAAGTTTTGTATTAGTTTTGACTATCTTACCAAATGTGAATTCAAAGTTTCAAATTTTTGAAGATAAGGCAAATATTAATTTCTTGAAGCCAAACAAAGGTTTACAAATATTCTTAAAGGGAAATTCTCGGCGAGAAAAAGCGGGACAACTTTGGATTGGCCTCGGTCCTGCAACACGCAAGGAGAACTTCCTCCGCAAAACCATCTGCTGCAATTCTAGATAGAGTTACCATTGCGGGAAGTAGGTTAAATTGAATCTTTCTTTAAATCCTGTCAAATTAAAATTGAGCTCAGTCGTGTCGAATTGATCTAGTTCAATACACTTGGTATTTAACTCGTGGTTTTCGTGAATTTTTGTAAACTAATATTAATTCATGCTCTCTCATATTTCAGATGGAACTGTCACTACTTACTCTTCTTGTTGCTTTGACGACATTCGCGAAAGGGTTACCATTGGCAATAGAAGACAAGGGTGTAACAGACCAGAAACTTGGAGAGCACTTGTGGAAAGTTGTTCGTGAGAGCTTTTCAGAAAGTGCAGACTCGGAAGGCAATGAAAAACAAATTCTAGGGCACCTGGTTCCGCGTCGCCAAATCAATGACTACGGAAAAGGCGACGACGACATATTGAAACGGATTATGTGGATAAACAGACACGGGATCACCCACGGAGTTGGTTCAGGCAAAAACCGTTGGGGGCGCTCTCTTAAGCGCAGTTACCCAGAAGATGTTCTTAAGGAATTGAGTTTGTGGTTTAAAGACAGAGGTCAGTCTAACCGTTCCCATCCTATGCTGCGCAGGTTTGGGAAGCGACTGTTGCATGTTAGGACATTAAACAACTGGGACGGACAAGCACATGGTAACAGCAGAAATGGGTTGGAAAACATAAAAAGGGATAGAATGCCGCTGCCTGATAGGAGAAGGTGGACTATAGACAGATTGAATAAATTTGCGCATGACAATGGAGTGGATGCCACGTTCTTTAGTGGTCCACGTTTCCGGCGGTCAACACAGTCTAACGCAAGCTCAGCATGACGCCCTGCAGGATTTCGTCAGGAGATATTACGCATGAATCTCGGAACTTTTTGAGTTATGCCATATAATAATATCAATATTTCTTATTTTGTCTTCTTGTCAGGTGACCGTAAAATTCTATGCTGCTTTTTGTGCTTTGCACATTTTCCGACACCCACCCAACATCCTTCCATTAGATAACGCGTGATGCTTGAAAAACTGATTACCAAGCAATGGTTATTGCCCTAGCTACTAGTTGTAAAGGTTATTTGAGGTCTCTTACTGAGGTAAATAGTTCCAGAATAATGAGTAATGTAGAATTGCAATGGCGAATTGTGTGGAAAAGTAGTTCTTTTGATGACGATCCAATGACGTCTATGGGGAAAACAGTATTTATTTATGAACGATGTTACGAACGGTTTAAGGTCTGTTCTAACAAACCTTCGCAACTGATGTTTTAGGTTATGAAACTGAATTTGTCTGAGTTCATCTTGTGGTCTCCAGATTAATGTAGCATTAAAGTGAAGTTATTGAAATTACTTTGTTAGTTTTTGTTAAAATGAGTTTCCGCCTGAGTTTAGGCAATAAAGCTTATTGCTATTTTACATTACATATTTGGCAGTCACTCCAGTCAAGTCGTCCTCTTTTTAAAACAATATTTATTTGTGTTAAAGGTAAGAGATACATTATCTTAAGCAAAAAAGCTTAATATCTTCCAGATGCTCCTCACAAAAATACAAATAGCAAACATGGTACTGAACAATGATATAAACAATGAAAGGGAAGCAATTACAATGGATTTGATAACGGCAAAGCAGTGAATTTTACAAGAAAATGATGACGAAAAGTTGAAAAACAGTATTTGAATTAAGTATGGATATTTCAAATAAAAAGAGGAAAGCAATGTACAAATACCAGTGGTGTTGCCGCGAGGTCATACGAGAGACACACAAGTTAGTAATGATTAAAGATGGTTGGACAAACTTTTCTTAAAATGTTTAAATGTAGTTATACGTTTAATGTGGTCAGAAAGATCATTCCACTCCCCAATGGCAAAAACAAAAATGTCTTGCATAAAAAGCAGTGACTGTCCTGTGTCTATGTACCGGAAGGTTAAGTTGTGAGGTAAAACGAATACTTACTCCATGTGTGGAGCGAATTGGTACAATATCTCTGGTCAGGTATTCTTTGTGCATCACACCAATAGCACTTAAAAACCGTACACAACCGTCTAAATTCATAAAAATTATACATAGGTATCCAAGTTGAACTCGGTGACAGGATGGAGTGCCAAATGGGACAACTGTTACTTTGGAAGCTTAAAATCTTATAAACCAAATTCATTGGTTGTGCAACCAGACCACACAGTACAACACAAAAAGGGGGTAACACACTGGAACTAATTATAATTCCTCAATTCGCCCTCTCCAGTAAGGTAACAGTTAATACGTTTTAAAAGTCCGAGACCCCGTCGTACTTTCGAGAAACCTCAGAAACATAGTCACTCAGCCGCCAGCCACCTCCTGTGGTGCACCGCCCACAGATCATGGGCGGCGCAGCACTGAAAAAAGTGGTGGACTATAGCTCTCCAAGCCCCCTATGGTGCGCCGCCTATGTCCATGATCTTAACACCACGTAATTTCTCCGAAATTGTGTGTTCCATAAATAATTTCCTAAAATTTGAGATCTAATTTTAAAACATGTCTATCAATAGTGTTTTTAGTTTCTTAGAGGCGTCAAACAATCGTTCTACCGTCACGACAACAGACTTCAATGCTGGCTAAATCAGACTGTAACATGACATTAAGAATACCTGTAAATCTTACAGAAACAAAAATTGGTGAGTCGTCGGCATACATTACCATATCCTAACATACAATTCAAGACAATTTGTGAACACAATGAATATTAATGGAGAGTTCTGGGGGAAGCCATGAGAAATTTTACAACTTTGCATACCAGCCTGGTTGTGCTGTATTCACGCTCTCCGTTCTGCTAAAGTTGACACTGCGTCGCATTAATATTATTCTTAACACTAGTATTTGTAATAAATATAACTACACTGTATGGCAGAGCCGCTACCCGGCCTAGCCAGAAGATTAATTATGATCTCATTCAAATGGTCAGGTAAGCAACGATTAACCGGCTGTTAATGGTTTCTTCGCTTCAATAAAAAGCGCTAACACAAACGTTAACAAAAAAGGTTTGGCATCACTGGGCGACTTTCAATGTTAGTTGACAACATTGTTTTCTAAGCTCGAGTATTACAACCGGTTGCTTTGGTTGATCGGTTAAATCTAGGAACCAATGGTTAAATGTTGCTTTACCTGACCATGCGGATGTGAAGTAAAGTAGTGTATTTAAAAAAATAAACAGTGGCTGGAGATTAGTCACAAGTATTTTACTGCCATTGGACATCATGTTATCAAGCATTGAAATTTTAATTCCACATTTTAACGCGACAACGATTGTGTTCGGTGAACTTTTAGGTTGTCTTCTACAAGTGTAAGAAGTTTGCAACAACCATAAGCAAGGACACGTAGTCTTAAAATGCAACAAGCCTACAGTACGGTAGCGAGGTTTGGCACATTTACTTTAAAGTGAACTTTTACTTCCCCGGTAACACGAGTCACTCAGATTTTTTCGAGAAATAGTTATTCAATTATTCAAACGAAAAGCGATAAAAAGAACGACATTTGTACTCAAAAATCACCTTTCAGCATTACACCTGGGCAGTAATACTAAAATTGCGGATAAATCTTTACACAGGTGCAGCTTCGGAAACAACTTATTATTTTCAAAATTAATTAACAGAGTGAATCTATTTGCAAGAAATACGATTTCCACACTAATACATGTACATACAGTAAGACTCAATGATTAAAGCTTTGATTTTTGGATTTTTGTCAAGAAACCACGAATTCTTTAAAACTGACTAATATTTTTGTCTGAAATTTCAATTCGTAAATAGTAATCACACTTCTAGATACCCTATGGAATTTCCAGTTCAATGAAGCTTCAGTATTGTTCTAGGAAAACATGTCAGTTATACAACACCGAAATGCGAATTCACAGCTATCTCCACGCCATCGCTTTTAATCGGCCAATCGAGTTAATCCATTAACATTGAGCACCGGGCTGACACTGAGGAAATATTTGTCGAGAGGTCATTAGTTGGAATTTACTACAAGTCAAAGTTGTTTACCACATGGGGGTCTACTATGTATACTATGTATCGTGTATGATAACGCCGCTGGTGGTCTAGTCACACAGTTGGCCGATTCTCTGAACACAGGTGTGCTAAAGCAGGGCGTCAGAAAACATCCTTAATAAGATACAGTATCAAGTCACGCTGAAGAAAATTTAAGCTTGATAAGTCACCTTACGTAAATAATCTGCAGTGACAAAGAACCTAATGGGCACAGTCTAAAGCAAATATTTTTGATCTCATGAAGCTAATTTCACTAAAAAGACATGGTCGCGATCAAATTTTAAACATATTGGTATTAAGAAAAAAATTCTAATTTTTCAGGTTTCCTACTTTTAGGAAAGATAGACTTTTAGTGAGTTAAAATCTATACTGTGGTAGACAAAATCTATATAACCTTAACAATGGTGGCACGAGTGATTACACTAGCGTGCGTGACGAAGGAGACGAAAATGGCGCAGTTTGATGATAGAACAAATGTAACGAGAGCACTTTTCGGTAGGAGAAATGTACCCTTGTATTGATTAAGCTGTCACAAATCTGTTGATTTTTGTAATGAAGTGAAACTTCCGCCCGAAAATAGTGCAAACGCAAAAAACGTATGTCACTTGTTGGTCATCCCTGACTGTTAAAATTGAACTGTGGAATTTCAGCAGACTCTAATGTTTTTAGAAGAATTTACCTTGTTTACTCAAGTCAATGACTTCCAATTTCAATGGATCAGCTTGACTTGACTTGTACTGTGATTTCCCGATGAGTTCAGAGCACGGGTCGCCAATTGTTTTAAAAGTTCATTCAATTTTGTTTTAAATTATGAATAGATTAACTGCAACTGTGTCTCGTAATGTTTTAAAATGAAACGCCCCTAGAACCCAGTGCCCTACGTAATCTCGATCAACCCCAAAACGTTAGTTTTTCGGTGACTTTAAAATTGCTGATTAAGTCAAAGATGAGACACTTTAAATCGTTGGAGTCAGTTTCGGAAACATTATGAAAGTGTTGCAACCCACTACTGCTCAGTTTATCGCCAGTATGGAGTGAGACAGCTACGTTGCCCCCTTCAACATGGGCGGCACAGCACTGAAAAAGTGGGTGCTATAGCCCCCAAGCCCCCTTGTGGTGCACCGGCTGTGGACCACGGGCGGCGCAGACATGAAAAAGGTGGCGGCCAGAGCCCCCTCCTCCTCCCCCATCCCTATGGTGCACCGCCCATGTGATTCAAGCTAAACATCACCTGAGGCCAGTCGAGTAGGTAAGTGCCGTGAAATGCATCATGCAGACTAAAGGGCCACCTGGAAACAGGCTTCATGACCAGAGGAAGCGACACAAAACATGTAAATGCCAGGTGCGTAGTCTTCACGAGTTTGGCATAGCCAGTAATCAGGAGGCACGTGGATGTAAAGTACTCGTATCAAAATATTGAGATATCGTCAAATGTCCAGACAAGGAATGTTTCTGGCGACCAGGAATAAAGAGGACGCCGCGATGACCTATAACCTTTCTGAGGGGTGAAAGGTCGCTAGTGGCAGGTCAATGTACTCCCGGGTAGAGTTCAGTATCGCCAGGACATACGCTAAGAAATCGCTAAAATCTAAATACATAACCTTGTAACAACAGGCACGTTCAAATAACTGCATGTCGACTATGGAATGCTTATATTTGTTTATAGTAGTCTCGGGTTAGTTTTAATATACTTCAATGTCAATTTCGTTATTGCTACTCCAGGTAATTGATTCGGGCTCACTTGTTTCATCGCTCCATTTTTGTACTGCGCCGATCTGCTTGATTTTCTTGGAAGAGATCAGCACCTTCATTAAGGATATCAGGAAGGGCAGATTAACACAGCCATTCAAGAGTATACCATACATCATGTAGCTTCCATCCGAGTCTTTCATTAAGATTTCCAGTGGGCTTCACTTTGTCTTTCCTGTCCACTGTGCTGCTTTGACGTCACACCCTGTCATAGCATGTAGACTAAGGTAGAGTTCAGTAACGCTAGGACTTATGCTAGGACCTCGCTAAAAAGCAGGACTTAGCGAGATTACGTGAGATATTTCTGTATATTTTAAATGAGAACATATGATTTTGGCTAGATTTTGTAGCCGTGAAAAATCTACTGAACTCAACTCCAGTACTGTGAATGTTTTATCAAAACCGTGTTGCATAGGCTCTCAAGTCTGAAGAATAATGAAGACGTCTATACGTCTGTTGTTATTGCCAGGCCTACCCTCTAATAATATACATTTGAAAGCTATTTCTTTGTCGCTCTTCACTTGCCAATTTCAGTCCATTCGCAGCTTCGCACAACATAACAAGTTCACCTTTTCTTCGTCCATTCACAGTTCGTCCACGATCCATTGACCATCTCTTAAGTTGTGCTAACGTTTTAAGCAAAAAGTTCTCCATAAGAACTCCAGTAAGATTTAGCGTGTGTAGCAAAGACTCGAAGCAAACCAATACGGCGGGTTTTGCTCTACTTCCGGTGACGTCACATTAACTGGAAGTAGGGTGTCTTGGATACTTTAAACCTGGTTTACTAAACCCACTATCTGGTCTAACAAAACCAGGCTTTCAGAATTTTAAACCACGTTGGTGAAATGCAAGTGAGGTCTGAAATTAGATCAGGTTTAGGAAGACCAGGTTTAAGTCTTAAGTTTTGTTAAATTCCCTTTATGAAATCGGCGGCAAATGTTTTTTTCCACCCACTGGTCCACCTACGTTTTTCTGCCATTCTTGTAGGAGGAAGGTTACCAAACTCTCGTTCTGCAAGAGCTTCTGACACGTCATCAGACCAAGGTTTTACTGAATGGAAATTATTTATAGTTAGATGTGTTTTGAACGGCTCCGCGGGTTAATGTATGTTGTGAACTTAAATTCAGTGTGTTCAGTGTGATTCGTTATTCGTTTTAAATTAGTTTTGACCAGTACCAGGAATATATAAGATCAAGTGTTTAGTGGCATGCCAATTGACTGGGATTTTTGGGGGTTTCTGGAGGGCACAGTCTAGAGTGTATTTTGTCTGTCATAGGCCATTTAGTGGCCAGTGGCATATATTGAATCATATGAAATTGTTTTTGTGGAACCTCGAGTGTATGAGCTAGCTCATTTTTGGAAGTCATTTGTGGGTTTCAGGTAGACTCATTCTAGACTGAAACTTGTCTGCCATGGGTGATTCGGAGTTAAGTGCTGCACTATTAGTTGTTCGATTTAAATTATAGTTTTGACCGGTACCCCGAATATCTGATCTAGCTCCAGTTCTCAATGGCATGCCGTTTTTGATATGTTTAGGGGTTTCTGGCGGGCACAACACATAGTGTATTTTCTCTGACATGGGAAAGTGGCCTGTATTGAATCATATGGAATTATTTTTGTGGTACGTCGAATGTACGAGCTAGCTCATTTTGGGGGGTCCTTTTTGGGGTGCTGGCGGACTCTTTCCCAACTACAGTTTGTCTGTCATGGGTCGTTCGGTGTTCGCTGTGATACGGATTGTTCGTTTTAGAACTGTTTTGGCCGGTACATCGAATATCTAATCTAGTTCAATTTTGCCTCTTACAAGGTCCCCCGGGGTCACACCCATAGTGTAGACATCCATTGCTGTACATCCTGAGGTGGAATATAAGAAATGTAAGTACATCGTTCATCTAGGTTGCTAGTCTAAGAGTCTCGCACAGCCGTGAACAATCATAAGAATTGTCGTTGGACAAATGGGTGAATATTAAGCACGTAAATTACGTGTGTAAGTTAAGTCTTGTTACAGGCGTAAAGTAATTATTCGCGGTGTAAGTAATTATTTGCGGCCTAAGTAACTTTTAAAGCCTCAAATAATTACTTCACGCCATAAACTAATAATTACTTTACGGCGTAAGTAATTATTTGAGGCGTTGCAAGTTACCTTACGTCGTAAATAATTACTTTAAGCCTCTATCAAGAATTAACTTACGCACCTAAATTACGTGCGTAACGTTCACCCATTTGGCCAACGACAAAGTATTGTGACTCTAGTGGAAGAGATGTTATACGGTCTTTTACCGATTCGAAACTTTTGCACTGCCTTTGAGCATACATTTCTTTAAATAAATGGAGAGTTAAGAGATTAACTTGTGCGGGGTCCTCTTAATTGTAGCAGTTAGGGTTGCTGAATGACAAATCTGACACGGAGCCATGTCACTTTGCATCGTTAGACTTTTACTTCCGACAAGATGCCACATCGAACGGCAATTTACGAGTGATGATCTAGAAGCATAGGAAATGAGGCACAAGAGCACCAATGGTCAATTAACTGCTTTTTCATCTGAAAATAATATATATGGAGATATATCCGACTGGGTATCAGCAAGGCATTGCAATCTGTTGTTGGCTCACGAAGGAAATGTGAGTTGACCGACAAATGCGGAGAAGGCAAGCTAGTTTATCTTCAGGTGGTGATTCTAAAATCCAGTAATATACCACACGCGCACGAAAAATGCCACAAACTCCGTGACCAAACTCCACAACCCCAAATACCAGACATGAACCTGTGTGCGGGTAAAAGATCTCAGTTTTGCAACATTTCGGCCGACATTTTGCGAAATTTGGTGGAATGATCAACGACCAAACAATATTGCAACAGCTGTCAAATTAGACGACATGTCAATTAGCTGATCTCTAGTTACGGGCATTTATTGGTTGATACATGCTACTTAAAATCGGGACAACCAATCACAACTCCAGTTCTCCTCCAGTGTGTTTAGTGTGTTGCTGCTCGTTTTCCCGTAGTTTATAGAATCAAGGAATGGAGAGGCGTTGCGTTTGTGGTGGCTGTGATATTCTACGAAGCTGTGGAAGTTTCACGTTGGAGAAGCTGATTCGATTTTTTCTCGCATTTATTCATTAAATCTGCGGAAGAATTTGATACCCGTGGTAAAAGTTTTCGATATTAGAAGGAATAATTTAGGAAGCTTGCGATGAAAATTGCTGCACCAGAACATATTTCATGTATCCTACAATACCCGAAAAAGAGGCTGTGAGATTCCTGAACTTGACACATCTCTATCTCACTTACTTTTACACCTACAACATGTTCGTGTTAATCAAGAATTGTTGGCTCTATTGAAATGTTTTTAACTGTTAGAGTAGGCCTATATTATATTTTAATCCAATTGACAGTTTCAGTACCCACCTGCTGGTACTTAACTGTACATGTAAATGCCGTTTTGCTCGAGCCCATTTGGTAGGCAATCGGCCGATACCCATCTGGTGTCGTGTACTCACTTGGTACACACTAACAGCGTACCTTTTGATTTTGTCGTACTCATCTGTTACCTAAACGGTTAACTCCTTTTTCGTCGCACCTTTGTACGTACCACCACTTCTCCAAAGAGCTGTGACCCACTGCCAACACACATCACATGAACTTCATCAAAACAACTCTCGCCTTGTGTTATTTGTACCCAATAAAACAAAAAGGCATTACCGCACTGCCTTAGGTGATTAAACTTCGACAAAGTGTCTACAAAAACACTATTTTACATCGTAGAAGGTTCGACTGAACGTCACTCAGAAGCAATTATAGTAACATGGTCATCCAACTTTGACAGTGCCTGAGAGAGTTTTGTAGAAATGTGTCCAGTTTATATGGGAAAGTGATTGTAAGATGAGAAACCTTTGAATGGAAATGACCCATTTTCCAGGAAATGATGATATTTGACAATATTTATCAATTTGAGTATATGAAATCTCTAATTCTAAGTTGATTCTCATTAGAAGCTTGGAAGGTTTTGGATAGCCTTAGAATGGGTAGTGGACCAATGACGTCACATAAATGATTTGGCACTGCTACTTGCCTTGTGTCTTATACTATAGTTTTGAGGCCATAGTAAAAGTGGCAAATAGTCCTTTTGCGAGTTCATAACAATGACGGGAGGTTATGTGAGACTTAACTGTGATGTCACGGGAAGTGGGCAAAAGCTTGTCGTTTGGCCATTTGCTCAATACGATAGCAGAGTGTATTCTGTTATTTTCTTCGAGTTTTTAGCCGTTTAGTTCAGAAAATGCCTAACAAGCATTGCTGTTATGGAAAGTGAAATTCAGATTCGCACTACAATACGTTCTATCGCGTTCTGTGCTAATTTCGTCCCGTGTATTTTAAACGGGCGTAGGCGAAATCCGCTCATTGATAAGTTTTCACCTCGTCAAAATTACATTCTACACCTAAATTATCACCTAAACTGCGCTTACTTTCTTCAGTGATCAATTGTTTCTAAACATATCTTCGACGAAGCATAGCTACGGGAATTCAGATGATTTAGGCGAAGAATTTCAACTCTACTTTGTGGTTATTGTTAACTTTGACCGGGAGCGCGATAACCACAAAGTATTTCAACTGAGTCAGGTGAGTATGAGGCAAAGGCTAGTGCAAGACTGAGCCAAGCGCGAGACCTGGCGCGTGACCTGACGCGTGACACTTGCAAAATAGCATGAGAAAATATCAAGTGAAATTTGTAAGATTTGTGTCCCTTGGACTTTTTGTTCAATAGACGTGATTTCACGTAACTTCCTCAAAATGGCGCCCAATGAGAGAAACTCGAGCGAACCGCGAGGTTTTCATGGATATGTTCAAGTTATTTGTAAAACAAATTGTATCCAGAGTCAGGGTATGTTTTCATTATAACTCCATGTGCAGATATGAATGTTTCATTTGATTTTATTTGCTGTATTTTGAAGTGAGTAACTTTTTATGGGGATACACTATCGCCCCTGTATGCCTGCGTCATTCAGGCCTAGACCGGGTTGAGTTCCAATTTCAGTCCGTTCACACCTTCGCACCAC
The DNA here is from genome assembly GCA_002633005.1 of Phoronis australis. Lineage (NCBI taxonomy): Eukaryota > Metazoa > Phoronida > Phoronidae > Phoronis > Phoronis australis. Next base: position 518,263 of record NMRA01000062.1, on the reverse strand, counting down.
ATAACAAGTTCACATTTTCTTGGTCCTTTCACAGTCCACGATCCATCTACCATCTCTTAAGTTGTGTTAACGTTTTAAGCGTAAAATACACCATAAGAACTCCAGTAAGATTTAGCGTGTGTGGCAAAGACTCGGGGCAAAACAAGAGCAATAGGGCGGGTTTTGCCCCCTTCCGGTGACGTCACACTGACTAATGAGAAACTCGCAAGTGAGCTATTTGTAATTTATCCTATACTTGGTTTGACATATAATGTAATAATAGCCAACGTTAAGTAATGTCTTCGTCACTAATTGTGACGTACATAGAACAGTTAGTTGTGCATTCGTTGGTGATGTTTCGTACGAGATCTGTAGTAATCATTTTGTTTGTTGGCGCGATCAGTGCCAACCCCAACCTTCGTTTTGAGATTCCGAACGGGCATCGCGTGCCGCACCCCTGCAACAATGGCGAACTGTGGAAAGGGGTGGGCCATAAGAACGACGGTGGCGGGGGAGAGCTCAACGCTTTTGGTATCGACTTCAAGGCAAACAATTACGTACGTGCTGTTAGTGTAAAATGTCTTAGCTGCTGTGCTGAGAAAGTCGTGGAGTCGAAAGCGGCTATAAAGCTACGCTCCGGAAAAAATCTAACTTTTGATTTAGACCTATTTCCGCTGTAAAATTGATTTCAACATTCCTTACTCATATTCAAAGTGTTTTCTGGGCTTGTAACGGACAGCACTTCGTTATAATTCCTTGTGACCATGTTCGGTGCACCAAAGATCAATAGAGTTTTCGCAGCAAGCCAACTTGTAACGGGTGAACTGTCAGTCCTTTGGAAGCCCTGAAGTCGTTTCTAATTTACTTATCTAAAGAACAACTTCACACTCATTTATTTGCGCTAAGAAGTCTAAATAAGAATTATTTGGGATGAGAGGTCGCTTAAGTGCCGCTTAAGTGCCGCTTGAAGGGCCGCTTAAGGGCCGTTTTAGGTGCTTTTGGGATCATCTGACTTGATGGTGGTTTTATGTTCGACAGTTTGATTTTTGATATCTGTCATAATTACTGTAGTATGATAAGTATCAACTTCGGGTTGGTTTTGAGGTTTTGACCCTTCAATAGAAACAGATTTCCACAAATGGCCAAATTCTAAACGTCATATGTCACACATGGCTGATCAAGATAAGACAATGTATATCAAACGTTCACATACTATGCTTTATGATCTCTCTACCAACAAATGTTAGGTATTGTTTTTAAACTTTTCCATTTTCGCAAGAGGAGCTATCAAAATAGGGCTTACGATTTTTATGAAAGATGTCAAAAGTTTCATAAACAAAAATAAAACTATCTCTCTTTAACTCTCTTTAGATGTTTAAACTATTCGCTGTAATATTTTCAAGAATATGTTCAAGTTTTTGCCTTTCTAGTATGCGTTTACCTCGGTTTTGTTCACGAATACAGCGCCCTCTAACCATTAAATAGCCTAGGTCATCCCAAAATAATAAAAGTTCGGGACCAAAACGCCGTTCATGATAAACAAAAGGCTGTCAATGAGAAAATAACTTACGGTAGTTGCTAAGAATTAAACTGTGGTTGATGAGAAAAGAATTGCAGCTTGTCAAAAGTATTTTGCGTTGATAAGAAAAGAGCACTGTTAATGAGAATGCCTGAGGGATGGAAATTTTGGGTCCTTAGGTTATACAGGGAGAAATAACCGTTTCCAAAGGAACCAAAACAGGCAATGGCAAAATTTCATAAATGATCTCTATGACAGTAATGCATGCGCCCACCCTCCCATTTGACGAAGTGGGCAAAAAAGAACAGCCTTAGACAGGGACGCAACAACTCCGAAAAAGTGGGAAAAGGCCAGTACTACACCTGTACTACAATTCGACGAATGCACAATCTAAAGCTCTGAACGTACTCCATGAATCTTAATAAAAGGTCCACATTCTCAAAATTTCGAGCCCATCATTCATTAGGCTGGGTGCGCACATTTGCGTTGTGTGTGCAACCCCGTCAATAAAAGGGTACATGTGTCACTGTTCTATTACGAATATGGTTTCGTAATTATTAGATTAGTATTGCCAATCGCCATCTATTGCGTGGTAACAAAACTAGTAACATGAAAGGCCAATCGTAATATTGTACGTGTTTGTAACCAGCTCTGGGACTTCAAATTATGCATGAAGGATTCGGACGGAGATGGATACAGCAATGGGGTTGAGTTAGGCGATATCAAATGTCAGTTCAAAGTTGACGATGACGGAGGAGGCGGAACCTTTCCTTGGGACCTCAACCCACCCATAGGACATCCAGGATTCTGCGAGTCCAACAGAGAAGTCTGCCTGACTACAATCGGGTACACGTGCAACGATTAACGAACCAGATCAGAAGACGTGCTGGTATGCCACCTCTAATCATGTTACAAGTCGATTATTTTCAGTAGTCTCGCAAGTGGTGTTAATGTTTATTTAGAGATGGAACAAACGACTGTGTCGTCTAGATTCAGCTCATGACGGATTGACTAACGGCGTAGAGTTAGGTGATAAGAACTGTTTATTCGTGTCTAACGGAAGTGGGCGACCCCAAGGCCTCGACTGGAAACTTCAGTGTGCCACTTGGACATCCGGGTTACTGTGACGTCGGTCGCTGGAAGTGCAAACACAAAGAAAATTATATTTGTGAAGTTCTTGTTGGAATTCGTAAAGTTGTTGTTGTTTAATGATTGTTAAAATGTTACTTTTGGTGTCAAAAATACTTTCACTAGAGCAATGGTCTTTTTTGCAGTTGTAAAACTTTACACCATTGCCTAATAAATAAATTATTTGTATTCCTGGTAAAATTTAGATGCAAACTTTCACGTGCGCATTTACTTACATGCGGGCAGCCCCCCCCCCCTTTGGCGAAGTGGGCAAAAAGGTCAGAGAAACAAAGAGTCCGAGAAAACGAGACACAAGGCCACAGGAATTCGGCGGGAATGCACAATTCATAGACGTAGGCCCAGTACCCCGTTTTTTGAGTCCCCGTTTTTTCAGTAAAAGGTCCACATACTGAAAAATTCGAGCCCCTCTATATTTTAGGCTGGGTGCGCGCATGCTGTTGCTTTTGTTATCGCTGCCTGATGTTTATTTAAGTCATCCATCGGCGATTTGTGAAGGAGCAGAGACTTTGTCGGATTCTGTAGGTAGCAGACATTCCAACTCTTCAGCCACACATTTCCATCCCGAACCGAGTAGATAATAAACTCGTACCTCATACTGCAGTGTGACAACAGAAAAGGCGGAGTCTTTCTAAAGTATAATCATAAAAATAAAGAACAGGTGTTTCAGTACTTTAGAACACTTTAACATATCATCTGACAAACCTACAGACGTAGAACATCGTATGGACATATTGCACAACATTAACAAACCTACAGTCAAAACAATATCTAGAGGAAATAAATATTGTAATTGTAAAGTCATAGAAGCAGTCGAAATCAAGACCAATAAACCAAAATTGAACAGGGACAGCGGGTACAAATTACCAGCTATTTACCAGTGCCTCCTCGCAAGTAACAGCCAACAGGTGGTGTTGTACAACCACCAAAGACCACCCACTGGTGACCATGTGACGCGAACATTCGTGTCAGTAACCCTTACAAGGACCCAAGACGGGATCGAAAGCTCGGTCCGTAAACACAAACAGGTTGCCGACAGGTAACTACTTTACTCCCTATGCTAAGTAACGGCGCCAGCTATGAACATTCATTCTGCAATTTTCAAGTCATTCGTTGATGTTCCAAAGGCTGTTAGTAAATGTTTTGTTTGATTATCGTTCAAAACAACATTGAACTGATTAGAGAAAAGAATGTGAAAACTTCGTTGATTGAAAGTATAGAGAAATATACAATACACAAAACGGATCTTTGGGCCATCGTGATGCTACCATTACCGAATAAGCAGTGATGATTTTCTGTGACGTAAACATGTATCACGCATTGTAGACAATGTGGAATACACGACCCTGTTGGCTTATGTACTTTTTGATTATGCGCTCCGTTGCTGGAAACCCCAACTTGATGTACGAAATTCCAAACGGACATAAAGTGCCCCATCCATGCAACAAAGGAGAATTGTGGCGAGGAGTCGGGCACATTAACTCGTGGGGTGGCGGGATATTAAACAGATTTGGACGTGATTTTAAAGAACAAAACTTTGTGAGCTCCATGGTTTTAGTATTATTGGAACTATGTCACTATGCGTTGTACCCAGTACTGTTTGTCTTTTGCCTAAGTCCCACAATGGTGGACACAGTGTCGGAAAGCCTGTAGTAAGTTCGTCGGGAATGTTTCATTCGCAGTCGTATCTCTCAATCGACTGTCGTGAAGACCAAAGTTAGCAGTTCGTGTCACTGTCGTAAGAATTTGCCATATCATTAACGTAGGCCAGTCAGTGGAGTGGTTGAAGATGATAAAACGGTCGTTCTAATGTCTTGTAGGGTGGTTTTTGAATAGTGGGTTTGAGAGCAACGCACTTTAGATATGTAGTCTTATTTTCCCATGCCACTTTTGCAAGACAGGGCTGGTCTTTATGAGAAAGAAAATTTAAACTTTCAGAACATCTGGCTTTGTGATCATCAAAAATCACTCCAGCTTTAACTCAAAAATTGAAAAATGGGTGGCACAGTTCATCTCAATTTGTTTTGTATTCGTTTCAAGTTAATTACTACAAATGGTAGTTGTTATTTATCCGTAAATGGTTTGCACATAACACATTGCATCGCTTTAACTTTACAACGGCACGAGGATGGAACCAGCAGCATTGTCAATAATTGACTGCAAGACTTTTTATAGAAACGTGCAAGGATATTTAGAAGTAGGTACCTTTACACTTTTATGGTGATTCTCGTCTCTCTTCTACTTCCAACGCACTTTGAAGAAATGGACAAAGAAGCTATGCAAGACAGACTCGGATGGTGACGGTATTAGCAACGGCAAGGAATTGGGTGATGAAAAGTGCCTCTTTAAAAGTGAATGGAGGGACCAAAAGCAGTCACCACTAGCGGACCCTGTCGGCCATCCTGGACTGTGCGAACCAGGGCGGAAATCATGTGCTGATAAAGTTTCCAACATGTGTGCTTATTATTAATATATCTTATCGTTTCTGTTTTGCACATTCAAAACCCAAGTCATAGATTTTGCATGTATGTGTAGATAAGACTCCATGTACTAGCATCTATTGTAAAATTCCGATCAAGCCCCCTGATTCTGTTCAAGATCACGCAAGTCATCGCGAGATACCGCAATGCATTACAAGCGAAGCACGCGGTCGCACTGGTTCTACGGAACGCATCCATGATAAATACTACAAGTCTGAAAGTGTGGGACACAGAACCGTTTTTCAATCTTCAAAGAATAGCTTACCTTTTGCGAAACCTCAGATTTTCCATGGCAATTGTTGCTCATTCTGTGATGAACTCAATGATGGGTGCATAATAGCCTATTGTATAAATCTGCGATGGGACTGTACCCGTAGCGGAAATGGGCCGCGCGGCACTGAAAAGTGGGGGCCCATAGCCTCCCAGCCTTCTATCGTGCACAGCCCATGCCTGTGCGAGAACAGTTTACCTGCCGTGATTCCCTGTCTCGTAATACCTTACCATAGCGCTATATCACTGCGGCGACTAATGCTCAGCAGACAATGTGATTATCGCACATACAGGAAATTACGGTCTATTCCGGTTTTTGATACGAACAGAGCGGAGCACTGGGGTCAGGTTTTTCCTGTTTCTATACTGTCCGATGTTAGTAGCTTTAGTTCAGAAGGAAGACCATTTGGGTAACTGCGGTATACTTTCTTTAATCATGATCCCAACAGCTGCAATTTCTACTCTTGAATCCATTAATGTCTGTGCGGATTTTAGTTGGGTTGCCCCATGCCGAAGGAAACAAAGCGTTGCCTTGTCCTTTGACTATCTAAGGTGTGATATGTGATGATATTTCATTCATTGCACTTGAAATCGCTGTTTCCATCTCGATGCCACATTAGTACGATTCAAAATGTCCCCAAATACGTTGTGAATTGTGGTGAACTGTCTATACCTGTGTCTCAAAGCTGTAGATTGCATCATGATGTGTTTTGGAAGTTCCGCATTCACCGTCATTCAATGCTCTACAAACATTTTGATTGATAGGCATAACTTTTGTATTCTTGTCTTGTCGCTTGTTGTGGTCTCCTCAACGGATATGAATGTTATCAAAAACCTTGTAAGATCTGTTTGAAAACCTGGCGTGCGTTCAGTAACGCTAGGACTTACGCCATGACCTAGCTAAAATCTATTGAGTGAACGTCACGTGTTTTCTTTAAAATACACGGCAATATCTCACTAAATCTCGCGAAGTCTTGCTTTTTAGCGAGGTCCTAGCATTGCTCGCTGGTTCCCTGCGTGCCTCTAGGTGGTGGGTAGCCAGCACGCAGGTGTCACTTAATTTTCCTTGGGAAACTTTTTTACACCAGCGTTTCTGACTGGCTAGTCAAATTCTCAACAGGTAGCGCTTTACGCAAACAAACTAGCATCATAGATACTCTATAGTCTATGCTGGCATGACTGATGGACTGAGGTGCTTAAAATTTATGTTCAGGAGATGTGAATCCAAGAAAATGTGGTTGAGCCTTTTCGGAATGCATCTTTCTGCTGTCGATGACTTTTGTTTACGATACTGTCCTGTATTTATGCAGTATGAATAACACACCGGTTAAACTGGCCAGATATGCTTTTATTGTACATGTACGTGCTTCAAGCAAGCGGCTATTAAACATTACTGCAGAAGCATGACAAGGCTAAAAATAGTTCACAGTGCGCCATTTTTTCACGGTGTTGTGAAGCTAACCAATGACTGCTGAAGTTACGTCAACCAATGGTAAAGCGCGTGCTACTGCGTGATACCAGAGAGCTAGCGTTACTCAACGGGAGCCTGGTTCAGCTGACAGACAGGTCATCGGCCGTTGAAGGACAAGGTCAACCCCATTTCTCTTCAAAGGCATGGTGAATCAAGAAGCAGAACCGGTACAGTGTATGTCTTTCATCTCGTCTGTAGCAGCTAGGTTTTATGCTCGGAAGGTCACTCATATTGACAAGGTGTCCGCAGGCGTGTACCAAAAACTGCTGTTGCCAAGTCTGCCAATTCCCAACTGGCCCCCTTTGCGGGGTAGATTTTTCTATAGGAAGACGGCCAGTGCTTCCTTTGGGGGTTGAGGCCTATGCAGTGGGCCTTTTTCGGGGACAAAATGGAAATTCAAAGGCCTATTGGACCCCGCGCGTGTCCCTCAAACTTTGAGGGACACGCTCTCCGGCAGGTACCTTGTCAATATGAGCGACCCCCAAGGGTATCGGTTACTCTATAGTTGCATTGTATACGAAATACTTTGCTACAAAATCTTTTTAATCGTCAACTGTTAGAAAATGCAGTTCCGTTATGGTACACATTGCATATGCTAAAATTCTGAGTCGTTGTGATATGCTGCACCCTTATACCTATGTCACAACTTTAGAATGAATTCGGTAGATATCGAAAGTTGCTACACCGTAAGATTTCACAGGTAACACCTGAAGTGATTGACACGCCATGCAATAGGCTTGTCTTGCTCTCAGGCACATCGAAACGTAATGGTTTATTACAGTTTTCCGTACTATGTTACAACGGACATGCACACAATTTTCCGGAGTAGACATTCTTATCAGCTTGAAGGGCTCCGAATTCCTAGTTGACGCAACTCACTTACTTCGAAATTTTCACAGAAACTGATACAACAAGAACATTCAATTTAGATATAATTACGCAAATTTAGATATTATTACGCAATTGCCAGCCTTAGACATTGTCAAATACTACAAGTGATAATCTAGACATACCTATGTTTCTATGAAACTGTTATACACGTGTAATGCGTGTGCTCTAACTTGTAAGTTCTCGGATGAGTGTTTTCACATTTACACGTCACATAGGAGCATTTTATTTGCAATAACAAAAATTCTTCCAGCCGTGTTTAGCGCATCAGGTATGGACTCTTGCCTTTAACTAAAATAAAACCACTCAACTGTCTTAAATAAGGGCATTTATTTCCACTAATATAAAACTTGCCACTTGTACTTAGCATTTCAGATAACAATAAAACTATACAGCTGTTTTTAGAGTGTAGAGAAGACAAAATTTCAAGAATTGAGCTTTGGAGAAACGTATTATAAAATGTATCGAGATTTTAATTTTGATAGCCGCAAAAACGAAACACAGTGCACAATACATGTACATGTCCACAGGGTGTCACGAAATGTACGACAGGTGGCGAGTTAGCGAGAGAGAGGGGGGAAGGGAGAGAGACACAGAGAGAGGCACAGGCTTACAAAACAATTAGTGAAATACAGTCAATCACAGACATATGGAATCAAGAGCAGATTAATCCTTCAATAAATAATTACACCTGACACCTTGGTAACAATGAATGAATGGGTGCTTCACATCTACACTCCACAGCATTCAACATGGTAAGCAAGTTGTTCATTTAAAAGTGATGACTATTGTATGTTTGTGCGCGTGCGTGCTCGTGTATGTTTGTGCGCGTGCGTCCTCGTGTATGTTTGTGCGTGTGCGTGAGCAAAAAGGAGTAATGTTTCTGTGTAATAGTGAAATTTGGTCATGGTTATTTACGATGGTGGCAGGAGAAGCAAGTTAAGTTATTGCATAATTAATACGTAAGTATCTAAAATTTTGTTCCTGTAATATCGTGACAGTCCGGCAAGTTGATGGATGTATATGTTTTTTAGATCTAAAGAGGGTATTTTATTTTCATTTACGATTTTAGGATTGCGAAAACGTATACAGTTAGATATAGTGGCTGGTTTGTAAAATGTAGTCTGGAGGATAGCGTTGTAGTAGTAAGTTTCATAAGACATCTGGGGAACAAAAATTTCTTATTGGGCTGTTGTTTTGGTTGTGATAGCAAATGAAATTGTTTTGAAAGTAGTGTGGAAGTTGAATGTGAAAAAATGGAATTTATTTTCAAGCAGGATATATTAAGTCTTCAAGATGTGTCATTTTTAATTTGCTTATTGGATTTACATGGACAAAGAAGTGTGAGTTGATGATTATTTACAAGACTCGTTCCGAAAGAATTGGAATATGCTGAAATTTTCATATCCCCACAATGTGATGCCAAAAGTAGGATCAAGGAGACGTAAATCCTAGGCAACGTGGATAAAGGAGGGCATTTATTGAGTTTTTTAAGTATATATAAGCTTTGTGCAATTTTTGATCCCACCAGATTAATACGTACAGACCAGGATAAAGAGTTGTCAAACTTTATTGCCAAAACTTGTTTTAACAAAGAGTTAGGTTATCACTGTTTAGCGTAAGTTTAGGTATTAATTATTAATTCGTTCTTTTTCTGAGGGAAGTGGAATACTGTGAATTTAGTTTTGGTGATATTTACCGACTGTTTGGCGACTGATAACCATCGGAATATGTCTCATAGCTTATTATTAGTTATAGTTTTAATTTCGTTGTCTGTTAATTTTGTAGATGAAGGTATGTGAATAAGACTGGTGTCATCAGCAAATATTGTATACATGTGTGCCAGGGATATTGATTTGTTGAGGTTGTTTACATAAATAAGAAAAAAATGGAACCAAGAATATATTTTTTCGAGTACGCCTGTGATGATAGTTGAAATTTGGGAGTGGGAATTGTCATATAAAACACATTTGCTTCCATTGGTAAAACAATTTTTGAAGAATAAATGCTCGACTCCAATTATACAGTAAAATGAAAGTATATCTAGAAATATACAGTGGTATACCGTGTTAAAGGTTTTTGAAAGGTCTAAAATATGTTTGTTGGGTTCATCTCCCTGTCCGTTGATTCTGTCAGTTAGTTCGAGTGTTCAAGATCTGCTGATCTTAATTTCTGAAAAACACCCATAAGAAATTGTTTGTAGTAAAATAGTCATACACCTGGTCATAGGCATTTTTTCAAATAATTTTGATGAGGCTTGAAGTAGAGTTGCCTACAGTTGCTATTAATGTTTCCATCTAAGTCGCTTCCTAAATGTACGTATACGTAGGCACAACTTTGCCAATTTCCAAATAAGTTGGAAAATCACCTGTGTTGAAACATTGAATGGTAATGCTAGTGAGTGATTTATTATGACCAGACTAATCAGTTTCACGTGTTTGGTGGAAATGATGTCAACTCACGTGCTAGATTTAGATTTGATATTACCCAAGGACTTTAAAACATTGTCGTTATTAACTGCTTGAAATTTAATCTTTATTTCGCGTAGAATTGGATTAGAAATAATCAAATTTAGGGTGTGGGTGGACTGGTAATTTCTTAGCTAATAATCATCCAATATTTATAAAGAAATGTGTGCATGTACTCATGGGCTATTGGCGTTTTATCAAATATCTTATCTTTTTGTTTTGTTGAATATTTTAATAATTTGGAAAAGTTGTTGTTTGTTTTGAAAACACTCTTGATCACATTTCATGTCTTTCTGGAATCTTATTCATATTTTTTGAGTTCTTGTTGTGGATGTAACTTTTATATTCTGTGTTGTCTGTCTTTTTTTACTGAAATATGAAGACTTTGTTTTGTTTTATCCATGGATTAATTTTACGCTTATTTTTGTTGAACTGTGAGCTTTTGAAGGGAAATGTTTTCGATGCAACTTAATGGGGATATTGGACAGCTCAATCTTGTTGGGATTGTTGGCTACAACGTGTTCTTTGTTATCTGCGCTCGATTTAATAATGGCATCCGTAAATACATCTAAAATACTTATGTGCATGTAATTGTCTGGAGGTTTCAATAGCTGTGTGTTTGTTGTGTATCTTGATACGATAAAGTAAGCATCCATACGTTTTAAATTGCATGAAATACCTTTTTTATAAACACAATCCATTTCTGGCGTATATAAGTAGTCCACCTTCAGTATTACAATCTGGTGAGTAATCTTTAAAGGAGTGTCGTACATGTAGTTGTCTCTTTTAAATCGTGAGTAGCAATCAGTTGTTAAGCAACGTTCCCCTGGTATAGACATTCAGATGTTGTAGACTGCTTAGAGTGAAGACTACCCTGATAGGGAAATAGCGGATGAATTAACCAAATAAAACGGCTGCGAGAAGCTATTGTAGCCTAGTGGGATAAGTTTCCGCTTTCTTTACCCTAGGTCGGGGGTTCGAATCCCTTTGTGGCAGAACTGCTAGACCCTTGAGTCAAGTCTCTAGCTCCTCAGCTCGGTTTTAACTGTATGCTGATAAAGCATAAAAATGGTCCCAGGTGATCAGTGGAATGGACCCACCTGAGTGGCTTGCGCATGTCCTGTGCAACGTGTACCAGACCACCTGCAATTATTATTCTTATAAATAAAGCGGATATTCTGGATATGCAAGCAAGAAAATTAAACGGATCAGGTAGAACCATGATTTGGATTGCAAATAAACGACGTGACGATCTATTCAAGTCACCATACCTGAGCTCTTACGTCGCTCTCACTAACTCCAGATAAGACGACCAACCCATTTACACATACTTGGGACGGAGGCTCATCGGATAAGCAACAAATAAGATAAATAGCCCAAAACGTTGATAGTTCTTGTCACTTGAGATCGGAGTTGGTGTATAGCGCTGCATATCCTAGATACACGGCGATGCCGTATTGTTACAGTGGAACCAAGTACTTTGACGTTTTAAACTTATTATCTATTCGGGGTTAAAAGTCGTTTTGTTTAATGCGACAGGGCACAGCATTTTGTAACCAGACTGCATGAGAATGAATGTCTCCAGGCCGACGTGACTGTGCAGCAGAGATGCGACTTTCAAGAGTTTTTGAATTGAGGAGGAACTTACAAAAATGAATTTTAATGTGTGCGTGTTGATATCCATGAACGTCTTGTTCTGCGCTGTCGGGTACTTGAAAGCGTCGGAGGACGAATACCATGCCAGCTCCGTTAATCAAGGCATAAATGGTTATCGACCTCTCAACAAACATGGTGTGTACCTTTCCTGTTATATGTTTATGCCATGATATCATCTGTTTTATTTTCACGAATTCGGAGCACTTAATAAGGCATATGAACGCTATGTAACCTTAACATTTTTTTGAATATTACGTAAACCGTGCATTTTTGTCCTTTAATTAAATATTCCTGTTTTGCCATCACGTAGTGTACGTTAGCAAACGGAAAACAAACTATGCAACCGTCGCAAACCCTAAAAATTTGGAATTCCCTTCCTAAGTGGTCGTCAGTCGACAAATGTCACTGGCGCTAACAAAGAGTGGTGAGAAAGCGACCATGACCACAGTCCATCCGCATGGCGCGCATTGTAGACTAGCCAATGAGGAGGATTCTTAGGAGAATCGTGGTTTTATATTCTGGCGATGTGAAATTAACGCAAGGTGGCAAGTTCACAATGAACACAATTTCTTCAAATTTCTTCGGATTATTTTCATTCAATGAGCTGCAAATAATACCAAATTACTCCACAATACAAAATGTAATATTCATTTAATCACTAGTTAAATTCTGTCAACGGTGTCGCTTGTTAGGGAAGCGTTCGTTTATATTTCAAATATTTCCATTCTTGTATAATTTTGTTTTACTAATACTTAAATCACTGCTTGCTGAGAACTATAGTGTATTTATTCAAGACGAATACACTTCATAACTTAAAAGGCATAGTACATGTTAATTCATACGCACCTTCAGAGCCTCGCAAATTCAAAAAAAAAACATTACCCAAATTTTCTTACCAAATGTGATAAAATTGCTACGTCAGCTATAAAAATGTCACTCAGGAGGCTCTATTTGGTAAATTTGCCAAATTTACTGTTTAAGAGAAGAGGGTCGTATTAAATGTTTTGATGTATCAATTAATAGACTAATAATGCTGGAGAAAGCGCACTTCAGTTTTTTTCTTAAAGTTAATTATCTGTGACTGAGTCGATAAAATTCACTTTAGCATTAAAAATTGAAACCATGGTCTTATGGTTCTTAATGACGTTACAAAAAGAATGTGCATCTCCCTGATTATTAAGCTCACAATTTTAATTTTCCCTTTGAAGTTTAATGAAAAATTCCGAAAGTGCTTAGAAACAATTAACTCCTTCATCATTGCTCTACAGTTTTTATGGAAAGTAATTAGTGCAGATGCACAATACGCAGACGTCAATGTTTCCGCATTTGAAAGTAAAACATTTCAATCCCGTATTTACGGTGTCACTTTAACACATATAGATGTAAGTGTTCTGCTAAAGTGTTCAATTTTTACAATCTAATCACACTGCAGTATTAGTTCACGTTAAGAAAAATACAGGACATAGCACATTTGTTTCATGTCTGCTAAATTGCGACAACCGTTCATATGTCCCAACTTCGAAATTGTGACAATTTGTGTCACTCCTCTCGGCACAAATCACACACAATTCTTAAGTTACAACAGGTGTGTCCTGAACAAACCTTGGGGCCGTGCAGTACTGCTTGTAATCCAAGATGGCTCCCTGGTGAAATGAATAACTGATCTACTCTTTGATAAGTACAACACTCCATTTATTTAAAAATGTATTACGGTAATTCCTTCGTTTTAGCTAATCCGTTTAATTAGTAGTTTTCGTTATGCAATAAAATACGAGATTCTTTAAAATTTCCAAGAGTGATTATTCATCCTCTGCAGTTCCATTTTATACGTCTCCAGTAAACTTATTTGTATACATTTAAGACTACGGAGGATCCTAGGAAATTTCCAATTTTGGCAAACTTCGAAACATCACATCTCAGAAATGTCTCATCGAGTACAATTTGCAGGTACTGTTGCTTGTGCAATTTTCTCCACAGAGATTTACGAATTGGGCTTAAAATGTTCCAAGTTTACATATGGGAATGCAAAAACTGCAGTCATCTAGTTTTCTTATCTTTTGTAATCGAATAAGATCGTACACTCTCTTCTCCAGTTAAAAATTTTCCCATTCCAATGCAGATAGGCATTTAAACTCCGTTTTTGAGTGTTGCTGAAAATTTGAGAAGTTCACAAAAATGCCAATGTTCTCCCCCAATACCCCGAAGTTAACCTTACGAAGTGACGAATACTGGCAAGTACACATCAATATTTTGACATTTGGAGATCATTTAGTCTGATAGTTGTTAGTTACATAACACATGCTCTTGTTCTCTAGATAGTTCGTGTTCACGATAAAATTGTTTACAATGTGATCACGCTGTTTTATACTGACACCTTATGAATACAAATCTTTAATCAATACAACCTAATTTTCAAGTCAGTTTCTATAATATATACTTTTCACAAGCCTCCAAGTCGTCGTTATACCGAATGTCGCAGATAGGAGTATTTTGAAGCACCGACAATGTATTTAAATAACGTTTAATTTGAAAGTATCACAAAAGTTAAAATACGTACCAATATCATTATCTCAGCACAAATAAAGATAACTAGGCAGAGAAAGTGTTACCTTGTCTAACTGGACGTCGAATGTCAAACCAGGGTGATGTTTGGCCAATGACTAAAGCACAGTTAATGTTTCTGAAAATACAGTCATCCAGTGATTAATGGAACCAAAAATCAGTACGATCCCATGCTAAGGAGTCAAAGGCTTTTTCAAAATCAATCAGTAAGAACACTCTGCGCTTGTCAACTTTCTCAGCATAATAAATTTATTATTGTTGTTGATATTTATTTCATTAATGTAATATTTACAATGAGGGTAGCCCTATCAGTTCACACTGCTTTCCATGTATTTTTAAAGGTGTATCTTCCCAAGGTAAAGTCCGTTTGATTCTCATAGATGACCGCTTTGATAAGTTTATCAAATGCACCTGAAGCTAAATTAGAACTGACATTAAATAGAGATAGAAGGCGCCAGTTCTTTATATAATATTTGCTTTCATGTCTTTTGGTATGCTACAAATTATTTCTTATTTTTCAACGGCAGATAATTGTCTGATATGAAAAAGAACGTGGTACAAAATTTACACCACTGACCCAAAATATTTCAAAAATTCAACTGTAAAATCATCTGAGCCAAGGACCGTGTTATTTTTAATTTTTTGTAAACAATTACACGCTTCTTCGTATTCGTTGTCGGCTTCGGAAAGCTTCGTATAGCTAGCACTATTTAAAAGGACATGAAACTGTCATATGATTTTTTATAAAATAAGCCGGTTTTCATAGATGATTTCTTGTCTTCTTGATATCTTCGTTCACTGGAAAAATGTTTCCTATATGAAGAAAATATTAAAATGTGCATTACCTTAAAAACAATACAAAAGGTGATACAATTACGAAATCGAAGGTATTACATCAGGCAAATTAAGAAACATTGTCAAATGTCAAATTCTACATGTTTTCTATTTTCAGAAAATGTATATTTTACTGATTTAAAATCTCTGTTTGTGTAGATGGTTACATACACACACATGCCGATAAGGTCCTACATGTACATAACCCCAAATCCAGGACAGATGGAATGAATACAGAGATTAAAGAGCATTGGTTATCCTGTTTAGATATTGATTGGAGATTAACAGTTTTACCCGAGATTTGTCATTTTGACCCATCCAGCACATGGAACTTGGAAAAAATTATAAGATGGCTTGTCTGAAACTTTTAAAAAAGCGTTCTTTTGCCTTGACCAAAGTACCAAGAGTTTCATCTCTATGAACTTCGCCAAAAGTTTAGACCTATATCATTGCAATTTTTATTTGAAAAACGACATAAATTTATAAAGAGAACTATTTTTATCATTTTTGCCCGATTGTTACTTTGCTTTGTTGGAAAACGAAATGAAGAGCTGAGAAATTAGCGTATGTCTTCCATATGTTCGTGGCAGACTTCCTTGACAACTTAAAACTGTCAAATAATATAGTTGAGCTATTGCGACGACACTACTTGACATCTTCATACACTGTTTGAACACGAGAGAGCTTATCTCTACGCAACGAGTTTCCTTGTCGAACACCACGTAGATATCAACCTAATGACGGAAAAGTATGATTAATATTTTGTAGCAAACCAACCAAACTGTAATAGTTCACGATTTGTCTTCAAAAATCCTACAACCCGGAACTGAAACTCTTCTCCGATCCAATCACGTTCAACTCGGACTTCTTTGCTTTCTCACTCAAGTCGGACAGTTTTCACGTGTAGTCTCGCTCAGACTTCTTTCGTCTGCAAAGACCATTTGTCTTTATACATACATGTTCAGGGGCTTTCTTTTACACGTTCCTCATTGTATTCAATGTTTTGCAAAATATTCAGTTCACAATGCCTTGTTTAACATTATTAATAGATTTCGTATAAGTGTTTCATAACTTTTTACCCATTAGCCGGTGTTCCTGATTATTAAAAGAATTTACGTTTTGACAGTTATGACCTAGAGTGTACCATTTTACCATTATCAGCTGCTTTGCATGTAATTATTTTCTTAAAAGGGTGTCCGGTTTACTTTGGTTTAACGTGCATTATCATCATTTTGAAATTGGCGTTAGATTCTCCTTCGTTTTCCCGTAACATATCCTGTTGTTTTTCTACTACTATTAACGACTATGTCTGCGATTCTGTTAAACACAGTTACTCTGGCATCCATGGCAATGCGTGTTTATTTGAAATTAGGCCGTCGTAAGAAGGAACTCAGTTAGTCCAATCAGAAGCATAACGACGTGTCAGCTCTCCTCGAGATTAGAAGTCATTTCTTAACTGACATGGAAATGGCTTCCGTAACTCGAGTAGACCTACAGCCCAGGGTAGAAACAACAAAACAAATTTCGTTGAAGACCTGTTTACGAAGAGTCCGTGGTAAACATTAAGACTTAAACTCCACTCCACGCATTGGTTTCAGCTGGGCTTGCAATACATACCGTAAATGCGCTTCTTTCGGCCAATGGGCTTGTTTTTTCAATACCTTTTTCAGGTCTTAGATGTACGCACGCACGCGCGCGCACACACACACACACACAATTATTTGCGCATGCGCCCAATTTTTACTTTTAGAATAAGAGGTTACCCCTTGTATATGTGCACGTCTTGTAGAACGCATAGATCAACATCGATGGGTGCAGATGCGGATTTAGGGTGGATAAGGAGTCATGGCCCACTATAAAATTCTCCCTGATTCTATTTGGCAGTTCGGGTTGCGAATGTCTGACAGATAAAATCCTGGCTAATACTCTGCCCTGGCCCTCCCTAACTCAAAATCCTGGAACCGCCCAAGGGATGTCTTTTGATTCTTATTGTTTTTCAATTTTAAAGCTTCAACATCTATCGTTTCGACGGATAAAGACGTAAGTCGCTTAATCTATTTAGCTTTTCACAGAAAAACAAGCAAAAGACAAAAAATACTTTCAAAAGTGAGTCATTTGAACTGAAGAAGAAACAAATCGCAAGTTATTTTATTAGGGTATACTTTACCCACAGTGAATGCCAACTGTATGGCCTGTGAGATAACAACGCTTCGTTTTATGTTTGTGGCGATAAACTAGTATGGACGCACGAAAATTTATCCAAAAAACGAAATTACATGATATGCAATATTCACTTGTTATTGTATTATTTCCACATTGCGCACGTTGGAGGTAAAAAGATTGTGGGTCGATTCAAAGGTCAGTGTCTGTCTTTTCTCGCAGGTGCAAGGTCCAAGAGGTCTCTGGATTTGTACAAGTTATTGGCCAAACAATCCGGGGGGTCCGTGCGTGAGACTCAGAAAAACAAGATCAAAGACTTGGTGAAAGTGATTGAGGTAGGATATCAACGGGAGGTAATGGGAAGTTGATAAATAACACGTGAATATCTCGCACAGTTATCTCAACCATTCCTTTCAGGCCATGTCTTATAAGCTGACAGTTCGGCCCAATGGTTTGAGCTCCGGAATCCCGTTTGGGAGACCCGGGTTCGAATCCTGACTTTACTGGCAGACAATCGAGCATTGCTAAAAGTGTCTCCTAGTCCTCTGAGCTCGGTTTTACTAGTGAACGTATAAAATGAAAGGAGTGAGAACCTGGATATAACGCAAAACTGATTCCTGGAACTGTACTCATGCAGTTCTCTGCGTGTCCGCTAGGGGAGAGGACATACAGCTATCATTTAACTTTCCTCGGCGTTTCAGATTGGGTGGTTGAATTGTCAACAGGTAGCCGTCTATACGTAAACAAAGCGGCATGACTGATGGAGAAAGTGTAAATGTGGAATGATATAGTTTGTGGCCTGTTGTTCATACAAATCGGTACTTAATTGGGATATGTTCACAAAATGTGAATGGGAAAGTTGAGGTTGTGCTTTTTCGGCTACCGATGCGAACTTTATAAACTGCCCAGGTCGCAGATAACTGTTCTTGGCCTTCCCTACTTTTTTGACACTCCAGAGAGAAAACTTGGTTCGCAAAGATGTTGACAAGGCTAAAAATCAGTCACTGTCCGACATTTCCTCTTTTGTTGTAAAGCAAACCAATGACTGCTCAGGTTGAATCAACAATTGATAAAAAGCGTGCTGCTGAATGATCTCGCTGGTTCCTGCGTTTCCCTAGGTGGTAGAGAACACACGCGGGTATCATTTAATTTTCCTCAGAAAAATTTTTAAACCGGCGTTTCTGATTGGCTGGTCGAATTCTCAACAGGTAGCGCTTTACGCAAACAAACGTGCATGACTGATGGAGGAAGCGTAAGTGTGGTCTGTTGTACAGACAAATCGGTGCTTAATTCATGTTCAAGAAATGTGAATCCCAGAAAATTTTGTTTTTTGTCATTTCGGAGTGCTTTTTTCTACTGTCGCTAACTTTTGTTAACGTTGTTGTCCTGTATTCATACAGCATGAACAACACACCGATTGATAAAGCACAAGCTACTGAATGATACCTGCGTGTGATCTCTACACGCAGGGAACCAGAGAGCTGGATGATACGTGTTTCTTTCCCCCTAGTGGATACGCAGGGCACCAGCGAGCCCTTTTGTGGTGAATGCAGCCATATTAGTCACGTGACTTGCATGTAAATAAGTATTTACTTCCACAGGATACCCAGATAAGCCCGTGAGACTCCATTCGACCTAAATGTTGTATATCAGTCTCCTACTTATGGTAATTCAGATGCCCAACAAAGCAAAGTTTATTAAGTGTGGTATTCATCTGAATTGGATCCATTCGCAACATTTGCCGACTATTTTGCATTTTTTATGACAATTTTGACATGATATTTTCTTTGTATTAGGAATTGAAATCGAAATTATTTTTTGCAATTCCCATTGCACTTAAGCCGCCTACTCAATATAATTTTGTATTCGAGTTCCCCGTGGTTTAAATGAAGACTGTCTAGTTCCAGTTTGCACTTAGTAACCCCAGTATAACCGACGCCATACGTTGGAGTACCAACTCAAAATCTCGAGTTTTTACTCGAGTTTTTTTCACAAATTTAAGGGTCATCAAATGCGAAATTGTGTTAGATGCTCATCAACATAAATTGATTGTAACATACTAGAGCATTGACAAAGAGGCATCTATCTTGACTTGATATTAGAGCTGAAACGTTGAAAACAATTTCGGAGTTAATTTCGAGTACAAAGATTACCCATTGGTCCTTCTTGTCGCTATTCTTAATTCACAAGACAACTACAAACTCATACTTCAGCCTGTAGACACGACATTTTATTCTATGACCGCGGGAAACCGCAAGTTTTGATTTAGACCCTTTAGCGTTGTGAAACTGATTTCAAATTGTTCCCTATCCAAACTGGAGATTGTTTGAAGGTTTCGAAAGAATTGTCAGTTTGTTATTGCTTGAGACAAGGCGTTACACCGTAGCTTGTAACAGCGTGTCATTTTATGTGCCGTACAGGCGTACATGGTCTCAATGGATAACGTATAACCTGCCCGTTCCTTGCCCGCCCGGGGATCACTCCTCATCTGAGTGAAAACCAAGTTGAGACCGATATCTTAGCGGCAAGTGGTCAAACCCAAACGTCCCCTTCCTAGACGAAATTCACTTTTATACCCTCTTTAACATAGAACATGGCACACTTGTTCGATAACTTTGAAATACCGAACCAGGTGCACAAGAGCCACCACTCGCGGGATCAACTGATTTCTACCAGCCATCTAGCACCTAAATTTGACGGGTCCCCCGACATCATGAAATCGACATACGAGACTTGCCGTTTATGTCCCTTGTATCGTCATACTTCATTTTCATGCCAGTGTATTTCATTTGTAACTGTGACTTGTTTAGGCGCTTCACCCTAGTTTACTGTTACATGTATTTTGATTCGTTCAATTCTTCTTATGAAACAGGACGTTGGAAAAGCTTCGCCTGTTCTAATGAAAAAATTCGTATGGAAACCGTTCGGAACAATAACGAGTTTCCCGCTGTATGTTGACGACCAGATCCGAGAGTTTACTCTGACCGGGGCGGGCCAGCGTGCTAACCCGCAGATTGAGCTACAGAGGCCTGACGGTTTGTGTTAACTAAAATCTTTATTTAGTCTAAATTTGTGTGCATCTTAAAAACATATCTTAGCAACAGTTGAGAACTTCTGTAATAAAAGTGAAGTAGGCTGAATTCGACTATCGGATTTTCAAGCTGGATTTTGAATTTTAGGACATATGGTTGCTATAGTTGCGCTAAACCAGCGGTTCTGTGACAAAACTTGAATTGGACACAGGTCCTATATATTTTCGTGTGTTGGTTCCACTGAAACAGTTTGAACCCCTGTAGACGAATAATTTAAAACAAAACTGGACGGCAATATTAATCCAGTTCAAGATGGTGTTGGCCTTTGGTTGCAATATAGATCGTCAAAATACGATTAGGCTACTATTGCCGCACGGTTGTAATACGTTACTTTGAATACTGTTATCCTGCAGTATTGTTGAAAGATCTCAACGTCGCCTTTCTAACATTCTGAACACATTCATTTCATTTTTTATTGTTTCCTTAATTTTTGTGGCCTTCTTTTTGAACTGTACATGTGCAATAACAAAATGAATAGCAAAATAAGCTCATAACCTGTACCGAGGAGTACAACCAAACAAATTTAACATATTAGCACTTTTGATCGTCAGGTCTGAAAATTTTCTAATCTTAGGTTCAAAGGAAACATTTTCGAACGCTAATGCAACTTCTTCAGCTATTGGTGGGAACGTCGTGAGAGTCCAAATTAAGGTAAGCCTCACTACAACCAGCAACATTTTTAGTGATTATGCCGTCGAACTAAATGCAAAAAATAGGCGGTAATTTCATTACCTTCTCGTTTTAGGTGTTTCGCGTGATCAAGGCCCGGTCTCTAATCTTTGTACTTAAAACGAACTCGAAACTATTTTTCGCAATTTCTCTGCTCCTTTTGTGCGAACTTAAGATAATTGGTTATCAGACTGTGCTCGAATACATTATAGTTTATGCATAGGAGTTTCTAGTTCAAGTTTGCCCTTGAAGACCTTTATATTCGTGCTACAACCTCGAGTAAAAACTCGAAATTTCGAGTTTAAACTCGAACTTATTGCTTTAACATTGGGTTTACAAACTGTGAACTAAGGGCAATAAATTATCTACGTAAGTTATTGTGTACTCGAGCATAGAATATTAGACACTTATCTTGAGTTCGCCCAAAAGTAGAGTAGAAAATGCCAAACCTAATTTCGAGTTCCATTTCGAGTAAAAAGATTGGAGACCGGGCCCAAATCGTTGTAGTGCTGTATAGCAAACGGCGACATTGGCTATTGTTTTAGACATCAGCCGCAATAGTATCCTGAATAATTTACCTAAATGTTCTTATCGCATTGTTTAGTTAGTGAAGACCACTGTTTACACCTTCTGCACGAGTAATCGGAAAATGTAGACATGTGCTCCAACAAGATAATTCGATTGGTCGTTTTTTGATTGATCATTTCCGATTATTTGTCATTTGGCTCGTGAGATTGCAGCCTCGTCTCCCGGCCTCAAGATGGGATTGATCAGTTTACAATTTGAGGCTTGGTGAGGAGATGTCCCTTCTGTGCGCTGATTGGACATAGACAAAGTTCACCGCTGACATGAGCGACACAAAAAGCCTTCAAACACTTGAGTCTCTGAATACTTAATTACCGGTTCTTGAAGGTTTTTGTCCGCATATTTTAAATTTGAGTATTTTTTCCTGAAACTAAATCAGATCCAAAGGCAGATTTTAACTATTTTCACAAGTGTTGTTGTTGGTACCATTCGTAATTTGGAAGCAGAAAACTCTGCTTTTGTTATTGGTTAGAAAAAAAGGTACTTGCGCACTGATTGCCAATCCCGTTTTAGTGGAAGCACCATAGAAATTGTCCTGCCTTTGAATTCGATTACATCAATTTTCAATGATCTAATCATAAATCGTTGCATAATTATCGCTCATTTTGATTTTCTGCAATATACTACAAAAAATTGCAGAGTAGATACAACTTAGTATCACTCGTGATATTCCGGCGATTTCCGTAACAACATGTCATACGTCTGTCAAGTAAAATTTCTCTTCGAAAAGTCTAAATGGATAAACCGATCAGCGCCATCTTGAGGCTTGGGGATGAGGCTGGTGAGATTTCTGGCCAAACACGCCTTGTAGTTTTTGTCACGTGACCAAGTGAAATCGTGTGGCCGCACCACATAGAGTAGTAATATTGTTGCTGGGCACTTCGTGAATTATCATTTCACCAACACCGTGTGCTAGCTAACTAAATGACCCGAAATAACAATCGTTTACAAATCGTGTAGACAAGTGACCCCTTTGTTGCAGACTTCGCTGAAACTGGAAACATGTACAATCTAATCGTTTTGGCCAATAACCGAGTTGTTCTAATTTTGTAGCATCCAATGAGAGGGAAATGGTTGATCTTTCGCGGACGAAGTTTCAACCAATGGGACGTCGAGATTGTAGGTCAAAGCACATTCACATTTTCCTACAAGTTCGTTGAAGATGTTGGCGGAACGACTTACCCTATCAGTGGGAGACCTCTGTCAGGTACAATGTCTTTATTGTGCTTGGAGGGTCTGTGTACGAAAGCACGTAGGCCCATATCGTTTGTGATATAGCAGAGCAGACAACTGCACTAGCTGAAAAGGATGGTGTTTGGTGGTACTCTAATTAATGCCTCCAGGTTTTGTATCTGCATATTTTTCAGTACAGTGCAGTTGGCGACCCTAAACACTGTCGCAACGAAATGTAACGACAGCTTGTGCTACGAGGATATTTACGAATTGTCGGAATTTAACTGAGGATTGCGGCAATTTGTGCAAATTTTTATCTGCCAAGGGCCTAATAATAGGTTTTCGGCTATGCGAAAGTCAGTCTTCCTTTGTGTGTGTGTGTGTGTGTGTGTGTGTGTGTGTGTGTGTGTGTGTGTGTGTGTGTGTGTGTTTTGCAACAAGCAAGTTGGGTATAAACATTCACTTACGGAAACTTGTAAACAATCATTCGTTTGCTTAAAACTTAAAACAATCATTTTTTATTATAAACTTAATTTTGATTTAGACCACTTACGACTATAAACGTATTCCAAACCGGACTCTTACTCAGATGAGAAGTGAGTTATGGTCTGCCTTGCAAATATCCGGCAATTTGTAATTACTCGAGAAAATGCTTCGAGAAAATGCGAGGGTATTCGTCCTGTTGAGCATGGTCTCACGCAACAACTCATGTCAGTCCCTTCTAATCCCAGAAGTCACACACAATTTGACTAAGGAGCAGTTTGAGCCCATTTCATAATGGTAATTGATTTAAATTAAAGTTGGTTCTTGGTGACAGAAAGCGAGTTTATTATAGTCCATTTTGCTGTTGAATGAGAAGGGACAATGGAGCAGGCGGCACACAGTATGAACAGAACTTTATTGTCTCATTGTGACGTTTTGGAGACAGCGGTCGTTTGGAGAAGGGCAAATTTTTGTTACTTGGGAAAGAAGAAAATCTCAGTATCTGTGAGTTTGCTTAACAATATATGTATGACTCTTACCGCTGCCGTTAACTCTTCTTGGATATGGAACCCTTACTTTAACCCGCGTTTTAAGAATACCTTCCTAGATGTAGACAGTCCAGAAAGATTAGTTGTTACCGAGCATTAAATGGATAAGCGTGCCTGCATCGTAACCATTGTAAAATGAGTACTTTTCAGGTTAATCTTTACGCTGTAGTCGTAGTCTTGTTATATTTATGTTGATGACGTCAACTGGAACGCTTAAGCGTTCCCACTTTGCATCGTTTTTGTGTTTCAGACACCCGAAGCAGCAACTGTGCTATATTGCGCAATTTTATCCAAAATTTACTTTCTCACTGCATCCTTGTCATTCCCCTAGGAGTCAACTCAACTCTGATCGTGGACGTGACCGGTGTGGAACACGTAGATACTGTGGAAACGTTGTCACTTTACGATAAAGACGGCTTTCTTATACCCAGCACAAACACGACTGTAATCCGCGGGAGTGGCAGAACGGCCAATCTATTTCGTGCAGAGCTTAGGCTGCCGACACAGGTAGTTTTTCTCATGATAAAATCCGGGCTTCGTTACGTAACGCAATACTTTAGAGATGACTTGTAGTGGAAATACAAACTGTAAATTTGCTCCCAAGATTCAAAGTTACAACTTTTGCAACCAATTATTTCAAGGACGGCATTTAGCTAGTTTACGCCTAGTAAAGACTCAAAATTCAAGCTCCAGAAACACATCATTTTTAGGCCAAACTCGCACGAATCTTGCTCCACGCAACCCACCCTAGACACATCTAGACTTGACAATTTTCCTTTGGTTTAATGTTACTCCATTGGCCTTTACAATGTTACGAGTGTATTTTAAACAAGTATTTGTTAAAAAACATTGCATTCTAAACTTTCCTTCAGCTTCAAAGAAAATGTGTACTAAATGATTACATACTTGCCAACCCTTTAATTAAACAAATGACTCCGTTTGTGGTACGTGATTGAGAAGTATGCTCACAAGTTCTTACTAAAGGAGTAGGCAGCTACACTAGTTATGCATCCATACGTTTATTCACTACAATCAAATACATGTGTGTACCAGGCAATATTTTCGGGGTTTTCTGAAAATGACGTATGGAATTTACGTCCCGGGCTTCACAGACCGTAAGAGTTTGTTAGCGTTTTTTACAAGCTTACATGTAGGATCTCCAAGGAGATAGTATTTTTCTTTAGCATTTGTTATTGGGTGTGAATGAAAGCGTATCTTTGTCTTTAAGTGTGCGAGTCTCCTATATCAGCCGCTACAATTCAGTGATACTTGAATATTCTCACACGCTACTTTCTAACGTTGTTAGCATGCGCCAAAATTAACCCCGTTTTGAAAAATTTCCTTTCTCTGGCTCAAAAGAATCACGATAGCGGTGAAATTTAGTGATTGTCAGCCGAAAAAAATTTAACTCTGTTATGACTAATGACAAAGTTTTCTTAACTTAATTTCCCGTTATGAGATATCTTAATTTTTATACCTCATTGGTGATGTAATCGTTTTTCAAACGTCTTGGTGTTTTTTTCGGCCGGAAAAAGGCATTGCACGTCTCTGAACTTTTAAAAGTTCATTGTAGTACAACTTGCACTTTCAAATGAAAGTTGCTTTGTTTCAAATCAAAGGGAACGATCTGGTCAAATAACAATACTCTAACAAGAAAATTCCTTTGACATCATTGATCAAGGACGATTCCATTTTCTTATATTCACAGGAGTTTCAAGTTGGAATTACCGGCACGGATAAGAGCGGAAATGTCTTCGAGCGATTATCTTCATCGTACGAGCAAGCGATAGCGTTTAAATTACAAGTATTGCCTATAGCGGGTGAGATGTTTTGAAGTTGTTTTTGTTGCTTTTCAAAGTTGATTGCAGTGTGTTTGTGTAACCTGCTAGCCTTGAACAGTGTGTTTGTGTCCGCAGCCAACAGTTGATCAGGAGATAGATGTGAATTGCTGTGAAAACCATGAACGAACCAGAGTGGTCAGATACCGTGCCATTTTGTGGCCGCACGTATTCTACGAAATTCACCAATCAAATCAGAGAGAAAAACATTGTTATTTTTATACAGAGGAAAAGCGTGATTGAGTGTCCAGCAAAGCGTTAATTCCGTAACACAATATAGGTGGCAAAAACAACGCAAAAATGCATGCGTAGATGGACAATGACAATTAAGACAATACTATATAGCAGCATGAAAAATACAACACAATAAAATATAAGACAATGCAGTGCAGAATAAACTCCGCGTACAACGAGTGCACGCTCTCTCATAAAATATTTCAAAACCTATAAGAACACGCACGATTAAAACCTCGTTGATATGGTGCAAGAAGCGTAACAACCTATAACATTGCATTGTCAGATGATATTACTTAATATCTTTTTCTTTACATAGACATAACACCCGCATAATCTGTGTCTGTCTGTCTATGTGTGTGTAAGTGCGCGCGTGCGCACATGCTTGAGTGTATATTCCTTTTTTGCTATATTACGTGGTAAAATTCAGGTCTTAATGACTTTTCATAGCTTTAAGTGGGTAATTCTAGACGGATTGTTGACTGCATATTCTAAGAAGGCCTCTTGGTGATTGCTGGAAATGAGAAAAATTGTAATCATGGAAAAACAAGCAGACATCTGTTTATGGTTGAATGGATAAACAAACTTTAACAACGCTTTCCTGAACATGCTTCTTCCAGGAAAGATAATTGCCTTTAAAGATATCCATGATTTGAAAATTTTTAAATCTGCTAAGAGTTTCACTATTAATCTTAACGATGTCAGCTTCACTAATTTTTCTAATGAAGCTTTCATAGCACAAATTTCATACTGATAAAAGCTAATCCGCCGTGGTAGACTCATAGTAAATTAAGTTACGACTGCACTTGCAACGAAAATGAAAAATTGAAGCATAATTCGCAAATGATTCAAATTTTGTCGTGAGCACAGTCTTAACTTAATTTACCAGCATAAATTTTGTTTTACGTGGGTTGAGCCATATGGCAAATCAAAACGCCCAGCATATTATTGTTTATGATCATGGTTTGTTCACTGATGTTAGGTTTTGTTATCAATCAACGGAAACAATAGATATCTGACGTATGCATAGGTAATGGAGTGTGCATTTCTGGAGACGGTTGAAAAACGGCGGAGTTGCGAAAAGTTTTGGTGAAAGTAAAGAAGGTGACATTTTTCCGGTGATCTAGTGTTTTAACAAAGATTTTTTATGATTTGTCCTTAGCGCATGATCTTGGTACTGTACTGGTGCTCAGGTGGCTCTTGATCATCTGGATATAATTTAAGGAAATTGTAAATTTTCGAAATTTTTGTGATATGTCTTGATAGCTTCACGTTACGCCTGCCAGGTAGGCAGCGGTAGTAACCACGGCCAGCTTCCCAAATCGCGGAATCGCAAGTAGATGATCCTCCGTATGACAATGTTTGGGTTAAAATATTCCAAAACGTAGATGAGATATGTTCAGAAGTTTCCGGTGATATCAGTATTAAACTCACTTTGTTTATACAAAACAAACATTCCACCCTGAGTCATAGAATCCATTGCAAGAACCAACAAACGAATGTGAACAAATCCCATGCTTGCGCTACCACTCGCTGGTTCCCTGTGTGCCGCTAGGTGGTAGCCAGCACGCAGCTATCACTTAATTTTCCTCGGGTATTTTTTACAACGGCGTTTCTGATTGGCTGGTCGAATTCTCAACAGGCAGTGCTTTAAGCAAACAAACTGGCATGACTGCTGGTGCAAGTGTAAGTGTGATCTGTTGTACAGACAAATCGGTGCTTACAATTTATGTTCAGGAAATGTGAATCCCAGAAATTGTGCTTGCGCCTTTTCGGAGTGCATCTTTCTGCTGTCGATTACTTTTGTTTGCGATACCGTCCTGTATTCATAAAGTATGAATAACACACCGGTTAAATCGGCCAGATATGTGTTTATCGTACATGTACGTGCTTCAAGAACGCGGCTATTACACATTACTGCAGAAACGAAATAGTTGCTGCTACGCCACCTGTATGACAAGGCTAATAATCGTTTATAGTCCGCTATTTTTTCACGTTGTTGTGAAGCTAACCAATGACTGTCGAGGCTACATCAACCAGTGATAAAGCGCCTACTACTGCGTGATACCTGCGGGCTGGCTAGGCACGTAGGAAACCAGCGAGGCGCGACCAAGGCTCAATGGAAGTTGCCATTCCTCTTCTACAATTCTATGGTTTTACAAGTAATGTCGTATCTCAAATACATCCGTAAAGACTTGCGCTACGTGAGGGTCTGTGCCCCCTATCGGTTCTTATTGAAACATGAAATTTCTTTTTCCGTCCACGTCCACGTCCTGTCAAGGATGTCAGACATACAGTAACAATGTTTAACAATGTTTTATGTACGATCTTTTTACAAGGAGTATTCTAAAAGCGAACGCAATTTTCCAACTAATTTAAGTATTTTTTCAGAGCTATATGTGAATGAGTATGTTCTCGTTCCATACATTTTGACGAATCTTGGAGGAGTGGGAAACTTCAGTGTCATCATCTCTGATGACAAAGGATTTGTACAGGCACCAGTAGTACATAGATATCCTTCTCTATCAAGTGGAGATAGGATAAACGGCACCTTTACTATCAGAGCAGGGACGACGAAGGGTGAAACAAGGTTTGGATTGACCTAATTTGAGCAGCATTACAAGTTTGTAGAACGTCATTATGTCTTCATATATCACGTGAAATCTGTACAAATTTGCCCATAGAGTACATTACAATTTAAACTAAAAAAGAATGCCTGTAGAACAAAAACATCTCAGGGATTAGAATACTGCACTTCTCAGAACGCTGCCTGGTAAATTTTCATTAACTAATCAAAATGAAAAGCCATCGAGAGATTCGTTCATTGAATCCCTTTTATATAGGACACTGAAAATGTCCAAATTAGGCGAATATCGGAACATCATATCTCACAAATACCTGACGGGATTCATGCGAAACTATTTCTTTGTATCACTGATTAGGAAATGCATAGAGATGTAACACTTGGCATGGTGTGCTATCAACAATAGTAAACTTTAGCAGGGTTTTTGAGATTTCGTCTTTAATAATTGTATCAAGCGCATTTTGGTATGTTATCGATACCGTTATTTTGCCAGGGATGAACCTTTTCGTTTTTGTTGTTATGCGGAAATGACACGGTCATAAACGTCACTCATTTACTAGTAAATTGGTATCAACTCAATCATCACATGCTACAGGCTTTCAGCTTTCCGAAAATATATACCTTTACTGAATTAAAGTCTATAGTTTTGTAGACATTTGGCTAAATACAGTCAAGGCTAGTCTATAAAGTCACACATAATCTTAAAGATTTATTTGCATGTTACTAAATACGCTAATGTATAGCAGGAACTAAACGACGATGCTATTTTACCATAATCTACGCCAAACAAAGTGCAGGTGGGTTCACTGACAACATGTAAATGTGAAAACAAAAAAAATCTGCAAATAGGTGACCTTTGCCCTAATGACGTACCTTGCGGGCTCACATAAACCTGCATCATGCAGTGTTATTTCCCAGCACCAAGTCACGACACTTACTGGACACGGTTCGGTGATCTGCGGCGGAACATTTTCGCCACGAAACAAGTTCTTAAAAACATATAGCAATTTTTAACCTACTTCATATTCCCATCGTCGCTATATGTTGTGTTTCTAACTAATTTGCTCAAGCAATCACAGAGATAAGGAATTAGCCTGCAAGTTCCACTTAAAAATAGGACAACACGTGGGCTTCAAAGAAGGCATGTCACCAAGTTCGACTACATGCCAAAATCATTAAAATATGATCTTATTAATAAACCATTGAATAGCACGTACGAACCACAACACCTTACGCAAGAGCAAAGAGCTTGCCAGGCCAGGAACCTCGCTGAGAATTGAATATTTTCACGGGGTTTAAACATGTAATTTGATGATCGAAACGCACACCTGAATTTTATTTCGATGATTGATTTTGCGGTTTGTATGCAAAGTGTTTGTTCACCTGAGGATCAATGGTCCGAGCGGGTGATTCAGTTGTTTCTCCATACCCTAGCCAAATAGATAAACTTCGTAATCATCGCCAGTCATTGTGTAGCAAATGCGACCTTTGGGGTACTTTCCGTGGCATATTGTAACACGTTTGCGGCCGGGAACACAAGAAGTAAAACGCACGTAGCACGTCCTTTATCTCTTGTAACAAATCCATGTGTAACATGAATAACTTTAACAATCATGTTGCACTCCGACGCCTCCTGTGGCAGTTGTAACAAATGTTGCGTAGTCCGGTTCAAGGCAGATGAGACCGATAAGCGTCAACAACCCGTCTGGATTTCTTTCAATTGTTCGACCAATAGAATATTGTAATTAACCACCAATCAAAAGTGATAATTGTTGATTTATTACACATAATGTTACTTTCCTTAAAAAAACAGACATTAGTGAAATAAAACTGGTCTCAACTTTCAACGGATAAAGTCGTTTCTTGAATTGGAAAGAACGCACAGTTCGTCGTTTTTGCTTGATACCACGCTCGGTCCAAAAAATGGACGCCATGACAAGTCAACTGTTGAGCCTCCTGTCAACCACTGAAACAAATTGTCACTTCCTTTCACACACTGGGATCGCCATTAATTTGAAACAGTTGAAAACACGTTAACTGTGAGTCAACTAAATTCTGTACAATGGGGCTTAAAAATTTTTGATAGGTTTGAGTAAGACATTGTGGTTGTTTGTGAAGGCGTTTAAGTCCCCACATTGCCATCAAGATGCAGAATGGTTCGGCACTGAAATTGCTGTACTTGCGTTTCAGTACCATCACAGTAACAGCGAAAGAGGCTGGCGGAGGAAAAGGTTCACAGTATCAGATTCGGCGCCTAACGGTTAACCAGAAGATTGTGAGAGTGAGTATTGGACGAGAGTACATCTCAAATAAAAATGATAATGTTAAAACACACTAAGACGTTATCTGCTGTATAAGGTGGAGTGTTTGTTCTAACACTAACAACCATTCGCCATGATTAAGGCGTAACATTGTTATAAGCTATGCCACTAGATGGCGAGTCTTGTTGCACACTCTACAATTTTCGTGTGAAGTCAACGAAGATTTAGAGCCGTGGAATTCTTTGCGATCAAAATGGCGCAGACAGATGTTCAAACGACTCGTGCAAAACGTTAACGTCTTAAAATATCCTTGGTTACTGCCTTCCACCCTTTTCAACTTGGCCCGTCTTGCGCAGCTGAATGTGAGATTAGGTTAAGCGAACAGAAGTCTCATCTGTGGTTTCAGCACATAAAAGAGATCTATGTTGGATGTCTCCCTGGTTCCCTGCGTGCCGCTAGGTGGTAGCCAGCACGCAGGTATCATTTAATTTTCCTCGGGAATTTTTTTTACACCAGCGTTTCTGATTGGGTGGTCGAATTCTCAACAGGTAGCGCTTTACGCAAACAAACTGGCAGGACTGATGGAGGAAGTGTAAATTTGGTCTGTTGTACAGACCAAACGGTGTTTAAAATTCATGTTCAAGAAATGTGAATTCCAGAAAATTGTGGTAGGGCCTTTTCGGAGTGCATCTCCTGTATTCATACAGTATGAATAACACACCAGTTAAATCGGCCAGATGTGTGAATATTGTACATGTATGTGCCTCAAGCACGCGGCTATTAAACATTACAGCAGAAACGTAATAGTTGCTGCTACGCCATTTGAATGACAAGGCTAAAAATCGTTCATAGTCCGCCATTTTCTCACTTTTTTGTAAAGCTAACCAATGATTGCCGAGGTTACATCAACCAGTGATAAAGCGCGTGCTACTGAATCATACCTGCGCGTGATCTCTGCACGCAGGGAACCAGCGGGTGTGGGATGTTTGCTTTTATGCAACATTCTGCTTTGTTGAGTTACCATCTTGTTTATTGGTGTTAAGTTGAGCGAGATGAACGACGGTAAAAGTAACACACATCATTGAGTGTTTGGTATTATGTAAAACAGAAAAGTGCCTCAATGGGTTTGTCTTTATGTAACTAAGCACTATTCTATTTTAATATCCAATTTTGGTTATACGTGGTTTAGCAGTATTGTCTGTGCAAATGTATATTTTGCATTGTAGAAAGTTGACACTGTCCCCCCAACATGTAACGTGACGAAGGTAAAAAACCCGTGCTCAGTTGAACAGCAGGACTCGTGTTGTTGTCAAAATTTCGTGTGGTCAATGGAGATGCAAGTTCGAGACGATGGTTTTGGTCTCAACACAGTTACATCAACCGTCTCGAGAAATGGGAACTTTACACATGGTAATTTCACAAGAGGTATTGGTTCAAAAGGTGTGACAGTGGCAGCGTTTGTAAGGTAGGTGAGTGCAGGTGAAATGCTGTTATACACTTGTAATGAAACGCATCCCATTGCAATTGGGTACCTGATCGCTACCAAGAGCACCAAAAAGAAATTTGCTCAGAATTTCTGTAAGTGACCAGACGAACGTTTACGGACATTAATTGTCAGTAAGTGTTAGGACATCACGGCATTTGAAAAACTTATGTAAAGGGCAGGTGCAGACGCAGATCTACAAGCTTAGTTGGCTGCCTAATATGGACAATAGCTTAGCGCGTACAGTGTAGCACGACGCGTGTTACGAGTAAAACTGCTCACTGGCCTGTAAACTGAGTTTGTGGTAAATAATTAGTGTATATGCAGCACACGCACAAGGCTAAAATGAGCGTGCAAGAGAGAATAGTTGTTGTCAGTTGATGCCAGAAAAAATTTCAACTGAATACTGGAGGTAATACGCCAAAACTCACCTTGCTAGCAAACTGTGGTGATTTTAAGACGCGAAAATAAAACAAACATGCACAACATTCGCTCCTCTGTCACGCGACTCAAAATGCTCACGTTTCATTTTGGCGTAGATGGGATCTCACTTGCATTTGAGAAGTGTAGCTCTCCGTCTGCCCTGAGTCTAATGTGTTTGTCATGTGTTTATAGCCAGTAGCTTCTCTACCCTTGCTTGGCAATTTATATTGAAACAGTGTGACGCGCAGAGTAGAGAGATTGTAGTTACACAGCTCAACCGTTTTAAATATCGTTTTTCTTTTATTTAATTTATTGTGCTACCGTCAGCATTTCATCACCTAAAATAAAACAAATTTTCTTCCAGGAATCTTGCACCCTTGCTGTTATTTCTTTTGTTTTGTTTCTTGGTAAACGTGCATCTTCTATTATTTTATATTTTGTTGTTCACTGTTTTATATCAACGAAATGATCCAGTTCGACTTGCTGTGAGCCCTTTGTTAAAGTCAACGTTGCTGACATGGCGGGCAACCTTGGACAGTGTCAAACCGAGTTTCCTGTTCCACCATCAACAATCGCCCCAGCGTCAACAACCGCACCGCCAAGAACAGTGATTGCGACGACATCAGAAATAGAAACAACAACAATGACGTTATCAAGACGATCGTCAACAACAATTGGCCGTGAACTGTCAACACCGAATAAAGAGGTCAATAAAATGACGAAAACATAACTATTGTTTGCAGAGTTCTCGACATATAATTCACCGTGAACCTTTGAAAATGTTTGAGTTCTTGTTTTGATGGATTGTGCTAATTTGAACATTGAAACGTTCGTGCTAGGCAATTTTCGTAGAAACTCCTCCAACGATCGTACGTTTTGTTATTGTTGACGTGATCATTTTCAGTTTGCATATTTGCGGTAAACACTAATTAACACAAACGCAACCTTCCCTAATGGTACGCAAATGTGGGTTACCCTGAGAGAGCACGTGCAAGACTTGTAAACACGTACCGCCACATTTCTGTTGTGCTGATCACAGCCTCCATTATCGTCCCCTAAACGAAAAGCCTAAACATCAACGAATGAATCCCCCACGATTGATACTAAGCCCTGTTGTGGTGATTTGAACCAATTCTCGTCCTGTCACCTGGCGTCCCATTTGGGTGACAGAAGCAGGATTCAAATGGGAAACTCGTACTCTCTGTGTTATGAATAGGTTATTATAGTTCTTGCTGGGTGAATTTTCTCTACGGTTCTGTAACCCTTACTCGTTTAGCAGACTGTAGGATGTTTATGACGTCATCAGTTAGGTCATCCGCCATGTTGGAGGACGGTGGTGTCGTGAAGGAGACACATTTTTTAATTGAATTCTCGGCAGAATTTACTCAGTATAATCATGGCGAATTTTTGTTCAGTTGTTGGCTGCTCGAGTAGAGATGTTACGTCATTCTATCGTCTTCCAATAATTATTGGCCATCGTGAGGAAAAGACGAAGAGATGTCTCTGAATAGGGCGGTCAAACCGCCTTTTATCGTTTGGAAGAAAATTTTCAATATCATCGGAATGATAATGCATCCCATACAACAAAAATTTAAAATATCAAAATCGAGTTAAGCAGTACAAAGTTATTGCAACTTTTGTGGAGACATTTGGGCTAATTGTTTCACTGTATCGAGTCGGCCAGCTTGGACGACAGCCACATAAGTTACGAGTTTAAAATTGTTTGCAAGTTATTTTCACCAATAGTTTACAAAGAAATTTAGTGAGACACATATTTACCTACTATTCTGTACGATTCAACATTTTTCACTAGAATGTAGTCACGTAGATGTTACAGTACATAGTATTGAGTGATCAAGAGCTCATAATTCTGGAACCGACAACATGGCGACATTTGGTAAATTGAAAGACAAGTTCAACCGGCTACTTCGTAATTTGTGAAGATTAGCTATGATACATTTCGATAAAAGCAACGATGTGCATTTTTCAGGTTTTTGTGCTAAAACTATAAGGAATATTCTAATCATTTCACTGTGAATTGCCCATGCAGTTGGAAAATCCACACACTTCAAAAGCTTCAAACTTCTTTTACGCTCACAACTCTTTGGTTACATTTGTTTATCGGTTGGTTCATTATTTATGGGGAGTAGTTGAGGTCTCAAAACCGGACAATGAGTTTTTATTTTCGGTTTTGATGTAAATTTTTCCGATTTTAGTTAAAATGTTACAAATAACACTTGACGAACAAATAAAAATTCTTTGCCGGGATTCCAGAAATTTGACCTTATTTTCATGTAACCTTTACCACCCTTCATTGGGCCTATCCATTGTCCATTTTGCGTGGCGTCTATTTTGAACTCAAGGTCGAAAGCAAACGTCGTCCCATGAGGTACAAATATGAACATGTAGTTGAATTGCGTGCAAACTTTTGAAATTAGGAAACCGCGTCTTTCTGTATCTATTAATGTGAGTTTTATTTCACAAATAAACTTATCATGTGCTTTAAACATTTTAAAACTTGAACGCTCAACACTGCAATATCACCGATGCAGAAACAATATGTTCCCCCGTTCGTTTGTTCCCCTGTCTCTAAGTTACCCCGTCACGATTTTTTCTTTCCGATGTCGGAATTTTATGGGGGTCTATGCCTCCGATAAATGTCAATAGTTGTCGTACGTAAGGCGATCACCACCAGCTAAACAACCCACGATAACTCGACTGACCACCGCCATTGCTTGTCCTCCAACATGTCGCACTTCCGCTTACTAATGACGAAACACTCTATAAGGAGTTTTAAATTTTGCTCTAAACTTTTGAGGGTTGTCGAGGGTTATAGAAAATTATGTTGCTTCTGAGAATTGGATTGGAGAAAGTCGGACTTGTTATCATTTCAAGAGCCGCTGAACTGTTCTCTCTAGTTATCTTATGTTATGACACTTGAACTTTAATTTCCTTTTCTCATTTATTTTGTATTTTTACAGAAAACCACAAGGAAAAATTCTGCGGGTGATTTACACACTGCGACGCGTGACTTCATCATTACGGCCGCCATTATCGGAGGTTCGGTGCTCGGGTGTGCAGCCATCGTGGGGGTGACGGTGCCGGTTGCTGTTTGTCTCTTAAAACAAAAGAATTCACGAAGAAAAATAACTGATGTGGTGGAAAGCAGAAACAAAGTTGACACGATAACCGGAGAAAGACTTACAACGGGAGAGCAACGTGTGTAATTTGGGGAAACCAATTTCAAGGTGTCCTCAGAACTTTGCTCGTAATAACGTGAGACTGAGTTTGTATGTGACATTGTGAACCTTTTCGATTTCTGAGCTTGCGATTGGCTAAAGAGGTAGCCTACAGCTTCACGTCTTGATAAATATTGTTAAAATGTGTATCTTAAAATGCGGAGACTCGAAACATCAAATGCTTGAAACTATGTGTAGCCACACGAGAAAATTGAAGTTGTCCACCCCATGGCATGGTCACTGGAGGAACAGACTGAAGCTAGGACCTACCACCTACAACGAGCTGCACCTCGCATTTGTTACTTGAAATTTGGAAATACGAGTTCAGATTTTGACCAACTCGCATTTGCACACGGAAACGTGTAAGACTTGTAATTCCAACTCGTGCAAACCGATGGAGTTTTTACACCTTCCTCTATAAACGGCAACCTAGAGGCAGTTCGTACGACTTTCATTATTTTAAAAATACCCTGACAGAACCAGATAACTTGCAGTCGCCAAATAAAATGCGGATGTAAACTCTCGACAAACCTTTTTTCTAGTCCGCAATACATCGCGAGCTGGAATTTGTAAGGGCGACTTGAATTTTACA
This sequence comes from Phoronis australis, assembly GCA_002633005.1. NCBI lineage: Eukaryota > Metazoa > Phoronida > Phoronidae > Phoronis > Phoronis australis. Next base: position 481,626 of record NMRA01000062.1, on the reverse strand, counting down.
AATGCAACTAGAGATTTTGACCGGGCCGTAGATGACCTGCCGAATTTTATAGCGTTAAGTGCTGGGTTACAAGTGTCACTTTTGCTGGAGCTGCTTTGGCTATTTCGCTTGCACTTTTGTAGCCAGACTGCATGCGCGCACCCAGCCTTCAATGTGGGGAGCTCGAATCCCTGAGTTGTGGACTTTTTGGTAACAAAAAGCGGGCGGACTAAAAAAACGGGGGCACCACTGTGAATTGCACGTTTGTGCTTGTTTAGGGGACTTTTGTCTCATTTTCTCGGACTTTTTGTTTCTCACAGGCTGACCTTTTTGCCCACTCCGCCAACTGGGGGGCTCAAATGAACCTCCCCCCGGGTGCGAGCATGGACTGCTTACTGTATTTCAAAGAGCACACTTAGGATAACAGGCCTTTGTTTATCGTAGCCTTCATCAATTTCTGACGGAGTGGTCGTGTTCTTGACATCAAATTTCGGTAGAAAGCGATTTGGGTAGCGAAGAAACTATTTTGAGGACTTGAGATCCATTTTGTGTTTTTTACAGTTCCCTAGAGTTTCAATCAACGAGATTGTCACATACTTTTCAGTAACCATTTTATAGTGTAGATCATTAAACTTTACAATCTTTGAAACATTAGAAATGATTCATTTTTTGAAAAAGTGCTATAAAGTCTAACTTTTTTCATTTTTGACGAGAATTAATTGTTTAATTATTCTAATTATACATGCTGCATGAAGAAACAACGAACGTTTGTCTTCAGTTTCGTTTTCCTGCACCTTAAACTTTTAATTGGCATTTTAAAACAGAGCTAAGTGTTGGATACTTTAAAGGCGATAAATAACTAGAAAACTTGAAATGAAAATATGGTCTACGGTTGTTTTTTTCGCCTTTGGTGACTGGTTTACAAAAAAATTTGGATATCGGTGGATCGGTTGCAGAGAAATAAGCAAGACCCCCCCCGAAACAAGTATGACGAAATCACGAATGGAGACAAATGTGCTTGAATTACATATAAGAGCGATGAAGCGGCTGCGGTGTTCACCTAAATTCGACCTTTTTCCATTACTCCTACCGCTTTCTGCACTCAATTGAAAGGTCTGTTAATTGAAGAAACCACGCCTTGCATGTGGCTATTTCGCAGTTAACCATCGGATTTTTGTCATTTTCTGCCGATTAAACTGGTCGGATAACCGTTGTGCGGATATTGTCAGAAGTCAACTGGTCGAACTAACAAAGACTCGCTATAACATTTATAAGAACGGCTTATGCATTAGATATGATGAGCCGTTGGGGGGAAAGTGTCGTCGGAAAAATACGAGCGTAATTGTGTACATTACGCCGTTACTTACGCCGTTAATTACGCCGTAAAATTCGAGCGTAATTTAATTCTTTACGACGTAAAATTACGCTAGTAATTTAAACTCTTAGCCAGTGACTTTGGGTTTTACAATCCAAGACCGCGCGCGCTCATGTAAATACTTATTTACTGGCGGGTTTCATGTCTACGATACGAGCGCTGAATCATGGCGGATCAAATCGCTGCTGCCATGTCATCGATTGTGCAAGAACGAGCTGCCCAGCAACAGTCGTGTACATGTATGTTAGGTCGTCACTGATTGGTTTAAATTTGGAACGTTCTTAAGGTATTTTACGAGCGACATTTACCCCTATTTAATTTACGGGCGTAATTTTACCACAACACTTTTGCAATTTAAGCTCGCAATTAAGAGCGTAATTTTACGGCGAAACTTTTCCCCATTTAATTTACAGGCGTAATTGTACCGCGACACTCCTGCAATTTAATTTACGCTCGTAATTACGAGCGTAATTTTACGGCGACACTTTCTCCTCAACGGCCCACCTTAATTAGATAATTGCCAACTATACTTACCATAAACCAATATTCCGTCCACGGATTAAAAAGTATACGCCAAGGACAGTAGCAGCGGAACCAAGAACAAGGTTAGATGTGGCAGTTAATAGAAAATTCCCTATAGTTAAAAAATTAAGTTCTAGTGTACAAGAAATTACACAAATTAGAGTCAATGCCTTCTTGAAGTCAAGGCTAAAACTTAGCCTAGTAATGATAACAGGTAAGGAACAATTTATGTTTGCAGTAAGTCCACAAATGAGTTGAGAAAGTAGTTGAGTCCCTATTGGGACTGACTACCTAAGACTTTTCGTATACCCATTTAGCAAATGTAGGCCCGTCAAATGATAGGTGAAGCTGCCTTTCCGTGCCATAATGCGTCACCGAGAGATAGCAAAACAACAAAAGGCCGATAACAGTTGTATTGAACAGAGCATCACTGCGTGCGGTTGTTATTTGCACCTGTTTGAATTAGAAAGTGATTCTCGCAGTGACGTAGACAAAAGCAAACCAATACGCCTAACAGTTTGTTGTATTTAACAATTTTTGGAACTAGTGGACTCAGAGCGATGCTCTTAACATACTGTAGGAATTTAAAATTGTTACCGTTCACTGACTAGCATTTAATCGACTAGAAAGACATTATCTACATGAACTAAACTGAGACATTATACACCTTTTCAAAGATAAATGTCGCTATACACTTGAACTAAATCACAAGTTACTATCAGAGGTAGCGTGCTTCTGGAAGAAGGAAGGATGTAAGCCCTTACTAGACATCGTGTTCAACTCAGCTGGGACTTAAGTGCGGTGCTCGATTTCGTTGCCAACGTTTCTTGCATGTCATTTTTCACAGCTGGGTTGATGAATAACACTTGAAACTTATCCACTGGATAAATGTAATTGTTACATGACGTCACGTGCATTGCTCAATAATGGTGACGTGTCGCGTTAGAACGCCATATCCGTAGTTATCCTCGTATGAAGTAACTGTTACGTGTGTTTCGGCTCGTCACGTAATGTTATCCAATATTCTGAAGAATGTCGAGAACTCCACGCCGCTTTGATCAGAAAATTGTGGTACCCATTTATTGTCAACCATTGCTTTCCTTTCAGTTCAATAGGCTAAAGCAAGTGGACAACTTGGTAAAAATCGTTGATTTGGACTTTTCGTGTCTATCATATATATTTTTAAAAGTTGTGTCGGTTCGCATACAGTTGTAAGTGCCTTTATTAACTACCGTCATTTCCTGCCTGGACGGCACATTGAAGTCGAATATTCAAGTAGAGAATGCAGAAAAATTTCAATCAAAGCCTGGCGTAGCTTCTTACTTCCGGTCACGCAAATGATTGGCTGCACCACACTGCACGTGAAAGCGAGAAAGGTTGTGATAATGTAAGCCAAACGTCTTGAAGAAGTTGTCATCTGTAAGCAGCCAGTGATTTCGCAGACGGCGTCCATGTTCATGACGATAATAAAGGGAGACCACATGAGCAAAAACGTTACGCACATGAGGAGGCAGGTTTTAGCTGCTCGTACGTTGGCAAGTTCGGAACTATCTGTGCCACTTGGTAAAACTGTTGAGCGCATCTTTAGTAGGTGTAGGGCCAGAAGAGAGTTGAAAACAATAACAACGAGGATAGAGACTAGAAGAATAGCCATCAAACCTAGCAGCCACTCTTGGGTTATAAGATAGGCGCGAAAGCAATAAGCCTGAGAGATCTCGGCTCCTGCATATCTAGCGTCAAAGGTGGGTATCAATAAAACAAACACACAAATTCCCAGTACACTTGCAGCACATACTGCGGCGCTAAATTTCTTAGAAATACACTTCTTGTAAGAGTATTTGAAACTAGAGAAACGAACATAACGGTCGAAGCTGAGTAACGCTGTTGAGCATGCCGGCAGAAGGGTTGTCAGCGTTTGAAGAAGGAGTATAAAGACGCAGGTGCTGACTGAAAGGTCCGTCGGCGCACGCAGAAACTGGCGCGGCGTCAGAACAGACAGCGGGCACGAGATACAGCCAACGAACAAATGGCTGACATTCACTCCTATGAGGAATGGGTTTCTTCTGAGATCAGGCCTAATTTTCTGCGCGATCAGAATGGAACCGTTGAGTAAGACCGTGATGATACCCAGAAGAAAAACAAGTGCTGTCAATATGATTGGATTTGTTTTCACAAAGACAGAGTTTGTCGAGTTAAAGTCCAAAATTGTGGTATTGTTGCTCCCATCCATTTGACCCTTGCGTACTACTGTTGTTGCTGCAACCAATGTTATCTCGTCACAGACGTCGTCAACCTTATAAGCTTCCTCGAGGTGCTGCAGAAATCTTCGACGCTCATTGGTGGACAGTGTAAGTTACTGAATGGCATTAGTGGATTGTTCTTATTAGTTTACCGAACATGTAATTGAAGTTGTCAACGTCTGAAGAAAGTACGCACAACAACAGGAGTCAACGCGGAACCTAGTACAATTGCGAGTAGAAACATGTTCATCGCACGTCATCGGAAACATCCTTTCTTTGTTATTCGATAACGAAGCTTTCAATATACTTCCGAACAAGACAAGTTTACGAACGCTGAAATTTGCTTTCAAAATGTTCCACTTTTAGGTGAGGTGCTATCAAAATGGTACTTTTATGATTTTCAGGAAAAATCTTTAAAGTTGCACAAAATGAAGACAAAACGATTCTTTAGAAAACCTTGAAATTTATATCAAATCAAGTTTAATCGTGTGATCGAAACTGTTGTTTTGCTATTAATGTACATTTCTTTTTTTGCTAAGCTTCAATAAAAAGACATTGTCATGTGACCCAATTATTAACAGAATGGCAAACAAACAGTTTCTACATCATTTTACTATCAGAAATATACACTGTTACTTAGTTAAAATCTATGGTTTTCTAGATAGCAGTTTGCTGAGTGCACAGGCTTGTTGATAATATCAAACATGACCTTAAATTTAAGACATATTTCCATCGAATTGAAAATTGAGTCGTTTCAACAGTCTATACACCTCATTCATGCAGTCGCCATTTTAAAAGTGAGCCTCTTTGTAGCCTTTTAAAAGCAATCCATTCCGCGCTTAATCACAGTGCAAAGTGTGATTTTTTTTGGCATGCCATGTTCATATTTATATCACAAATGCATTGTTTTTCAAACCTAAAAAGATGCTTACTTTTATAATGGCGACTACGTGAATAAGGTCTATCGTTTGCTTGCTAGGGCCCTTTCCGAAATGCAGGATAGTCACGTGAGGAAGCAAGTGTGATTACGTGCTTTTTGTAATAAATGGCGATATCGCGTAAAGACTTTGGAGATATCGCCAAATTTTCAAGAAACTGAGCCTCACGGAAGCAGTTCTTGTCCCAAGGTACCGGTGTAACAGGTTTATATAAAAGACATATTAAAAACCTTAAACTAAAACATTGCTTTGATAAAGAATGCAAATGTCTTAAAGCAGAAACAAAGATGAGTTAAAGAAACTACAGATAATTTAGAGATAGACTGGTTTGAATGAACAGGTTGAAATACGTAACGTTAACTCTTGCAAGAAAAAATAGATTTTATGTCAAACTGGTTAAAGAGAAATTTTTTAACCTGCTGAAATCTAATCGAAATGGTTTCAACTCGTTATTACGAAGGCCTTGGCTACAGACTCCGAAAAATCTATGCCTCCGCCAAATAGGACCGCATTTGTTTCATTCCATAATATTGATTCGATACATTTTCTTTTTGTCAAGCGAACTTCAAAGAAGAAACCATACAAGAGTCGTTAACTACAAAAACAGATGAAACGACAGAAACAAGTCATTGGACTTTATTGTCTAATGTTTTTTTGGAAAACCTGTGACTACGTTTATATACACCAGAGCTTTTTGTCGACTAAATCACACGCGGATGCAACTTTTCGGCATACAGACCAAAACAGTTGTGTTTATTAATTGTAATGGAATTTGCTGAAGAAATAGCCTTTCTGAGAAACACTTTTTGCTGCTGTATTGTTTTGTGCCTGCATTACATGCTTTTGATATCAATTTTAAAAGTTGGCTTGTAGCTATTTACGATGACGCTAGTTTCGTTGAATGGATCAAAAGAACAACACAGCCGTGAAGTTGAAATACATGTATTTAATGTTAAAGTAGTGTCGAAGACGTCATCGTCGGTGAATTGAAACTTGGACTATCTTGGTTAAATCAACATCAGTGTCTTGTAAAAAGCGAATAACCCACAGGAAACGCAAGTACCACCTTTCAAAATCAAAACAGTTTCCAAAAATTTTGTGGATAATTGATGTTTCATGATAAGTAAAACTTTGAGACACGTTTTTCCCTCGATGATGAAACTAAGGGCGCATTTTTAACCAACCTACCCAAACTTTAAGGACATAGCACGTAAAAAGCGTCCTAGATTGCACTACTTGAAGTGGTTATCAAACTGTTCAACAGGTATTTTTGCGGTTTGATCGCAAAGGCGTTGAAGTTGTGTTGATGTCAAAGCATTTTTCTTATTGTTTCGAATTTCAAAAAAATAATCTGTCATCTGTTCGGCATTGGAACTGAAGTATTTATTTAGTCTGTGCGTGTTGCACTATTCAGAGTGAATAATTCTCACGTTAGCAACCTCAAGAAGTAGATTCGACACGATCTGCTAGGTATTTTTGCTTTCCACGCCGCTTTAAAGAATATTGGGTTTTTAAATTGCCAGACCCGTCGAAAATTGAAATGCCTAAAATTAAAAATGGCCAATCAAGATTTGCCACGTCCATAGTGCAGATTAAGTCGCTTCCAATAACAAACGCATTTGGCTCGTGAAAATGCGTTAAAGAATTGCGAAGGATAGTAATGAGTTATCACTCCATACAATAACGAAATTACAATTGCCAGAAAAAATTTAAAGATGCTATGTCTCATTGAAACCGTGAATATTCAAATTTGTATCAAGTGCCACCCAATGACTTGCTGGAGAACTGCTTGTAATCAGGAAAAGACACATTTTGTAAATAAATTGCGCTTTTAAAGAAAACGCCACAACTTCTACACTTACAAACAAGTGTTAACACATAAAAAACCTAATAATTCCAAATAGTACACAATTGTTATTTGATAGTGTAATAAATAGTCATTTGTAAACATATCGCCAATGGCTGAAAAACCAACACTGAAAACATGCGAGAAACGCGTGAGTATTCTCAAAATGAAAGTTTATCACGGATTTATGTATTGCAATTTCGGGCAATACACCCTACGAAAGTTTAATCTGAGCGACCTGAAAAATAGCGCACGGTATTTTATTGTTATAATAATAATAATAATAATAATAATAATAACAGCAATAATAACAAACTTTATTTATAGAGGATAATTGCGTAATAGATATATCATTTGAAAGGCCTATATTAGTTTTTAATGATTTTCAGAATATAGTCTGACAGTATTTTTAGTTGTATTGTTTTGTTTTGTTATTCTGTTTGATTGGCATGACCCCTGAGTTAAGTACAATGATGTTGTAATTTGTTTACTACAAAATAGTGTGGAAGTTTCTAGAAGACTGAGGTCAGAATAGTGATGATGTAATTTGTTTACTGCAGTATAGTGTGGAACTTTCTAGAAGACTCTAACATGACAATGATTAATGCAGTCTGGAATATTCTAGAGACTAGTACATGTTTGTAGAATGGTCGGGTAGATTCAGGAAAGTTCTAGAATGTGCTTGAATTGATGAAAAGTTCCAGAACAATGCATTAGGCTATAAATACACAAGCACGGGTTTGTGTTAGTCAGTTGAGTCCAAGAAGATCAAGTCAATTCAAGAGAGGATCAAGTCGGGAGATCAAGTCGGAAGATCAAGTCAGTTGATCGGTGAGTTCAAGAAAGTTAATCAGGAGATTACAGTTGAGTTGCAGTGAAGAGAATCAGCAGTTACAGCGATAGTCAATAGAGAGCCAGCTATAGAGACAGCAGGTTATTGAATCAACGAGTGTAACAGTTGTTGAACTTATCTCAGAAGTTCAACACAAGTCAAGGCTTCGCAACACTGGCTGGAGCATAAAGAGAACATTACGTCGGACGTTTTGTTTGAGTAGGCTTGTGAACGTACGGACGGGATTAATAAAGGATTAACTCGAACCTATCTTCAGTCAATCTTCGCACCGAAAGCTATTAGCACCGGTCTGTAACAACCTGCGCCCACCCACACACGGTTAAAAACGTGACAATGATTATACCAGACCAACTGCATACTAAAGCGTTTTAAATGCAGAAATTGTATCTATCGCCTTATCCAAAGAGAAACCCGAAAATTTTAGCCGTTTACAAAGGGACCTTGGTTTAAAGTAGATGTATGATTGGGCAACTAAGTGACAGATGGAGTTCAAACTATTCAAAAGTAATGACACAACGTTTTCATTAAAAGCTCCATACAACATTGACTCCCAAAATTGTTCTTGTACCGTTCTATTGTTCCTCATATTGTGTCCGTTAAGCGTCTGACCGTTCTACATAATCTTGAGATCTCTATGAATCATCACAAAATTCAAAAACTTTTAACTTATTTAGAATTTTTAACGTATTCTCATTTGGTATTGAGAGTTGACGTTTACTTCTTCAAATCATCACAAAAAATCAAAAATTTGAATTCATTCAGAATTTTTCAACATATTCTCATTATGGATTGAGAGTTGATGTTTATTTCATAAAAATTATCACAAAAATTCAAAAACTTTCAACTCATTTAGAAATTTCTTTAACATATTCTCAATTGGCATTGAGAGTTAATATAAACTTCTTTTATTCAACTTCGTTTTAACTACGGATAAATTATCTATGATAACGTAAATTTGTCTCCACTATGAAAACTTGAAAGACTGAGCTATTATTAACCTGTACGATCGTGATGTACAGTATTTTCTGTACAGCTAAGAGCTACTAATGAATATATAATTACCCGTCATTACCCTCAATCATTTAAAAAACCAATTATTGCCGATTTGCTTTTATGAAATGGGTTTACCACTGGAACTTAAAACAGTCCAAGCATTGTCATCTTTAATCGTGTAAGTTTCTTTTTACCCCGGGGTACAATCTCGTTTACTACATAACGTAAGCCAGCTGTCTCCAGTCTTTCGTGAAAATGATGACAATCTAACTTCACTCCCAACTAGTAAGTTATGCATATCGCGTGAACAGGAACTCTTTGTTAACTAATTGAGATCTGGGTTATACCTCAGCAAAAAGTGTGGTGAAACTAAACCTGATGCTCACTACTTGCTCACAGTCATGCTTCGTCTATAACACTGAGCATGAACGGCTCATTTGCAGCCTCCAATCCAATGATCATACATGTATCTGGGCTCATTTGCAGCCTCCAATCCAATGATCATACATGTATCTGGTATCATTTTGATAACCTTAGTAATAGACATGAAAAAACATTTTTATTATTATTCATCTTAATCGGTCGTCAAGTTTTTTTTTTTTGTTTGCGGGCTACAAGTCTCATTTCTTGTCTTATTGTCATGAAATTTACACATAACGTGTGCCATATAAACGAAACGAAGCGCATTGTTTTGGTTGACATTAGACGCAACATATGACTGTGGTGGCCATTTTTACTTGTTGCTATTTTTGGTTTGCCGAAGGAAGGTTATACAAGCGATTTTTTTCTATGCATAGATTATTTCACGGGCTATCGGAAATGTGCCATCTCTTTTTGCCTGCGACTTACCCTTCTCGACTTATTCGAGATTTTCCCGTGAATGCTCTTAATTAATTGAGTTTTCTTGCCGTATCCCCGGCGTTCCTGGACAGATATTCCTGAAATTCGGCATGCGGATAGATCTCGGAAAGCGCTATCTGGAGCAATAATTAGTTTCTCGCTCCGACCTTTAGTTATTGGAGATTTGTTCTCTTTTTAATGGACAATTGAAGGACATTTACTTTGCGTTTTTTTCTTTGGATAGATAAAGCTATCAAATTTTATCTGTTTACTTAATAGGTCGAAATCTTGAAAAGGAACTTACATATATGTGCCAAAAACCCGGGCCAAAAAAACGGATTTTTTATCAAAAAACGGAAGCGTTAGGTCAATCAGCATTGTTAGAAAACAACGGCGACTTCTATCGCTTATGTTACAAACTAAAATAGCTATAGATAAGAAAAAATGCCTCGACGCAAGCAGCAAATTCCAAAATGTGAGCATAACTGAATCTTCGCCCATCAGAATTGCCTTTCGTCTAATAAATTTTGTAAACATAGATCATATTATTATTACCAAGCAGGTTATGTTTTCTTGCCTTTTGTTTGGAGGAGTGTGAGTAGGTTTGTGCGCTTCTGTTTCCTGGGGGATCACCCCCGGACATAAGAATGTGGTATCTGAATGTGTACCCAAGAATTTTGAGCAATGATGAGAATTAATAGCCTCGCTTACTGCTGGTAGGTAGAAATCTTTTACGGGGCTAAAATGGGATTTAAGGGGACTTTTTTAGTTGAATCCTGTTAATGCTGAGTAGGTACACTCTATTCGCAATTTTGGTTCGCTGACGAGGCCACCTTGTCAATATGAGTGACCCCTGGGGTTCAAAGGTATATTCTTGTCTAAACGAATACACAGACCCCTCACAATGTATACGAGAAGTTCAATCCATTGATACTACTGGGCCCAGTTGCATAAAAGTTATATGCCGCATGGCAACAATGACGTCGCATTTTCACGCGCCACGTTGTTATTGTTGAACAATGCACCTGACGTCATGCAACAATCAAACTTATCCAGCGGATAATATTGAAGTTTTGTGCAACCTAGCCCAGATGGCGTAACAAATTACAAATACCAAAAATATAAAGAACTGACAATACAACAATGCAAATCAAACATCAAGATAAAGATTGACATGATAAGATGTATGCGTTTGTCTAATAGATACCGGGATAGGTAAAATTTAACTAGACTAAAAAGGAACTTACAGTAACATTTATGTATAATGTAACCAAAAGAAGTGTCATTGAACTGGAAATCAATAATGATTTCCAATTTGCACTACGTTGCCGTGGTCGACAACCTGTGTTCGAATCCATCCTGAGGCTTTATCTTATTTTCGTGATTTTTGAATTGAAATATTTTTTTATGTCCAGACTGCTTTTCAATGATTTAATAGGGGTCGTTTTTGTTTGCTTAATTTAATGCGTGACAACATAGTCAAGCGATATTACATAAATTACGAATACCACTGCGTTATTTCAGTATTATCTTTTAATGTGGTCATCCTCGTGACTAGTGCCGGCTTAGGTGCCATTGGCGGTACATGGTCTGTTTCAAATACGTGGCGTTTAGAAGTTTTGCTTTACGGACACGCCTATTATATTATATTTTATTTTATTTGCTCAAGAAACTTTAAAGTTTCATAGAATGAGAAAAACAAACTGAATGTATCATTCAAAGAAGTTCTCTGCCACCTAAACAGAAGTCATACTGGTCACGGTTTGTTCATAAAGACTTTGCATTTCTATTGATGTCAAAGTATTTTTCCTTTAGCTTCAAATTTCAAAAAACGTTATGCCTACTGTTCCCCACTTCGTCGATTTTTCTTCCAGACGGCAAAGCACCTCGCCTAATTTAGCTTGGCAAGACGTAGCACATTTCCCTTACATGGAAAACGTTACCTTTGATCTTTGATATCAAAAACAATGGAGATTTCAAGCAGCAACCAGTGCGACTTTTTTGAGTGCATACGCGCATATATATCAGTAGGAGCGGAGAATTTGAGAACTACACTGGGATGAAAGAGTTTATGTCGTCTGTCATTTTCTTGCTTTTGTTTTATTGCATACATTGTATACAGTTTAATTAATAGTAATAACAGTCACTGCTTTATATGTCTTTTCAAAATGTATAAAAAGGTTCTATAATAGCTCAAGTTAAAATGGTTGAATTTTTTAGAAAAGGTATTAAATAATTTGACTCTAAGATAAATATTCAAATTGCTATTACTATTTTCAAACTCCTGTTCTATCGTTCTTAAACATGGTTTTCATATAAGAATTCCTGATTTATTAATGAACACAATACTATTGTTTTTCGTTTTTAGGATTTTATTTTTCGAGCTTTGGTAACTGTGCTGTCCTTGAGTATAAGTTCACTTACAGATAGAGAGATTGTTACATGTGCCTCTAATATGAATAAAATACCTGGATCTCAAACTTTGAATGTGCTAGATTGAAATTATGGATAATTTTGTGAAAACAGCATACACAACACATTTAATAACAACGCACTTGTCAAAACTTACTGTAAATTCCCAACAATTAGGCTAGTATTCGAATAAAAGGCAGTACACCTTTAAATTTTATTAGGAAACACATTATTTCGACCTATGTAATCTGTCATAACCTTTGCAACACGGGCTGTTTTTTGTTATGTAATTCAATATTTTCATAGGATGGTTTTAGTCTGTCAAATGGGGTACAAATCATGGCTATTTGCGAGAAAACACAAGAAAAATATCAACTGTCCTTGTATTCGGAACACTGCTATGGGGTTCGAGTTGAGTACAGGCTTATAGATTTGTTCTATAGCGTTGGGTTTTTTTCATTTTTTTTCCAGAATGTACATTATTTCGTCTGTACCGGGAAATTCTGGATTAGGTTTCTTTCTTACGTACTGCTTCAGAGGGTAAACCTTTACTTGAATGTCCAAAAAATCTATATTGTTATCTCAGCCAATTTTAGCTGTTGGTGTTGTGGAAACACACATCTTTTTCAGCTGCGTCGGCTATAAGGCTAAATAGGTATACAAATAGCGTGAGCGGATTTGCCATCAGTAGATTTTTACCATGATAACAGATGATTATTTGTAGTACACAAGAATCATGAGACTGAACAACAATGTGTGAATACAATGATATCAGAAGGAATAAGCTTACTGACAAAAACCTTTGCGCGGCCGTGGGAAGCGAGGGTCGGGAAGCATATAACTCCCTCAATAACTTGCTATCGTGATGGTTAAACCGTGGCAGTCGAGAAAAGAAGAACTTACAGTGAAGAATATTTGTCAACTACAGGTGTTTGATATTTCCTTTGAGGGCCATGGCCAGGAGATTCAGCTGTTGTTGGAAGCAGTGGCAGATTTAGGGGAGGGGGGCAAGGGGGTCGTGGCCCCCCTAAATTTCTCCCAGAGTCCATTTTGCAGTTCGGGTTGCGAATGTCTGATTGGCAAAATCCTGTCTAATGCTCTTCCCTGGCGCCCCCCCCCCCAAATCAAAATCCTGGATCCGCCCCTAGGAAGTCCCCATTTTTGCAGAATAGGTCGTCTAAACGCACTTGAAAATTAATCATTCACACACGTAATGCGAAAATGTAGAGAAAATTTGTTTTTGCACAGCATATTACTTATTCCCTGGATTTTTAAATTCAAGAAGACGATTTTAGGAATTACAAACTATATTTCTCCAGCATCTCTCTGCTAAGGTATAATGGAGTCATCTTTCGTTTCCTTTTCCGTTTCTTTTTTGAAATTGTATATCAAATTTTTTATTTGTAATAGTCAAAGATGTAGATGAAATTCGGACTGCTCGATAGGGTATCCTAAAAATGTACTCACGGTTTCAATGACAATAAATGCTTTGTTTATTGACTTGGGAACAAGATTAGAGGTTCAAAAATTTGAAACACAGGATCAGTTTCGTCAGTTGAACGATATAACTAAAATACATCTTTCATAACTTTCAGCCTACCTTGTGTTTTGCTTACTTTTCGTTCACTCATAACATATGGTGGTAGATTAGAGAGTACCCATAAAACTGTCACTCAGTACGGCGGCCATTTTAGGTGGTGGTGCAACCTTAAAAAATTAACATGAAAATAAGAATTTCATATTAAATTCACTAGTTAAGTTTGTACATATTTGGAGCTGTATTGAATGAGCATTATTTGTGTTTTTATTTCGATTTAGTTAAGTTGCGTTACATTGCGTTCTATTACGTTTTTAACTAATATGATGTAGAAAGAGTACCTTTAATTTCATAAATAGTACATCAAAGAGGATTTAAGTATTTGAATCAAATTAAACGCAGTGTTCATTAACTTCAGGAAAGTCCTGACGGATCTCGGAGTATTTGAAGTCTGAGTACATTTTTGGACACCCTGTGTATCATTTGTCCCCAGCCACCAGAAACTGGGGTACCTGTGTTTGGGATTTTGAAACAGCCCTAAAGGCAGTGTACAATGGGCACAAAAATCTCACCTTTTCAAAATATATCTTTAAAACATGACCCTAATAAAATGAACTTTCCTCAAACTGGATCATAATAAAACGAATCTTGACCTTAGAGCCAGCGCAAACGAATAGGTACGAGCTGAGCTACCTGTCTCAAGTATGTCGTAGGTCGCTAGCTTAGTTTATCCAATCCATATTTTTACACTTTCAGTTGGCGTAAGCTGTCATCTCACAGGTATAGTTCACTTGAAGCAGACATCCCAGCTATCCGTCTGCGTTGAACCAACGAGGATTGGTTGAAATCATCAAAACAATGCTTTGTATCATTTTAACGACCTGAAGAGACATGTTCATTTACCTCGTTATCATATGGCAAGTCCAAAGAGAATATTTTTTATTCAAAACATTAATAATTTTGTTAAATTACAATTTTGAGCCTGGTAACCTCGCAAGCAGTGATCAGTGATATAGTCTGGGAGCCAAATGCTGTTTTTTACTTAATCTGGATTTGCCGGATAAAGTTTTTTTCTTTCCTGTTTCATGTAGCCTAGGCATAGTTAATCATGATTTAGGGGGTGACCAATAGCATTTTTTAAAATATGCAAATTAAGATCGCCATTATGCAAAATGCTATTTTTGCTTATAATTTCCTTACCAAGTACTGTAGCCAGATAATTTTGACGTTTTATCCATGTTTCCATGGTCAAAAAATTTAATAGTGCATGTTTTTTAGGTGAATACATTGTCAATTTGCATAATTTATGCAAATTAAGACCGCCATTATGCAAAATTCTATTTTTGCTAATAATTTCCTTACCACGCAATGCAGGCAGGTTATTTTGATGCTTTCATCCATGTTTCCATGGTCAATGAATTTAATAATGAAAGTTTTTGGGTGGATACATCGTCAATTTGCATAATTTATGCAAATTAAGGCCGCCATTATTCAAAATTTTACTTGTTCTATGGTACCAATCATCACAGGTGAATTATCATATTTGCACCTATGTTTTTATGGTCAATTAGTTCAATGAAATCAGTTTGCATGTTGTTGCATGATAAATTTGCATAATTAATGCAAATTAAGGCCACCAATATTCAAAATTATTTGTTGCTTAAAGCTCCCTTACCAAGCACTGCAGACAGGTTACTTTAATGTTTTTACCCATGCTTCCATGGTCAGTGAATTTGATGGACCTCGTTTGCTGGTGGATACATCGTGAATTTGCTTAATATGTGCATAATATATGCAAATTAAGACAGCCATTATTCAAAATTCTACTTTTGTTTGTAGCTGATGTACCAGGCACCCCAAATTAACTATTTTATCGTCTTTACCCATGTTTCTGTGAAATCAGTTTGCAAGTTGTTGCATGATGAATTTTCATATTGTATGCAAATAATGGACACAACTATTCCAAATACTGTTTCTGCTCTTAGTTTCCTTACGGCGTTACGTGTAGATTATTTTCGAATTTACCTCCTGTTTTTGATAATTTCCGCAAATTACAGCTGCCATATTCAAAATTCTACTTGTGCTTATAATTGCTGCATCAGACACCAGAGCTTAGTTATAAATATTTGCACCCATATTCAGTGGCAAATGAATTTAGTAAAATCTGTTTGCAGAATGTCCGTTTTTATGAAGTAAGAAAATATTTTGTGTAGTGTGTGATCTGCAATTTGACACCTTAAATTCCAAAAAGATATTGCCTATAGCCCTGCGCTCTCACAGACCATAGAAAGAGCGCAAATTAGTTTAATGACTCGGGTGAATGCTGGAATGGGGCTCGAAGCGATCAGTTTATAGGGACCACATTGATGAGGTACGAATACAGTAGTGAGGGAATAGTAGCGAATTGCCATCAAAGAAGAGAATCTTAAGCTTTGGGCACGAAGTTGTCATTTGTCCTAGAAGATTGAAACAGATCTTGGAGAGATGGAGAGCTGTAACATTAGATTCTGTACTAAAACTTATCACACAGAAGAAAGTAAGACACGTCTTGATGCACAAGGCCAGGATATTGCACGGATCTGTCAAAAGTAGATACCAGCATCGATCTATTAGATCCTAATGTCCATCCCAAAGACGCAGTGGTGAACATTAGCATGAAAGGATTGCCACTTCAACAGTTAACGTACATGGAACAATAAGCACGGGGAAAATAATGTTATCAGACTTCGAGGCTGCCAGTACGTTAGGAACACAAGAAGGCAATCACTGATGAAGATCCTTGTCTCTTAACATAGTACAAGGACATTGGAGATCGAGACATCCCATGAAGAAGCTAGCTCCATTATTGTCTAACAGGACGTGAAATGTGCATATGAACTAAACAAATTTTAGGTTGTTTCGGATGACAAAAATGTATTTGTCCTTCGTGTGCATTACTAAGACAAGGAACAGCTTCAAATACCACAACCATGAAATCACGTAGTAAGCGTAGAACAGTCGAACACATAAAGTTAACAGTGAAAACATGTAGCGATATTGTGAAGGTCTCCTCCCTGCCCATGCACTGTTGGGGTGTAAAACGTTGGCATGCTACTATGGAGTTGGAAAGGGATCCATCGTTAAAATATTGAAGGCTGGACATGACCTATCTCCCATCGATACTTTTAATGCACATTTTTCTGATGTCATGAAACAGGCCACTAAATGTATGTGTGCCTGTTTTGGAATGAAGAGAATAAGGAAGATGTCAGGAACCAGACTACTGGTATGGAGAAGAGAAATGACAAGAAATATATGTCCGCCCCCAAACTGTCACCGATAACAGAGGCATTCAAAGCGAATGTAAACGTAAACAGAGCCCATTACCAGTCAGTCATGTAGTGGATTGTCATCAGCTCTAGATCCAGAAGACTATGGATGGAAGAAAGATGCCATAAACAAATCAGACTCTCACCATCTATAATTCTGCATGGTGTCCAACTTGCTCCTATTGCACACTAGTGATGATTAGGTATGACTGTAAAGGAAAGATTTCATGACGTTCAAGTAGATACAATTACAGAGTCAATTTTCCACCCCGCACAATATGTTGGGCACGTTATACTGTAGTGTGTTCAAGTTCCGAGTGTTGAATTGGCATTTAAAACGTCTTGTGACTGGTTTCCATTCGATAGGTTATTGTCCTGGGTTTATGCAATTAAACAATTTGGTCATCTATTACTGCATATACCCTGGGTATCAGACAAAACTAGAATTTGTAATAGAGTGTTATAAATTACAGATTATTTATATTTATGATGTAATAACTGATTACATTTAATTCATCAGTAAAAATACCAAAACAATTTACATGTGGTGCCCCCCGTAAGAAAGTTACGAGCAGAAACATAATTTTTGACAATTGCTGCCTTGATATGCATAAATTATGATTAATTGTGCAACTTGCAAACTGATTTCATTAACCTAATTGACCATAAGGACATAGGTTCAAATATCATAAGAGTTTACCTGTGGTGCTTGGTACCGCGGCTATAAGCACAAGTAGCTATATACAGAAGTAAAATTTTGAATAATGGCGCCCTTAATTTGCATTAGTTCTGCAAATTACATTAATTATGCAAATTTATCATACAACAACACGCAAAGCGATTTCATTAAACTAGTTGACCAAAAGAATACAGGTGCAAATGTCATAATAGTTCATCTGTGGTGCCTGGTACAATGAGCTAAGCACAAGAAGAATTTTGAATAATGGCGGCCTTAATTTGCATAAATTATGCAAATTGACAATCTATTCACCAAAAAACTTGCACTATTAAATTCTTTGACCATGGAAACATGAGTAAAAACGTCAAAATTATCGGGCTGCATTGCTTGTTAAGGAAATTATAAGCAAAAATAGAATTTTACATAATGGCGACCTTAATTTGCATATTTAAAAAAATGCTCAAGGGTTGCGAACGGTCACCCCCTTAAATCATGGTTACTTAACCCTAGGCTACATGAAACTGCGAAGAAAAAAAAATATCAGGCAAAACCAGGTTCAACCTCCTGGCTCCCGGACTAATAGTGTTGGGTTATTGTGATATGTAGTCTTTGCTTCTAACATGACTTTGCTATCAAGATTTTATTGAACTGTCACTTTAATTTTCAAACTTACTTTTGTTTCAATTTTTGGTTTTCTCTCAAGCAAACTGAAGTTTTATACAACTTCCTTCTTTAGCAAATATGGACCTATCCCGATGGTGTTATGATGGACCGAGGGAGATTTATGCTGCCATCGGCCTTTACTGTACCTCATTTCAGCCAATCAGGAGACAGTGGACGATACTACGTCAACTCTGGCATCACGCCAATATAGGACGAAAGTTGCTTCAAGCAGTTGAGTAGAGGTACAAAAACAAGATTGTTTGTTTTTATTTTGGGCGTCACACCATCAGATGACGCAGCTAGAAAACATCTATTTTGAATAATTATTGATTTTATGTCAAGTGAACAGCGGTATCAGTCACTGCACGAGTAAGTCAGGAAAGTCGGAATATGACAACTTGCATATTTTGTTCATCAATAACTAGTATATATGCTTGGACATAGTGATGAACGACCGGATGCCTTTTCGTTCAAAAGGTCGTCTTTCCTTGGAAAGCTGGACACACGGAAATTCGCTAGGCATGGGGTATTTTCGACATAATGCATTTTCAATTAACTGTCTATTAAATATGAAAGAACGTCATAGATAAAATCGCGTAAGCCGTACCATTGAAACAATTGAATGTTACCCATAAATCTCTGCAGTTTGGCCATTGGGCAACTCGAGACACGTTGTCGGGTGTTTTCGGGTGTTTTCGGTACTGCTTCGAAGAAAAGAGGTTTGCCAAAATGTCATTTAGTGAGGAACAGTAATTCATTAGTTTCCTGGCAATTTTCAATGATCGGTCTCATCGTCTCAGGACCTTCTTAAATGTTGTGTTACCGTGGAGCAGCTGGGAATCGTGGCGAAATGGAAACATTATAATAATAATTATCATTATAAAATGATTAGGGCCACCAGACTTTCCGTAGCTTGGAAAGTTCTAGAAACCGTAATCCGACACCGACATGTCTTATTAAAATTTAATGAAAAGAAAGATACATTCATAGCAAATATTTGATATCAATAACATGACCACATTTTTTTAAATAAAATATCAAAAACACTGTTACAATTTTCTGAATCGTCCTTTCGTTTTCCTCGTTGTTTTCAAAAAATGCTCTCATGCCAAAGTGGGAAATTTTAAAAATAATTACAGTATTTTGGAGAACAGTACATGGAAGCGTATTATTTAAAAGTTCCGGTTGAATCTAATCAACCTGGAATGCCAATAACATCCGCGTACTCATGTCCATGCGGCTACAGTTGAAGCTCTCCCTATAACCGAAATTAGGCGCCGCTGCGCCTCTTCGCGAAGTATTTGAGTAACATGGGAAGCTATGATCCGAATACAGAAGAGCGTTAGTATCTTTAGTATCTTCTCAACTGTTTGGCTCGTGGAATGTAGTCAAGAATCTTGCGACTGATACAGACTCGATTATTACGTCTAGAAGTACTGAATGCACGTGCAGTTGTATTTTTGTTACCTGACGAAAGCCAATTGTCTTATTTGTCCATAAAGATTGACTGTTACTTGATAAAGTGAAATATGTTGCGTCGTCGTCATTTTTTTTTTTGCTTCATTGCTTGTACGTACGCTACAGGTTGCATTTTTCATCAGATTTACATGAAATTCACAAATAACGTGCATCTCGCTAAAATCTCGAGGTCTTCTGCTTTGAGCCAAAGTCGGTTCAAAAGTGGCGCTGTGGCGGCCATTTTCCGAATTTTCGCCTCGCTCTGCTGTCTTTCTTCCGATTCTTCTGAAACTTGGTGAAGGATAGATCTTGTCAAGGGCTATCTGTATCGGGTTTTTGTTATCTGAGATTTTAAGAGGTCTGGACTTCTTTTATTTCTTACTCCTAGTGCCGATAGGTCAAAAGACACCAAGTTAGTGCATGAGAAGTCAAAAAATAAAAGAAGTGTTGTTGTAAAGAACATTAAGTTACAGCGAGAAACGAATATTACAATTTCTTTAGTGCTTGAGATCATACCAAATCAGTAGAAAGGCAGAGCTACAGCTCCGCTAAGCGAGAACTTGAAAAATGGCCGTCAGAGCGCCAACTTTGGAACGATTTTGCCCCAAAACAATACGCCTCCAGATTTTTACGAGATGCACGTTGGCAAATAAGATACTGTCACCTAGACATCGGCACTTGCTCTGTATCGGATGTATTTGACCAACGTTCCACATACTAGTGCCGTTACTATTGTTTTTGTGTCATTTGTCTTGTGTCTCCCCTCCCTATCCTCCTAAAATTTCGAAGTAATGGTGAAAGGTCGCAGGTGTGTTAAAACTGAGAAGAGCATTTCTGACTTGTTTTGCACCCTCTAAAGGATATTATTTTGTAAACTACCATTGTTCTGTTCAGTGGGAATGTTTTGAATACTGATCTGTGGTGTATGTGATGCTTATGGTGGTTGAGTGTACACGCGCCACATTATTCTTATATCATTGAGTTGTGAGAAGCATTTATCAACCAAAATGAAACTGTGCTTCACAGTATGTATATTTTGGCAAGTGCTCTGTGTGCAAAGTTAGGGTCATAATTTGATCTGTCTTTCTTTGGGTAAAACGTTTAGTTACAATGTGTGTTTTCCAAGTGATGACAGACAGTTACATAACCAAGATATCTCTGTTTATCAAAGATTGATTGATTCGTTGCTGACTAAAACTTGGGGATTACCGGGTACATTGTGGATAATGTACCTAATAGTATAATGTTATGTTTGGTTGATGTGGATTGTTTATCGATCAGTTGTATATGTAAGAATTGCAAAGCTGGCATCCTATTTTTAGAAAGAACTGTGATTTCATGAACTGAATCACTGACAGCACGTTCAAAACGATTACTCAAATAAATTCATCCTTAGATTTCTAACGCTGTAAACACCGGGGATCTCCTATGAGAGGGGTTGGTGAGGGGCATTCCACCAACTCGTGTGGGTATTTCGCCCTGTCATTTATTGTCTCTGCTAAATATTTCGACTTCTTGATATCACTTTGGATGGGGAATCAAAAGAAATGAGAGATTTCACCATCTGGTATTTTCTCGGGTATCCACATTTCCAGATCACCCTGGTATTGCATAGGTCTGGATTTTGAATGTGCGGCACCTACCTAGTAGGCAGGAAATGTGCGGAAATCCTGGAAAGGGTAACAAATAGTATTTGTGACGAGTTTATTGAATTAATCAGGAAACGAGTTCTCTTTCTTGTTCGAAAAGAAATAGAAGAACTAAAACTATTATTTGGTAAGTGTACAGATTCCTTTCCAGACGTCTCGCACGAGATCAACCGTCTAACAGAGCTTCGATTATGTCTGCACGCTATACGAGACTACAAGCTCGGATTCGCCAAATAAATGAATTCGCTATCTAAGACTCTTGTACGTGCCTGTCACAGTCTAAACTTTGTGGGAGCGTAGATGATAGCACATGGGCTGCCAACTTCGTATATTTTCAGTAAACGAAATCCGTGATCTTACCCATAAGCAGTCACGTAACTATTAACTAGCGACACCCGCCAGACATAGTACGTTTTACTTCCGGCAAGTACGTCGTCTGCTAATCATGGTCGACTGTTGTTTGATCGGGTGCCTAAAGTACTCACGATAACAAGAGTTCTACTATTGGAAGACTTTGACCAGCGTTTCAATGCCGAAATTGTTTTTTCCTTGTACTGGACAGTAAAATAGATGCAAGAATTTCCCGTCACAATACACTAACCGGAAACTGAGTTTGCCATGTTTAGAGGGTGGCGCCTCCGTTGGGATATTACGCAATAAAATGTCGGAGCTACGAATCTGTTGTCTATAATCTATGGTGGGAGTGAAAGCAGCAGAGTGTTGTCTTGAGAATGTTAAATGTTTTCTGCTTCTACATACCGCTGGGATATTCTGGCCTCATATTTAGAGAATAACCTTAAGGTCAAAGTTTTGTCTGACGCGAGGTGGTCATCAAACCGTGATGCTGTTCGAAGTTTTATATGATCCTTTGGACTGATATTCTTGAAATGTTGAAAAAAACAAACAAAGTTATCAATCAATAGCTAGGAGGCGTTAACATTCCTGTTGCCATGAGTCCCCTTTAGCCTCTGAAAAGAATTTTGCAGCAAATCGAAGATAAATTCAATGACTACGAATTGAAGGCAAAAAACGGGTGCACCGACTTCGATTACAGCAATGTGACCAAGCGGCAACGAAAGCGAATCGTAAATCTTACGAGGCAAGACGGATCAGAAAATTGGATCTACTTCTCAGTGAAAGCGAAAAGTTCAAAATAAAAGCATCCATTCTTCTTGTGGACTCTGTGATCTCTGAATTGGCAAAATGTTCAGAAGTACATTTATCAATGGGAAATTTGTTTTCCGTGATCAGTGAATTGAAAACACTCAATTCTGAGGAGCTCAATAAGAAGTGTGAACACCTTGCGACCAGGTCAAAGCATGGTGACAGTGGTGATCCTCTTTCTGGCTTGTACACAAATTTAATTTCCGAACAACTTAAAATAATCAGTATTTCAAAACATTGAAATTGCATGCTTTTGTGTGAGAGAACATTCATTTTCAAGGCTGAAACTTGTGAAAAAGCACTTCCACTGCACGACTGCGTAACAGCGTTTAAAATGGTACTCGCTCATGCGTGTAGAAAATGAAATTCTGGATTCTGCTGACTTTTATTCTATCATTAAGAAATTCTCTGAAAAGAAAGTTTGCTACTACTTGCGTTGAATACTTTAAAGGAGAATGCCACCCAAAATACAACCTATTTTGTATCAATTTACATCGAACAGTTCCACTCGATACGATAACAGCAAGTACGGTTCTTTTACCTGACACATGACGGCAGACGGAGGTGTTCAAATTAACCAATGACGTCAGAGGTTCGAACGCAGTCTGTTCAGCAGTTCACAACACGCTTACTGGTGTCAGCTTATCGGTTGAATTCATCGTTTTGGGCAATGTTCGGTGATAAATTCGAATTATTCGTCCGTGAAATACAGACAGGAGAACATACCTGTGTGTTGTAACATTAGACTTGCGATTTTTTTTTTCAGTTCTTAACACATAAAAACGCTTGTTATCCCGGCCAGTGGCTCGGAACCCGACCAGGTCCATCGCGGCCGGCCTGAATACATCATGAACATAGACCAGCCAACTTTTTAGAAACTAAACTTCCAATCACGAATAGATTATACTAGTGAGCCAAAGAAATAATGTGCACGTGATTTTTGGTGAATTTTGACGCAAAACTGCAAATCTACTTACTAGCTCGTCGGGGCCGCGAAGTCAGGTTACCCTTCCACAGCAAAACCGTCAGGGCAAAAGTTGCACAGTAACAATAATTCGAATAATGTATATGAATATCTAAATAAAGATTCCCCTAACATCTGACCATAGGATATACAATCGAGATATTGTTTCACAACACCTTTTTGTCAGCAAACACTGAATTAGCATGCGCTCACACGGCCAACATGTGGAGAATGTTTCGCTTGCACTGGTGTCCGTTCTGATACTCTAAGCCCCAAACAACTTTTACTATGCCTATTCAGCACGCCCTTTGTATTGATGTAGATCTGAGCTACTGAAATGGAAAGGTAATAGCTAGCATTACTGTCTCAACAATGGTTGTTGTTAGTACCCCCATTTTGGTTTTCTCTGACATTTGCAGAGTTATAGCCTGCAACTCTGGAGAGTAGTTTTAACTTGGTACATTATAAATATTACAAAATGACTATAAAAAGGTTAACTTGTGTTTATCTTCACGAAGGGCCAATTCCCAAAGGAACGATAAGTTTCATATTGGTTTTCTTTATTTAATTTTTAATGCTTCTGCCTACTTGTTTTTTTTTCTTACCGGGAACGGGTTGATAAATTTTCATCTAAGTTTTGAACTTGAAGTACCATAACAGCTAAACTTAATTAGTTGAGTTCATTGTGAGCCAATCCCTTAACTTACCACATTACAGGTGCACTAAACATTTCACGTGTAAATCATAAAATATATACAAAAGTGCAAATATGTTGATAACCAAACTGAAGATTTGGAATATCTGGACAATTTCGGTGGCACTGACTATATAACTATTCTAGCTCTTTGTCAGTAATAAAAAATGAAAAGTGGGCACAACAACTGTTTCCTGGTCAAAAATCTGGTTAAACGAGATTAAAAGAATATTAAAAAAATGAATCCATGTGATATTGTTAACTCTGATCAGCGTTTGAAAATCCACCGAGTATATCAATACGCACGGTAATTTATCTTCAATCGTACCTAATTGTTG
Organism: Phoronis australis; assembly: GCA_002633005.1. NCBI lineage: Eukaryota > Metazoa > Phoronida > Phoronidae > Phoronis > Phoronis australis. The sequence goes on along the minus strand of NMRA01000062.1, from coordinate 457,174 downwards.
TAGTTTTTCGATTATTAGTTCATCGATTTTTACTGAAAAATCGAAAACCATACTTGGTTGTTTTTTCCAGCTGAATACCGCAGTAGTGTTCAATTATAACGAAGATGATTGGTTTATGCATTTTGAAAATTCGTCATTATGTACAGTCAGAGATGTTTAATACAGTTTATGGTCGGATAATTACATTTAATTGGGTCTCGCTCGCATCGGGCAATGCGGTCATCACAACTCTACCTGATTCCGGCGCCGCGCTTTCTTTGATCCTGGTACAAGCCGCTCAGAAGGACGAGCGGTGAAAATTCCCGGATATCTTTAGAAACGCGTGACTTCCTTGTAAGTGTATTATTCACGGTATGAAGGTGCCTGGTCATTTAGTTTATTGCATCTTTGTTTCAGTTTTATATAAGCATTGGTTAGGTCGAGAATAAATCATTTTGAAACAGAGCCCACAATAATAAACGCCAACCGTGGCAACTCGCAATCCCGACTTAGACGAGTGCTTACCCGACGAACACTTCACAGGTCGATCTTTAGGTTTCACAATCTATCAGTTCGGACCGGAATTCACTGATCAAGAAATACAAGAGAGGCACCGTGAACGTGCACAGACAACGGAACATATGGATAGTTCTGAAAACCGTTTGAATGATTTGTCATGGTGTCAGTGTGCTAACTGCACGATAATGGAAACAACTGACGCTTGCGTTTGCTGCCACGAAATCCCGCAAGTGAAACGCCTTCTTGGAGAAGCGTAGATGTGTCTCACGGACCATCCTGATTTTGCACCACATCTAAACAGAAGTCTGCTTACTACGTTTTTGAGACTAGGAAAAAGAACTGGCGAAAACATCCTACACCCAGAGGTCCAAACAGAAGCTTGACGAACGAGTAAGTCATCAAACAGGCTGTATAAAACGGTATGTCCTCATGCCTTGAATTAATTGTAATTGTAATTGTTTATGTTTTCATGGCCTGCTACAATTCTCCATAATCAAAAACTGAGCAACAACCGATCCGCGTCGTTTTGCCTCCCGAACGCAAACAGACTAGGCACAGCATGTGACTTCAACCTCAGTCTCTTTCTGCCCTGGCACGAGGTGTTTGGTAAGCCGGCATTCGATCGTCAGTGAAATCGCTTTAGACGAAATGCCGGCCACAGACACGGAGAAGTTTCACAGCCTCAAACTTAATTGATATTACGGCGTACTTTCATTCTTCACTACCGCGAACCATTTCCGAAGCATTGTGTGCTCTCTAGGAAATCGACAAAAACGATATAATATACCCGCTTTCCTCGTAGCTTCATAGTTCGCACAAGCGGGAACGATACACCACTTCATAGCAATATTCACTCTGCAGAAGAACCACTGACGTCGCTGAGTCGTTTCTCACCTTCCTCACAGGTTAACGCGACACCTCTCGGCGAGGTGATATCGACCGTATACGAGGTGATGTGGATATAGACGGATTAAGACGGTAAACTCGTCTCAAAACTAAATCAAAACATTCGACTTCGCCACTGATTGAAACGGATGTGCCAAGTCTGTTAACATAATTACCAAAGTGCCCGCCGATGGTAGGGCTCAGTATGCCTTAAGCAATTTTGCTAACGGGTCACCCTGTGCCATTTTTGCATGCGTGATTCATAGTCCTATCATTTGATTGTCATTTCCTTAATCAACTTTTTTGAAAAGCACTGTATTAAGGAATAACCTTCAAACATGTAACCGTTTTTGTTTTATGTTTGAAGGATAATACATGTATTAGTGAAGTGGTTATCAAATTCTTCTGAAACCTTGCATAGATCTACAATCCAGAGCAAAACACTTTTTTCGGATGGCAACTCACGCCACTGTTCGTGAAGTTGATCTTAACGTTCAAGAGATCTGTTTCAGGGTTCCGGAAGTTGATATACAGTTCGGAAGTAGACTGAAAGCAGACAATGCGTATGTCTGCGCATGTGCATGTGTTCTTATGGGTGAATGTACAAGGTTCCACTTTGTCATAATGCACACTTACACTAATCGTTGACTGCATCAATTTCATGTTCGGTATACTTATAAAACAATCAGATAACGACAGTCTCACCGTCGACCAATCAGTTTTGCAGTTATTTTTGTTCTCTGCCGTTCGTCGAGGGTATATATATATGACAAGAGAGACAGAGAGGAGTTGAGACCGGGGAACTGCAGCTTCAGCGTGGTGAGACTGATTGGATAGAAAGATAAGCTAGCGCTGGTTGTAGCAACAACGCTGATACACGAGTGTCAAATGGACGCGAGAAACAATACCACGATTTTGGACCAGAATTCGACAAGCTCTGTCTCGGTACATACTTCCTTGAAATTAAACCAAGAACTATTGACAGCAATCATTTTTCTTTTAGCTGTCTGCATAACCATACTCAACGGCGCCGTTTTGATTGCGCAGAAAATTAGGCCTGATCTCAGACGAAATCCATTCCTCCTTTGTGTCAATGCCAGCCACTTGCTCGTCGGATGTATCTCGTGCCCATTGTCTATTTACTTACCGCGCCAGGTTCTCCGTGCTCCGACGGCTTTTTCAGCTAGCACGTGCATTTTTATACACCTTCTTGAAACACTGACAATCCTTCTGCCAGCATGCTCGACGGCGTTACTCAGCTTCGATCGTTATGTTCGTTTCTCTACTTTCAAATACCGTTACAAGAAGTGTATTTCCAAGAAATTCAGCGCAGCAGTATGTGCCGCAAGTGTTCTGGGAATCTGTGTGTTCGTTTTATTGATACCCACCTTTGACGGTAGACACAAAGGCGCCGTGGTCGCTGAGGTTTACTGTTTCCGTACCTACCTCATCACCTATGAGTGGCTGCTAGGTTTGATGACCCTAATTCTAGTCGCGCTCCTCACTGTCATCGTTTTCAATTTGCTTCTGGCTCTACAGCTACTGAAGTTGCGTTTCACAATTTTACCAAGTGGCACAGACAGTACCCAGCTTGCCAACGTACGAGCAGCTAAAACTTGTCTCCTCATGTGCATAACGTTTTTGCTCATGTGGTCGCCCTTTCTTACCGTCATTAATATGGACGCCATCTGTAAAATCACTGGCTGTTTAGAGATGACAGGTTCTTCAAGGATTTTGTCCTACATTATTACCATCACTCTCGCGTTCGCGTGCTGTGTGGTGCAACCAATCATTTGCATAACTGGAAGTAAGAAGCTGCGTCAGTCCTTGGTGGAAATTTTTCTATATTCCTGGCGTGACTGCACAACTTTGGCGTGCCGTTTAAGCAGAAAATGACTATATTACTTTTAAATGATCGACGTTTACTTGGATTGTGTTGAAATATTGTGTATAAACCATGTGCCTTCCTGGTAATATATTAAAAATGTGCGAGGGGAAGAGAGCTCAAGTTCCGGTCGTCTTGTTTACAGTGCAGACACCATGGGCATGTCTGAACGTCTTGAGGTATTTTGCTGACTAAAGTGCAAATACGTAGCTCGCTGTTGCAAAATAAATTTTGGCAAAACTTTCTGCGTAAATCATATAGCTCAAAATCAATCCGTAATCATCAATTATTGTTCCCTTTTCCCAAATCTATTAATTTTTTAATGAAACTAAGACTCCGTTATTTTTCATCACCAACCTCGCGTGGGTGTCCTTTTTACCTGGAGTAGTAGATTTCTTTAGGCTGAAGCCGCACCAATCTACTCACCATTGAGGGACCAGTGTCGCAGTCGTCACTGTGGTAGCTGCGAGTGATGTCAAAGCAGTTAAGAGCAGGTGTACGAGTGATACAAAAGATCCAGTTGCTAGCGGTGGAGAGAACTTGGATGTCGCCAGGATACTCTGTGTTCAGACTTGGTTGAAAAGAAAGTGTTGGTAAGGCAGAGGTTATAGAAAACTCAAACTTATAGAAGCATCTGACAATTCTTGTTGAGTTTGCCTATGCCAAAGTGTCTGATGCTCTTAGGACAGGAGTGGAGGTCAGATCCAACACAGGCGTTGAAATCACAGTTGCTCTGTGATAGGAATCCCTCTGCTGGTATAGCCCAACTCCCCATAGAACTCGTTTTTAGACTGGGACGAAGATCAGAGTTGGTGCAAAGATGCACAAGATGTTAGAGTGCCCGCATGACTGCATGTGTTGGCTGGCGGGTGGGAGACCCTTTCGCCAACGAATAAACTCCAACTTTCTCATATCGACGTTAGTTTAGCAACAGCAATTTTAACAGAAACCTCCATGTACGCATTAAAGTCCTTCTTGCAAACTGCCCATGTGGTTCCAGTATCCGAAAATACTTACTACATAAATTCTTATTTTCGACACCCTTTCTTTATATTGTTTTCGCCTTTCTTGCCAAAAGCGATTTTTTAACAGTATTTGACCCTTCTCTTTGAGCGTATGATTACCGGTTGTCATCGGTTATTTCCGTACCCACATTTCCGGCTCATCAGTTCAGGAACTTGTCCTGAACGCCGCCATTTTTTCCTTGTAACTGAATGTGCTTTGGCTTGCTCGAAAAGTCTTCATTATTTTGTTTTATTAGTAATATATCGTGATTCGTTTGCATATGTAGTGTATTTATAGTTTGTAGTTAGTGGTCGTTGATTTTTTTTGGAATGTTACGCGTACTTAGTATGTTAAAATAGCATTGGTGTTTAGTTCCTTACGTAGGCGGGTCGAACCTAGGAACCAATATGGGTCGAACCAATTTTTTTCGGTTTTATTTTTTCCTTGTTTTGAAAAAGTACTTTGCTATCATCGCAAAGGTAGTACATTCTACTCAGTAAAAATCGAAAAAGTATCAAAATCGGGGCAAGCACTGTAAAGTTATTGCAAGTTTTGTGGCGAAATTTGGGTCACTTTGTTTGGATCGCGTCGGCCATATTGGAGGACAGCGGGATGAGTTACGAGTTTAAAACTTTGTGTAAATTGTTTTCGCCAACAAATTACGGTGAAATTTAGTTAGACATATCTTTACTTACTATTCTGCACGATTTAGCAGTGTTCACCAAATTTCAGCCTCGCAGTTGTTACTCATTAAGTGATAAATGTGCTCACAATTCCCGTTGGACTTCGTCTCATTTCTGGCGGCACCTACAATGTCGACTTTTGCTGAACTGAAAGGCATGTTCAATCGGCTACTTTGTAATTTGTGAAGATTTAACGTTGATACATTTTGACAAACGTTGCTACAAAAAAGAAACTTTGTTCAATTTTCGTGTTTTTTGTGTTTGTGGCCAGCGACCAGTTAGGCCTAAGGGTAGTCTTGGCGCAAAGCTGTATAGGCCTACTAACAAGCTGTATTTTGACTATAGTCTTCACTGGTAGCTGGTGACTGAGGCTAACTAAAGTCTGCCGCGGCAGTGTGACACAGGACTAACCAGCCCGTAATTTCATGCAAGTGTCTGAAAGTACCCTTGAATATATGCAGCATTTATCATTTGACCATTTTACTTCGACAAAACAGCTTGCAACCGCATGCATTTACCGTTCGCCAGTGTCTGGTCTCGATCCGCACCGGGTCCGATAGCCTGCGGTCCCGAGTCTGGCAAAATAATTTCTGTCAAAATCTATTCGCCACATTTCTTCAGCAAATTCCATAAAATTGTCCGTAGTTTGATTTTATCAAAATTAAGGCGCGCTGTCGATTTTTTTTATCCCGTTTGCTGGCTGGTAACAGTACAGGCACTGCTGCAGTCGCACTGACGGCGTTTTCTCGGCCTGGGTTCCTGAATGAATTGTACTTCCGGGTTCGCGGCAAGTTCAAAATGGCGGTGTTTCTTCGGGTGTAAATCGTGAGTGGCGCGTTCATTTAAACTGTTTTCGAGTACGGATCGTCTATTAGTTATGGGGTAGGTACTTCTTGGATCCTTATAACATCTTCTAACCATGTAATAAGGGTTAACAACGCGTGAGAGAAGGACTTTAATGGGAAACATGTTTCTGGTGGTTTTAAATCGAATACTTTCAAAATTCGTCAAAGTTTGGACTAAAGTTAAACCTTTTTGTAGTTTCGTTATTGTATGAAGTGATAACTCATTACCATCCTGCGCAATTCTTTAACACATTTTTATATATCAAATGTGTTAGTTATTCGAGACGACTTAATCTACAGTACGTTACACCTCTTGATTGGCCATTTTCTGGCATTTCAATTTTCCACGCATTTGGCAATTTAAAAATCATATTGTTTAAAAGGATACGAAACCCTGTATTGATAATTTCAACCAATTCTCGTTCTGTCACATGCCAATGCGTCATTGGAGTCAACCTTGAACGATGACAGGAGGAATCAACCAAAAGCTCATACTTAGAAAGGAGTTTTCAAATTTTCCTCCAAACTTGAGGTTTATCGGGGATTACAGAACATTATTTTGCGTCACTAGAGAATTGGATGGGAAAGTCGTTTTTGGTGTCTGTTAAGAAGCCAAACCCCGGTTTTGGGTAGATAATGCAAAAATGCACGCTTAATTCACCATCTATGGCCGAAGAAAAACATATCTCAAAATTTTATTTAACATGAACATGAAACCTCTGCTACCTGCAAATTCTTGGAAAATTTTTTGAGTTTGAGAACTGATATTTGCGTTGTTTGTGGACATGTCGATCCTTACAAGACTCTGGTGTCGTATTATCCAAGAGTGCCAGGTATTCGTCTGCCGTACAAGCTTTCAACTCATCGACGCCAATAAAATAAAAGAACGTGTATTTCAACTTCACGAAAGTATTGTTCTTCTTTTGATCTATTGAACGAAACTACCGTCATCGTAGATAGCTTCTCGCCTACTCAAATTCATATCAAAAGCTTTTAATGCAGGCACAATACAATACACCAGGAAAACGCGTTTCCCAGAAAAAAAAAATACTTCAGCAAATTCCACTACGGTTAATAAGCACAAATGTTTTTGTCTCAAGTGCGGATAATTTTTCTCAGGGATATTTTTAAATTGATGATACCCTCTAGTTTATATAAACGTTGTCACAAGTACTATAAACAAAACATTGTAGTGGGGCCGTGTGATTCCAAGGACGGTACACGGCCGTGTTGCGTGCCGGGTCCTACGTTACAGCTTAGTTGATGATACGGTAAGCGTCACAATCCACATACATTTTCAGGCTGATGTCTTTCCTCCAAAGCACAAAGAAAATGGCGTCCACCCATCCCATAATAATAAAACCTTTACAGCTATTTCGCTGAACAGGTAGACGCCCTCACTTGTCTATACAAAACTAAAGTAAATAATGCCCCTTCCCCACCCTACGTACATGTACGTATATAGTTTATTTCAGTAAACTAGGCTCCCGGTCCTGGTTACAATCAGGGTCGTAGGAAGCGGGGGGCTCCCTAATGATTCTTATGCGTCAGGGTCAAACCGTGGCACTTGGCACAGACGTGGGACCGAGAGCAATCAAGGAAAGAACGACAGCAAAGTATGTAGAAGAGAGACAATTCAATAGAACATTTGACAACAACCAGTGCTTGAGATAAATTTTTATGGCTTTGAGGACCCTGGAAAAGTCGCTGTCGTTTCACCGTACTATTTGCACTACGTTTAATTAAACTCATTTAGTTATTCATCGCTGACTCAACATCTTTAATTAATTCCTCATCATTTTTTTCTCACTTTGTCAATCACATCTACACTACTCCACTGCTCTGCATACACTCTCTCAAAATCGTTTCCCCATTTGTAAGTAATATTTGAGCGACATTCAGGACCCTTGTCTTCATGATGAATTTATAATAAACTCCATAACACTGAACAATGAATGCTACTTTCACAAGTGTCACTAATTTCAAACTCCTTCACGTAACATAGCAAACCTTTGCTTGCAAGTACATAGTCAAGTACATAGTCAACAACACTGCAGACGTTGCATGTAATGAAAATACCCCTCCAACACCCTCACCTTTGCCCATCGTACCATTTGGTATCCTAATTTCATTTACCATTCTGCAGTAATTCCGCACCATACACGTTTAAGTCACTCTGATCCCGAGTATCATCCTAAGAGTACTCGGTGAAAATTGAAAAATCGCAGACTTCACAGGAATAACTCTTATTGTCGAACTCAATTTTATACGGGTTTGTCTTAGTGCTAGCGTTAAAGTCGCCCATAATCATAGCGTGGCACTTATCGTCTCAGCCTCACGATAACTAATAAAAAGAGTACTAGGTGATCTATAAACAACGCCAATGTTAAAAGGATACCGAACCCGGTTTGGGACTATTAACAGATATTAAAAATGACGTTCCCATATATCCAGTAAGTAATGTTCTGTAACCCTCGAAAACCCTCAAATATTTCAAGCAAAATTTGAAAATTCCTTTTAAGTCTTTTAAACGGGGAAGCGTGACCCACGCTTTAGGGGAGTTACACGGCAGTTGTAGGAAAAGACTACCTACCAAGTACCATAATATCTTATCTGGGACAAGAAAGTATGAGTTTGCGGTTGAATCCTGCTTTTAACACTCAAGTGGTGTATTTTAGCCATGGCGAACGGAGGATTGGTTAAATCACTAAAACAGGTTCAGTGTACTTTTAACTGGACAAGTGTAATCAGAAAAGTTAACCTTACACCAAAAAATATATGTACCCCTTGACTGTAACCCTGGTCCAAACTATTGTTTATAGAATATTTCAAGATAATTTATAAGCCCATGCGCACACCCAGGGGGGTCGGGGGGGCTCGAACGAGGTCCACCTCGGAAAAACAAAAATTCCTAGAGAGAAAATCCACTAAAAAGGCAGAAACTACCAAAATTCGACTAATGCACTATTCATAGCTTTGAATTTACCCTGTGAATCTTAGTAAAAGGTCCACATTCTCAAAAATTCGAGCCCACCCCCCTATTTTTAGGCTGGGTGCGCGCATGATATACATTTGACAGTTAAATACTGTATTTGCAACTAAGTATTACTAAGTTGTCTTCAAACAGAAGACAATACATATCTAAAAGACTCCCTGATAAACCTAGTTTGTAACCCATGCTCGAAATCATTGATAAACAATGACGAACTCTTAATAAACATTCAACATAACAATTACGTCTGCCTCTTGGTCCAATGAAAAGCACGATTAAACTCCTGCAATGTTATAACGCAACAGCTTACATATTGAGCCACGTCTTCAGACTCGGTCAGAGGATTTCTTAAAATCTACAAAGAAACAATAAAATATGCCCCTGTCTCTCAAAAAACTTAATTATTAATGAGTACAAAACAAAAGCATTAGCTGCGGTGGAATATGTTTTTCTAAAGCCTGCTTGGGTTTCTGACACCGTTCGTTACTCTTCCGCTCAATTGTTTAAACGGTTTTACCGCAATTTAAAAATTACCTATGGTTGTTTGGGCCGTTTTCTGAGCCGCTTTAATACCGTGGTATTATAACTGGGTAGTATAGTTAACAATATCCATAACGAGGTCGTACAACCTAACCAGTGAAACTTTTAACTCTTAAGCAGATAATTTATAAAAATCTCTAAAAATCCCATGAGGTCCTGCAGATTTACCCGTTATCAATTACTTAAAAAAATATCGAACTTGGCTATATACAATTCAGAGTTCAGATCTTCATTACCTTGGTTTTCAGACAAAAAAAGTCAATAGTGTAATTGCTCACCAAGTACTCGACAGCAGAATGAAAATTCATATAAAATTCATATCATATGAAACTTCATTCCATTTTGTCCTTGAATTAGCAGATATGTTGCTCAACTGTGGCGGTGGACAGGATTGTGCATCCATGAACAACCCTGCCCATGTGGCACAAACTGACCCCCAACACCACGTTCCTTACAACATCTCTTTTTATCACTCCGGCTGGTCATCTCACTCAGCTTGTCCGGAACCTGCTTTTCAGGCTGTTATAGCCCAGTTGGCTGTTTTGTGTACCCACTTGGTACTTTATATGATATTTACCCATTTGGCAGTTTGTACCCATTTGGTACGTATTATTGTATTTGCCGTTTTGCTCGACCCACTTGGTAGGCAATCGGCCAATACCCATTTGGTATTATGTACCCATTTGGTGCTATACTACCCTGTGCCTCTTAGTATCCGATACTTAATTACATATAGGGTATCACAAATGGGTGTGTTATCTCTTGTAATTAAGGTACCCATCTGGTACCTTCTGTGAAATAGTTATTTGTAGAGCTGTGACCCTGAAAGTTCCAATACATCCTAAAATATTTATTATTCTTGTGCTATTTTATTTGTCTCCAATAATCCGATTAACAGTTTGTAAGATATGATGCTCCGAATTCAGCCAAATTTGGCCATTTTTACAGCGCCCTACACAACCTTAAAGATGAGATCAAAATAAAGTTTAGCAGAAGATAACTCACACCAGGTTGATCTTAACGTTCAGCAGAACGGTGTCAGAGTTCTGAAAGTGGTTTTCCGGAAGTAGACGTAAACTTTATTTACCCGTGGGTATCTCCGAAGAAATGCAATGCATGCATTTGTACAGGTAATTGTACTAGAGCCCGCGTTGTCATAGTGCATTCATTAGATGATGACTACGTCAATTACGTCTTCCGTAAACTGAAAAGAACAATCAACTAATTGCATTCAGTTAGAGTGTCTACCAGAAGCGTCGTAGATTTGTTCATTCTCTGCAACACGTTGACGAAACCTCACGGGAATGGCGACATGATTAAGTAGCAGCTGCTTACGAGGTGAGATAGATTCGACAGAACGTTGCCATAACAGTAGTCGTTGCATCAACAACATTGCTCGATGGTCAAATGCCAATGGACGCGAGCAACAATACCACGATTTTGGACCTTAACTCGACAAACTCCGTCGTCGTGAAAACAAATCCATTGTTATTGTCAACAATTGTTTTTCTTCTGGGTATCATCACGGTCTTACTCAACGGTGCCATTTTGATCGCGCAAAAAATTAGAACTGATCTCAGACGAAACCCATTCCTCATGTGTGTCAATGCCAGCCACTTGCTCGTCGGATGTATCTCGTGTCCCCTGGCTGTTTTAACATCGCGCCAGTTTCTCCGTGCGCCAACGGATATTAAAGCTGGCACATGCGTTGTTATACTCCTTCTACAGACACTGACAACCCTTCTGCCGGCATGCTCAACAGCGTTACTCAGCTTCGACCGTTATGTTCGTTTCTCTAGGTTCAACTACCGTTACAAGAAGTGTATTTCCAAGAAATTTAGCGCTGCAATATGTGCTGCAAGTGTACTGGGAATCTGTGTGTTCGTTTTATTGATACCCACCTTTGACGGTAGGCATGCAGGCGCCTCGGTCTTTCAGGCGTATTGTTTTCGCACCTATCTCATCACCCAAGAGTGGCTGCTAGGTTTGATGGTTATATTTCTAGTCGCAATCGTCTTTGTTATCGCTTTCAACTCGCTTCTGGCCCAGCAGCTAATGAAGAGCCGCTCCACAGTTTTACCAAGTGGCACAGACAGTACCCAACTTGCCAACACACGAGCAGCTAAAACCTGTCTCCTCATATGCATAACGTTTTTGCTCATGTGGTCGCCCTTAATCATTGTCATGAACATGGACGCCGTCTGCGTAATCACTGGTTGCTCACACATGACAAGTTCCGCAAGACGTTTGGCTTATATTATCACAACCGTTCTCGCTTTCGCGTGCAGTGTAGTGGAGCCAATCATTTGTATAACCGGATGTAAGAAGTTGCGTGGGGCTTTGAATGAAATTTTTCTACATTCGCTGCGTGAGCAATTAACTTCAGTGTGCCGTTTGAGCAGGAGATGACGATTTAGAGTTTTTAAATGTTCGTCATTTAACTGGCATTCCGCGCAAGATGCTGAACATTATCTAAGCAAATAGTTACTTTTCTACCCATGGCGCATTACACAATCAGCTTCAGAACGCCATAAACTATTATTGTGCTGTGCTCAGCTTATCTGGAAACCGCAACTGGTTTCTGCTTAGATGAATGTAATAAAGACACTTACACGCACACACGCAACTTTTTCATATATATGAGATCGTCATAAAAACGACCGAAATCAAAAAGTCACAAGACTGAGGTATGGTTTTGCATGATTATTTCTCCATGAAAAAAATGGCAAAATTAATAACAAAGTAATAATGAGATCCAGCAAGTGAATGGGTTTTTATCTTATCTAGAACTGGAGAGAGTAGTTTATTTTCAGTGAATATTTTGGAACATGAAAACGTAAACAGTGAATAGGCGTGGTTGATTTGTAAAATGGAGTCTTGAGTATACATTGTAGGATTGTAGCTGGGATAAGTAAGATAAACTTTACTAAGAGATCTGGCGAACGATAATTTCTGATTGAACTGTTGCTTCTGTTGTGATCATACCAAATAAATTTTTTTTGAAAGTTATATGGAAGTTGTTTGTGTAAAAACTCGCAATATGTTTTCAAGGAGGATACAAAAAGAGTGTCTTCAAGCAGAGGTATTTTAAGCTATTATACAATTATGCTTGTAAACAAAATGACATACGGCAATACGGTATATTATAGAAATCATGGGCGGCGCAGCCCCCCTGTGGTGCACCGCCTATAGACCATGGGCGGCGAAGCACTGTAAAAAGTGGGAGTGCGCCGCCCATGATAATAGCTACTCGTGTTTAAATATTTTCAATCACGACTGCTGCCATAAAGAAAGTTTAGCAATCAATTAGCTTGACCTTGACATTAGCTCATTGGGAAGGATAAAGAAATAAATCCTCAAACCCAGAAAGTCTCTCAAGGTGGACTGAATCATGGAATTGATATCCTATCTAATTCTTCGTAAAATCATGGATTTAAAGGATTGACCTTTTCCGGACACATTAACATCATGGGTTCCCATCAGGCTAAAATGAAAGCGAAAATGAAAGCGTTTTAGGCATAAAGGCAAGCAAAAGACCTGTCAGCAAAGGGGTAATTTTCTCAGTTAAGGTCTTAAGATCCGCTAGGCTTCTTAGAATTGGCTTTTTTGGTCTATGTGTTTGGTCTTATCTTCGATTAAAAAGGTAATTAAGCGTTTTCCCCGAGGCACACTTCATTCTCTTTTGCTGACCAGCCGCAGTTAACCGATGATTTACCGGTAATTGCGGAATACCGAACAGCGCTAATTAATCCTTTGAGATAAACAAGTTACATACTAACTGCTTCTTGTTTTGGTGATTTCAACCAACCTTCGTTCTGCCACCAGTTGATGCATTATTGGCGTCCAGTTGAATGATAAAAGCAGGATTCAACTCGCACTCTCTGTGTTCCAGAGTGAATATTATGGTTCTTGGTGGGTGTCTTTTTCTGCAGTTGTCGTGTAAGCCGCTTTTAAGCTTTAAAAAGTGTAGGTCTTGCTTGCACGTTCAGCAGACTTTGAAAAGAGTTTTCAAATTTTGCTCCAGCTTTTGAAGGCTGTCGAGGGTTAGCAAAGTATTGATTTTTAGGTCGCTGGAATGGAAAGTCGTTTTTATACCAGTTGATATGTCAAGACCGGGTCTGATGTCCTTTTAAATGAAAATGATCTGATGACGGACCCGCAGCACAATCCACCTACAAGTCTCCGTGATGCCCAGTTTTGAGCAGGACGAAGGCGCGAAGTCGCAGTTGATGCACCTGTTATCCTATGCTAAATTAGTTAGTCATTCACCAAATACCCTCTGACATTTCCCTATATCTACTTTTCAACTCCTGACGTTGTTACCCATTTTCAAAACCACGCGACAATATTCTCGGAGAGAATCCTAAATCATCACATCCCGTTTTCTATTCTCTTTCCTAGCTCGTGACTTTTTCATTCATACTTAAACTGCGTAAAAAGTGACACGTACGTTCATTTTACTGGCTTAGAAAATGTTAACTCGCGAATCTTCAGATTTCATATTTACTGCAGAAAATTCGTCTTGCTTTGGTACCCCTAAATTGCTGTTTAGAGGAATTTGCATATCATGGGATCATGCAGAACAAACGAAGTGGAAACGGCTGCCAGTCAACCCCTCAGTTGTAAGCTCGATCCGCCATGGTTCATGCAGGTAGTTTTTCGGCAGTGAAATCTGACCCTGTTCCTGTGTTCCCTGCGAGAGAGTGCATTTTTCTTCTTGATCCTTTGGCGTATATATTTGAAACCTACTGCCGGAATTATTTTATTGGTTTGTAGCCAGGATATTTGACTGTAAACCGCAATTTTATAAATACAGACGCGGTTCGATATTAATGTTATAGCCAGTTTTTGTTAGTTTGGCCAATGAACTGCCGGCAATCCTCGCCCAACGATTAGCCTGTATTAATCAACGTGCCAGCATCCGATTGTTAACTGCCAAATAGCCACATGCAGGACATGTTTTCTTCAATAACAGATCTTTTAACTGATTGCAGAAAGCCATGGGTAGAAGTTTGTAGGTAAGAAATCGAGTAATTTAGCCGAACACTACAGTCGCCTGACCGCTTTAATATCAAACACGTTTATCTCCGTTCGTGTGCTCGTCGTAGATGTTGCTCTGTTTTGCTTATTTCTTTACAACCCGTCCATCGCCAAGATCTTTGTAGAACCGTATTGAGGAACGTCAATTCAAAGTTAATTATCAGAAAAACTAGGCTGCGTCAACTAGCAAAAGTATATATTTTCTGAAAGATGAAAGATATGGGATTGTAAAAGTACCCTTGATAATTACGTAGCGTGGCCACCTTCCTTAAGTCAAATTTCATTTTTAACAAAGGTACAGCCATAGCACAACAGCCCCTTAGTCGATTTTAAAGAAACACACAGCGGATTTAGAGAACTTGAGTTCTTAAGATCAAATTAAGTTGATCTGCCGAAGCCAAAAAAAAGCTGAAAACGTCACAAGTCGTCGAAATCTCCAGGTTTCGATTAATTAGTCGGTGAAAACTTGTTTTGGTCAATATAACCTATGCATGCTATCTTTGTTCTTTATTTCAATTGCAATCTCAGCTGAATTTTCAGTGCACAATTAAGGGAGAGGCTTTTAATGCCTCGAGTTAAGCTTGGTCAGATTAAGAGTTGTAATGTGAATACGTCAACAGTGCATTGTGGAACACAGTTGACATATACCTGGATTTTCCGTAGATAAACCCACCCGATCAAACGCGCATGTGCGTCTATTCGGAAAATTATGCCGAATAAACGCTCATGGGCTTTTGTTTGGTGTTACAGCTTCTGGTGTAAAGTGTTCAGATAGTGGGGGCGTTTATTCGGAAAATGTTCTCGTAAAAGTCCACTCAGCGTCAACTTTGTGGAGCATTTTTCGTTTATAAATCGAACAATGTGTTGGCGAACTATGTATTTATTAACTAAAATTAAAAACACGTTTTCATGCAAAAAATTATTGATCTTCTCATATCAGCCGAGGTTATGACTTTGCGTTTACGTTTTTAGGGCACTTTTTCGAAAAAAATGAAAGTCGTTTTAATGTTCCAAAGATTGTTAAGTTTTGATTACCGTTCAAAACACTATTAAGATGATTACTGAAAAGTGTGAGCTATATAAAACATAAAACGGATCAAAGTCAAACGCTACCACTCTCTGTCATAAATTGATTAAATCAGCGATAAACAAAGGCTTTTTTATCCTTGTGCAAGTGTGTCCTTTGCAGTAAGCAGTCTGGCTACAAAAAATTAGACTCATCCTGTGGAAATTTTCAGCTTTTCAGTACTATTGATGTCCATCATAAACTTAAGTCTTTTGCTTGCAGTTGTTTTCATATCAGTGATTTTTTGTCACAGATATACTTACCTTACTTTGAGTAAGCTTGTTCAAGCTTATTGGGTCACCCTTATTGTTCAATATTTTTCTCCAAGTTTAAATTCCCTTGCTGCCTTGATAACCGCTGCTCGATGAGCCAGAACGAGGTTACTCCACAATTAGTTGTCAGAAATGTAAATTAAGGTTGTCAAAAAAATCTTAAATGAGCTTTTTGGATCAGTCACCTTTTTCAACATTGATGTCCAAGCGTGAAAAAACCTTGCCCTCTGGCCGTCTTGGTAACGATTGGTATCTAAAGTCGAATAATATTGTTGGTCAGCAATAATTCAGCCTTAACACAGTTCTTGGGATATACGCCGTTATTAAACTGGAATAACTTTGCCGAAATCCTTAATTTTATTAATCTCGATGAAATGTTTCCACGCTTGATTTTTGAGCTCATGTAGTGGTAACTGTTTTCATGCACATTTTACTGTAATAATAATCAATAAATTGTNCGTCAAACACATAGTCCAGAAAGTTCCGTTCTTGGCGAGCACGAGGATCCGTTCCAGACACCACCACGAACTTGTGACCACAGTAGCAAATTAAGACATTGTCCTTTCCAGAAAATTCTTACCCGAGTCGCGACATAAATCTTGTAAAGTCAGCAAGCAGTTCAACTTTCCATGCAAGGCCGTAGCACGGTCATAATTTTACAGACGTCGTCAGAGAAAAGTTCTGGTTTGTTCGATTTACGTTGGGCGCCAAATGTAACAGAGTAAGTCTCCACTGAACCTCAGAATATGTATTTTCTCTCATCAGGCATTCGTTTCAGTTCAATTTGCACATGATAACGATCAACTTTCCATGAAAGCAAAAGAAGGAAACACCCTTCTCCTAAGCCTGTCGCTAGCGAAGTGCCCGACACATACAGTCGCGCCCACATGCCCACGTAACAAAGGCGCACTGAGACGCAACAAAGACATTAGCATAAGAATAACTGAACATTTGCAACTAAATAAGAATAACAATAAGCGTAAAGTTACGAACGTCCCGTCACAATAATAATAATAATAATAATAATAACAACAATAATAATAATAATAAATCTGGAGAGGCTTTTTGTAGTGTTGAAACTGGGTGTCACTCAAAGGGATCTATATATAAGCCAGTTTGTGAGGCTGTGAACATTGAAAGATATGTTTGTAGATAGATCTCGGATGTGTGAACAAATTTATGAAATCTCTCGAATGGATATTTGAAGCGTGTGAACCAAAAATTATTCTTTCGATTTAAAGGTAATAGCCTACATTTCAAGAAAGGTATGAAATACAAAAGTTATTATCAAAATCGCACGATGCGTTTAAACGTTATCACACAAGGGGTTCTAAAAATGCGCTCACACTTCACTACAACGCCGGGAGCTCAAATTCTGCACTGCACTCACGCCTACTGCATGGTTACGCCTACTGCACGGTTACGCCTACTGCATGGTTACGCCTTGTTTGCAAGTAAGAGCATGAACCACCACATGCTCTGTATCCACGGGAATGGCAAACAAATTACTTAGTTTTGAATAACGAGAATTCATTGTGCAATACTACTGGGAACCAGAAAACAATCGGGAAATGCAAAGACAATTAATCTTCACAATTTACTGAATAAAGAGTGTGATTAAATTTTAAGACTTTTTAAGTTAAAACTCCTTTTTTAATGTCCAAAATAGTTCATCAGCTTAGTGACACATGGTAGTAAAGATTCTGAGACGCAAGCAAAATATTTCTTACTCGTTTAGCTTTCGTCCTCCATGGACGGAATACTTCGTCCTACGTAGATGGCACATGCGCAGAGAGCACCCGATTGTGCAACTCAATGCCAACGTCCCTGTTTATAGTGGGGTTACCATGCTTGATCTGGATAGCTTTTCTGGTTTTCTGGGAATATCTCTTTTGTGAATATTATTGAGTGTGATAATAGAGATATTCTCAGAAAACCAGAAAAGCTATCCAGATCAAGCATGGTAACCCCTCTATAAACAGGGACGTTGGCATTGAGTTGCACATATCTACGATCGGGCGCTCTCTGCGCATGTGCGTAAGAGATCCGTGTCACTCTGACGAAGTCTTCCGCCCATGGTGGACGAAACCTAAATGGGTAAGAAGTACTTTTGCTTGAGTCTGAGGACCTTTACTTCCAATTTTTGATCATCTGTTTGTTAATTTACACCAACAGTCTTGTTCCTAAGTCAATAAACAATCATTTATTGTCATATGAACTGTGAATGCATTTTTGGGACACCCTGTAATAGAACTGTTAGAAATCCAGAAACATCACTGAGACTTATTGCAGATAGGCAAAAGTTCTCGTGTGTGCTTGGCTGTTTAGGAATCGGCTGACAGAGATTTTCCTAACTTCAAATTACGTAATGTTCACTGAAATATCATCAATTCTGACAAGATTAGTTTGTAATTGTCTAATAATCATTTACGAATCATTTGATTTTCGCAAGGCTTGAACATGTAAATCATTAACCAACATTTTTTTGTTTTTTAAAACAGAATATTTTCAACTATTCCCGAAGGCAACTGGCTGATTTTTGACCGGCAACCGGTGGAACATGGGAGATGGTGCGTGGCACTGGGTTTGTATGCCCCCCGCCCCGTAAACCAATGAGTTTAGACAGGTAGCGGTCATTAGCAACTCCGACGTAAATGAGTATATGAAACTGAAAAATGGTTGTAAGGAATTGTATCGAAAAAAGAAGGAACATGATACAAAGATCACAACCGAAATATGCGAATAGGGAGTAACTCGAATGGTTTGGGGTTTAGTCAAGAATCCGCTACTATCATCGAATCTAAATAGTGTGCAGCATATTTCAAGTCTAAAATGGTTTTTGTACTTTAAAGTATGGCACAGCATGGCTTTTAAGTTGCGTTAACTTTACCAAGTACACCCCAGTCACCCAGATCACTTGCACGCAGCGCATTACCATGCTCCTGGTGTTTCCAATACAATAAACCTAGTTTGGTGGAACTAATTGTATTACTTTCTAACAAAGATTTACACGCTCAGATAACTCGGGTATGTCTTTATGAATAAGTTTGGCTTGCTGCTTGGCAGGGATGAGGCACCTCTCCCAGCCTGTAGTAAGGTGGCCTGTCAAAAATCTTCTCATGGATTGGTCTAAAGGAAATCAATTTTTTCTTTGATGACGTTACAAAATTTCTAAATGATCACGATGTAGAATGTGATGAATGCATAGATGGCGTGCTGAAGAACAATCCACAAAGCTTAAATAATTTAATTAGCACGGAAGAAATAATCCAAGCTGTTCAAAAGGCTTATCCGCTGGTGAAGATGACGTCCCCAATGAATTCTATAAATTTACAATTGGCAGGCTAATTGATATATTGCATGAACTCGTTACAGGGACTTTTCCTGAGGGATGGTTTTAGAAGTGTTACTGTGCCCTCATTCAAGAAAGTTTATAAAACAACCCTAGTAATTACAGAGGAATATGACTGTTGGGCAGCATCAATATGCTAGGACTATTTTGAATACGAGACTTGTTAAATGGACAAGTAGAATTCACTGTATCACTTAAGAAGAAGCAGGTTGTAGTACTGCATATAAATTCCACTATTGGTAGCGTTATTATTTTGTAGAGTTTAATTCAGAAATGTGTAACAAAGGTGTAGAAAGGTGAACTATGTCGATATTGGCAAAGCATTTGTCAGTGCCGAAAGTTCACGTCTCATGTCGTGATATTGTCCATCATAACATGTGGAGCCGAAATATGCGGTACCTCAATTTGCAATGACATCGAAAATTTTCACAGCAACTTTTTCCAATAGGTTCTGAGTGATCAGGTACAAATACTTTATGAAGAAGAGAATGTGGCAGAACAAATGATGTTTAGAAGCTATATCAGAGGGAGAGGGGAGGGGAGGGAGTATTGGGAGGGGAGGGAGGGTTGGGAGGGGGGAAGGGGGAGGGAGGGATGGGAGGAGGGAGGGAGGGAGGGAGGGTTGGGAGGGGGAAGGGAGGGAGCGTGATTTGATATCTAGTTTGCCTCACGAGCTGACGGAAAAATTGTGTGGTGGCGCGCTCTGTGATCAAGAGGGTTGTGAGAATGCGATTTAGCCACGCTAGTCGCAAATATCAACCTGGCCAAGGAAACGGTTCGTTATACTCCAGAAATCAAGGAAAATGCTTGTTTTCAGAGGCAAAAACAAAATTTTCCCCTGGGCGGAAGGAAAAAAACCCCTCGCGACCTCCCCCATTCGTCGGTACGAGCCTCTACGATCAATCGCGCTCTATGCGCGATTGTCTACGATATAAAATGTTGCCCCTCCCCATTATGATATCCTAGATCAGCCACTTAATATTGTTATTTAACTATTTCCAAGAAATGTTACATGTTCTATGTTTTTTACAATTACTCTTGTTTTTATCTTCGTTATCTATTTTCAAGTAATAAATAGTTTCATTTAAAACTGTTTCTTTTACTAGAGAAAACAAGTACATACATTCCGGGTACCGACCTCGACCTTCGGTCTTGGTCTATACGCGGTATAAGGTCTCGCGGGATATTACTTCATCTACGCCACTCTCTGCACGTTTTGTGTATGTAATGAAGTATATTATGGTTTATGTGGATAACCGTGTAATACCATTTTGCACTTGATGACATTAAAGCGGTTGAGTCTCGACTCAAATCTCAAGTTTGCAGCTCGAATCTAGGAAACATCAAGCACGAATTTGGAATACACAGACATGTTGTATTGGTGTAGTAAAAATTGTTAAGACGTCTCAATAAAGAATGTATGAAAGACCTGGAAATAAAATGGTGAATCTTTATTTCCATTCTGTTTACGTATAATGTCTTTTTCGAAAGCGAAATCCTTTTCATTTACACATATTACAGCGTGGTAATGCATTCCATTTACACATATTACAGTGTGGTAATACATTCGTTTACCGACAGTTTCAATAACAATCACAAAATGTTTGCGATGGTAGTGACTCTTGTAAACTCAGAAATTTACTCTAAGTTTTCAATCAAGTTTAAAAAGAAATAAAAAATGTGCACGATTTAATGACTTCAAACGCCGAAAAGTTCACTACGAATGTATGTCATTTTTATTTTTTGTTTCAATCTAATTGAGCTGAAGTTGTTTCAATCAAAATTAACCGGCTCAACTGACATGAATCTTGAATGTACTCAGTTTCAAGTAGTAGGTTCGGTAAAATAGGAACTTATTTAATGAAAGCCGGACATTCTTAATATCCCTGTTATTTTTTTTCAGTCACCCCGGAGGTTTGCCTGGGAACGTTTAATTCCGTTAATGATTTCCATTATAACATTTAAATTTTACTGACATGAGTTTCTACAGAGCCGACGTGCCAGAAATCATGAGCTTTGATGAGCGTGGACCAAGACGATGCTTAAATGTTAACGATTTGTTCACTTTTGTCTCATTTTTGACATTTTGACGTGTTTGGGGTTTCAGCTTTTTATGTTGCGTATGTGACTGCTTATTTTTAACAGTCATAGCTTCACAGGCGGATTTAAGATGTCTTGAGTGTGGGGCGGAAATCAGTTTCAAAGAACAACCCCTCATGATAGCCTTAAATGTGACGTTTCGGCGTCTGTTGATTTCAAAAATGTCTACTTCTCAAAGATATTGCAAGATGTTTACCAGAAATGGAATAGTGTACGGGTGGCGCAGCACTGAAAAAGCGGGAGGCTATAGCCCCCCTGTGGTGCACCGCTCATAGACCCCCCCCCCAGCGGTGCGTGCCCCATGTAGTGAGCAGAGTAAACATTTTTGGAGCAGCACAAGCGGATTCGACTTCGCACAACTAAGAGGCAGTCCATATAAAAACCAGAAGATTTTCAAAAATCAGTCTATACGTCAAAATTTGAAACAACTTCATTTTTGTACATGAGCAGGTATCCTAACAAAAACCCAAATGCCAAATTTTGTGCACTCAATGACCCCTAATTTCGCCGCTGGAGCATGATAACACAAATTGGCACAATTGGGCATATTAGCCGTCTCAAAATCGCATGTTTTCAGCAACAAAAATGAGTAACATACAAAATAGATCAAAAGCTATATTTTGGTGGCTGAAATAACCAACGTATACTGTGCATAATTCTGTGCCATTTATTAAAATCTGACACTTTGTGCTAGACAGGGGAGATAATCCACTGACCACTTTTTGGGGCTAATTTTAGTGGCCATTTTTGTGACCTTATTACTGCCATAAAACACCTTGTAGCCTTATGTGACGTTTTGAACATACAGTTAAAGAGTTAGTCTTGATGACTGAGCAATAAAAAATCTTGCCTCAACTTTGCACTTTAGTGAAAATTGTCTTGCAAAACTGTCTATTTTCATAGTTTGAAAATGACGAGCAGAGTTTACAGACCATTTGAACAAACTTTTAGGCAAGAAGTCTGCTTTAAATAGTTATAGAAACCAAGTCTAAACTCTTTCAAATGAAAACAAGATGTTTTCCGGGTTTATTACGCGGCTAGTATCAAAACTGAACCCGATGACCTTCGCCCACTGAGGGAGTCAGTTGAGGTTAAGCTTGAGGATATCTAAAAATGTACGTGTAACCCTGTATTCTTTCTTTTCTTTTACGTTATCAGGTTAATTCAAGCACTCTGTAGAACTTTTAAATGGAAATAAATGTCTTTAAGATTAAACGAGTAAGAATTGATATTTGTAATGACTGGTTTTGAGAGAAGCAAGTGCATTTTAAAAAGGCAAAATGGCGGACGATGTCGATGGGCCTTCATGTTCCATTAGAGTTTATTCTGCAAAAAATCCGATCACAAAAGCTTTGTGCTTTAGTGAGTTATGTCAAAGACACCACTGAACATTTGAGATACAGGAAAGTACCTCACAATGCAAGGCCTGTGCCAGAGTACGGACTCGTACTACCCCGAGTCGGTGAATTTCTGACTGAACAATGTGTCATGGAAGAGTCAGGTAATGCTGGATGTTACCACTCAGCTCTTCTCCTCCTGAACGTAGCAGCCTTGTCAAATTCTACCGGCATTTCTGTTCAGAGATGTGACTTTAGTGAAAGTCAGAATGGAAAGGATCTCTGTGATCGCAATATGGCTCCACTCAAACAACATGAGAAGTACTTTGTAGCCGAAGGTAACAATATCATAAACTTTCTGGGTTTGAAAGAAGCATTACTTTCCAGTGGCCGTGTGAAGGTATGTTATGTGTATGCATGTTCAGTCAATGCAACAAAGTCTTTTCCAAAATACTCAGTTCCTGGTATAAGCACATTCCCAAATTCCCACTATTCCACCCAAGGAATTCGAGTGTGGAAATCATTCCATGTAGGTGACGGTAAGTTCTTACAAATGGGAAACCTATTTCTTTAAAATACACTAACATCTCTAGACATGGCTGATTTTCAACACCAAGAGTTAAGGTTGGCATTGTATCTAGCGAAGAGCCTCAACAAAAGTTCCCTTGTACCCAGCAAGGTTACTCGAAATTTTTTGCTACAGACGCAGAACTAGGTCAGCATTTGGATGTGGGTAACCACACTGAAAATTTAGAGAGGGAAACCACGTGGTCAGAAATGCTTTCAGATGCAAGAACCGGAGCGTCATTTGAGACAGCCTCAGAGTACTGTTTGGATGAGACGAATGCTGAAGCAATAGGTTAGGCATTGAAAAAAAGGTAAAAGGTCAACAAGATTTTCAGTAAAGGCTGAGAACTTTCTGACGAACATATTCGATGAAGGAGATAAGTCAGGTAAAAACGTTCACCCTCGGAAGTGCCAAAATGGAGAAAACATTACGAGAACCCACTGGGAAAGTGTTTACCTGTGATGTTAAGTCAATCGCAGATTGGTTTTCGAGGTTGTCTGCAGCAATGTTTATGATGATGCTATTTCTGCTGAAGATGCTGTTATGTCGTCAGATTTACTGAATGAAGTGGTAAATGAGCTCAACGTTTAGCCTTACTCTAGTTTTGTAGCATAACAACCAGTCAAAGATGTGTGATATATGAAGTCGAGACCGTTACTTCTTTTTCTTCATGTCTCTCATGAATGAGTCATTAATAAAATTGTCTCTCGTGAATAATTTTCTATTGAATGTGAATGTGTACCTTTTTATACCACTGATGATCACACTGGCAAAAATATTCAGCGTTAGGGTGCCCGGTGTGTGGGGGGGCAAACACCAGATTTCTGGCGACTGGTGGCGACTAAAATTTGTAGCAACCAGCAGGGACATTACAATATGAACCCAAAGTTACAATGACTATTGACAACTTGAAGGATTTTTGCACTGAACACTAGGGGGCCATATCCACCTTGGGTGCCTTCCTTTGCCTGTGGCACGAACAAGGCAGATAGAAATCAAGAGTAAGGCAGGGGTGAGTTCAGTAATACTAGAACCTCTCTAAAATTTATCCAAAACCACGTGTTTTCATTTAAAGTTCAGGGCAATATCTCGCGAAGTCTTGAATTATAGCAATTAACTTGGAGGTCCTCGTGTTACTGCTCTAATTCTAGATGCGTCTTCAGTCTCCACGCAAACAAAAGCAGCGCCATCTATCATTTAGAAGCACGCATGCCAGTTGATTTACGTACATATTTTTTGTAATAAGCAATAATCATCAATGCCGTTTTCAGAGAATGGTAATTAATAATGCTGTCTGCCTTTTCTCCAAAATACAAGGTTTTCATGTCGTGTTTCGCAAGCTAATAATATGTTCCAAGAGCCCCCTATTGGTAGCAGAGGCAACTGAGAACATGCAAAAGGACGAAGTGCAGTCCGTGTAATGCTTCGTACGCAAAAACCACATTAGAGGCAAGATTTTTTATTTTAGATTATGAACAGGTTAGGAATGACTAAAAAAAGTATTATAAAGTCAATTTCAGGAAAGGTGCGTTATGGCTGCTGCAGAGTGCCAAATTTGGCCGAAAATGGCTTCGGCGAAAACTTGAAAAATAGCTGTTTTGACTCACAAATGTACAAATTTAAAAATGGATTTTGAAAGCTACGCCATTAAATTATTCAGCCATTGCCCTTTCGATTTGTATTATTCATTTGATTTGACCTTACCACACATGCTAGTAAAATGCATTCAAACATGCCTACTTCGATGCTCAATTTTGTTGCAAAATGGAGGTATATAAAAAGAAAAATAATGAATGAAAATTCGTAAAAAGTGATGTTTTTGTACATCTCAACAAACCGACCTCATGTGCTAAGTTTCAAAAAATTTGTGATTTTGGGTATAGACTCTACCTGTTGGTTTTTATATGGAGTCACTCTTAATTGTTTCTGGGGATGATGCTTTTCAGTGATTAAAAAGCGCAAACAAAAACATGGTCAGGAATACATGTCCGTTGTGGATCGAAAAATTTTGATAAGGGCTTATAGACGACTAACAAGAAAACTTCTGAATCTTCGGTTTCAGGAAAACTTGGAATGTCGCCCAAACTGTAAAAGAGCTAGTCGGCACCGAACCGGGAGGCATCGGAAAGGTAGAACGCCGGGCCCAGGAACGTTAAGCCGGGGAAATGTCGAGGTGAGACAACGTATAGATGGTAATTTTCTAATGTAAAACGACGGTAGCCTACCTGAGAACATAGAGACGGCAACAACAGCAGAATATAGGTACAGGTGTAGCTGAAAATATCACTATGGGATCCAAAATCGTTTCTGAATAAAATAGAAATGTTGTTCACAAAACTGAAGTAGAAATGATTTTTGCTATTTTAATGAAAGTATTTAACAAGTTATTCGGTCATGGTTGTGGTAACAGCGTTTAACCAAATCCACACAAGCTACCCTACCTTTATTGAGTGCATACTGGAGCATACATCTCAAGTGACGACAAAATGTACATGTAACGGCGAGTGGAATAGAAGGAACGGTGATTGGTGATAATGATGTTTTTCGCGTGATTTTAATTACAGTAAATATCAAAAGTGTGTATAATTAAAAATATTGATTTATCATCAAATCAAATAAGTTACCACAATCGATTGAATAGTTTGACACTATGTAGAAAAGCGTCGGTGTTAGAAGGATAGTAAACCCTGCTTTGATGATTTCAACCAATCCTCGTCCTGTCACTTGCTGATGAATCATTAGGGTCAATTTCAGATGTTGAAGGCAAGTATCAACTCCCTATGTCACACATTAGACATTATGGTCCTTGGTGGGTGGTCTTTCCCTTCAGTTGTTGTGAATTCGCAAAAAGCGTAGGTCACGCTTGCCTGTTTAGCATTTGTAGAAAGCAATTTTCAAATTTTCCTCGAAACTTTTGAGGGTAGTCGAGTTTTACAGAGTATCATTTTGTTTCAGTGAATTGTATGGAAAAGTCGTTTTAGTATCTGTTAATAGGCCAAAACTGGGTTTGGTATCCTTTTAAGAAAACAACTGTAAGTAACACACTTAAATTTAGTTTTAAATATTCGCTGATGCTTATATTGTTTGTTGTGTATATAAACAGAATAGAAAGCTGGATATTTCCAAAGTTTTTTTTTTCATCATACGATATGTTAAAGATAGCCGTTCACCTTGTGACCTTGTGAACTTCAGTTTAATACTAACTAAACAGGTACTATACGTCTCCCATCATAAGTGCAACGCAGATTAAAAAATTGCAGTTGCTAATGAATATTAGGGTATTAAAACAATGTCCACTTTAAAACACTCATCAGTTTGACTCACACGGAGAAATAAATCACCATCAAATTATTAAAATCATGCTCTCTTTAATTCACAAAACCCTCGCCCTTTGTCATTAACAAATTGTTTGCAAATTGAGCTTTCGCGAATAAAATTTAAATTGCAAACGTTGTCCCATTAATTAAAAACAACGAAGATTTATCAAGCTGCAGATCTTAAAGACAAAATGCCAAATCACTTATTTCAATGAAAAGTCCGGCTCGCAATATTTGCTGACCTATCGAAAGCCTTTTATGAGATGACCCCAATGCATTTCTGCAAACATTAAGCTAATACAAAATCCAAGAAAACGAATTTAACTGGCTTGCTAGCTGCCTGTTGGGCATAAAACACACTGCTGTTACAGATAATATCCAGTCTGTGACACTTAAAGATCCTCTCTTCTAGTCAGTTTCGTTAAACGGATTTCAAAGCAAGTTAGTTCAGGCAACATTTTTACCCAGGTAAAGCTCATTCAACACAGCTCGAAATATTTTCAAACTTAATTCAATTTAATATGATTTTTAGTTTAAGTTCTATCTGATGGTGCACCATCACCTAAAATTGCCGCCATAGTGCGTGGCAGCTGACTCAAGCATTTTGGGTACTCACTCGACGGCCACCACATATAATGAGGTTAACACTAGTGGTAAAATGAGGCAAACCCAACGGGCTGAAAGTTACGAAATGCTTAGATTTTGGGGATATTATTTGACTGACGAAACTGAACCGGTGAATGCACAGGAAAGAGTATGCGAGTATCTTTAATTTTCAAATGAGGGCCAAGCAGGACTCCTGCTCCTTTTCCCTCCCCTGTATATGTTGACTACCCGTAACACTCTACCTCACTAGATGTCCTAACGTGTGCAACGGGCTCTCTCACCAAATGACAGAATAACGCAAGAAAACTATCGGAATTCAATAACAGCCAGTCCTCTCTCCTACCACCCCCCCCCCCCTCCCTCCCTCCCTCCCTTCATTATTAATTCCAAATAACCCATTCCGTAAAAAGAAGTAAAAACTCGTGCATATCTTCAATAATCTCTGCCCATTTCTCTAAATAGCTCGTGGCGTATGACGTAGCAAATTACCTGTAACAAGTTACAACTTGCCCCAGTGGTATGTGTACAAGTAACGGGAGCTTGAGACGCATTAGCATTCTACTAGGCAAAAAAATCTGATGATGCATTACCATAGTTGTCCGACTAAACACCACCCTAAAGTTTTCAGAGTTTTCACGATTTTCGCACTCATCCTTTGCACCCTTGATGCTCAATTCATTCATTAATGACATCGGCCCAAAGTGAACACCCCTATCATGGGCGGTGCAGCAGCAAAAAAGTGGGGGCTATAGCCCCCTACGGTGCGCCGTCCATGCATATAGGGAGAATTTCAGATGCCTATATACCCACAAACCTTGCTTAGCCGCCACCCGGCCTGCAGCTAAAAAACAGCTCGTAGTCAGGTGATGTTGTTTTGCCGATACATGCGCAGTAATTTAACACTCTGTGCATTATTTCAAATCAGTTGCTCGGGTACGACCACATACTTTTTAAGACCTTTTACAAAGATACTTAGGTATCTATAAAATCTTTGCCTTTTATGAGCCCAGTCTCCGATTATTACCGATTATTCGTGTTTTCAATTTTTAAACACGCACGCTGAGTTAAAAAGGCCTGGAACGCGAAAAATGTATTACTCGTACTGGTTCTCTCTGCCACTGAAACAGAATTCAACCTGCTCACCAGGTATTTTTACGGCTTCTTCACGAAGATTTTGCATTTTTGTTGATGTGAAGCATTTTTCTTTAAGATTCAGTTTAAAAAATACCATCTGTCAACTGCACAGCATTTGTCGATATTTCTCCCACAAGGCAAAGCATGTCAGTCTCCTTATCTGGTATGTGAAGATGTAGACGTAGAACTTTGCTCTTATTCGACTATTGTGGGCTTTGATGTAAGCAAACCAATGGCGACCTAAGCAGCAGCCAGTCCGATTAAGAGACAATTGATGTAATTTGTAACAGTTTTAATTAGTGATATAGGTAACGTTGTATTCATAAGTATTCTAAAACGCACATTTGTTTTGGAAAACTGCTTGCTACACTGGCTGGCCTGTCGACCTTAGATTCGGAGTGCGATCACACATGATAATCTAATAATCTGCTGTTGATATTAATCTGGCCAGTCAGCTGTTTGTTGAATGACTGTAAGCACGTGCGCGCATTTATCTAAGTGATAGGCAGATTAGAAACACTGTGGTGACTACAGAGTTTTTCATTCACGCGTATTTCAAAAAACGTGAATTGCGGGATTTTTATCTGGAAAATCCCTCACAGGGAAAGCGAATAACTAGTAATAATAGACTTTGCGAAATGACGTTTTCGTCAGGATATTTTTGGGGAGTTTTCGCGTTCCATGCTTCTTTAATCAGAGTGAATCGACGAAATTTTGCATAGTCTACCTAATTAGGACACATAACAAGTTGCAGGGTTTAGTACAGGCGGAAGACAACTAACACTACAAGTTGGAACCACGTAACTTTATACCAATACAATGGAAGGTCACAGCAGAACTGTTGTTTGACATCGCCGAGATAGAGACAGAAACCTATAACACTCCCCAAGGCGCGAAAACATCCGGAACAAACAACAGCGCCATCTTTTAGCAATAGCAGAGTATTTACAGAATGTACGAATTCAGAATAACTGTACGGTTACGGAACACGGCAAGTTTAACTATTGTAGTCCCACGGTGTTACAAATGTGTTGAAATGTTCTCCACGACGTTTTACCGTTTTGCCACCGTGTATTACAGTGTTCCTCACGATGAGTTACAGTATTCTCTACGTGTTGCAGCGTACTCCACGGTTTGTTAAGGTATTCCTCACGATGCGTTACAGTATTCTTAACGATGTGTAGCAGTGTTCTCCACCATGTGTTACATTATTCTGCACGATGTGTTGCAGTATTTCCCACCATGTATTACAGTATTCTTAACGATGTGTTAAAATATTCTCCATTGTGTGTTACAGTACATGTATTCTCCACCATATTACAGTATTCTGCACAATGTGTCATAGTGACCCCCACGATGTGTTACAGTGTTGTCCACGATGATTCCACATGATGTGTTACAGTATTCTCCACCATGTATTACATTGTCCTCACCATGTGTTGCAGTCTTCCCCAAGCACGGGCAACTTTAATCGTTCTGGCTATGGATCCGAACACTTACTACAAACTACATGTAACTACCGGGGTTTTCCGAAAATAGACCCACCCAAAAGTACGACTATGGACGTATTTTGAGTAACAGTTTGCATGTTTTGAAAATCTGATGGATTGTTCGGAAATTCGTATGAAATATGTTTTGATGTATAAAATTCTGTTTATTTGGTCTAGACATTATAGTTTGGGATCATCATTTCGCTCAGGTGACTGTCATTTAATCAGATATTGGGTTGATTTGTTGATAACTAATCGTATTAGCACAGCGTAAAGGGCACTCTCTTTCCATTTGACGTTTCTGAAAGGTTGTATTCCGAATATCCGACCATGGACCTATTCAAGGAAATTCCCGATATGGGGTATAGGATTTCACATGTTCAGCACGCAACGGAAGCAATGAATTATCACCTTGCTTAGTATCAAGCAAAGTTGCCATAAAGTTTCGGCGAAATTATCTTTCGAGCAAAAATTATTCAACTAGCCTCGCTACTCCGGCGTACTGTTTGTAAGAGTTAGGTTTCGGGATCCCCTTAGGGGTTGTTCCTAATTCCATGGTCACATGGTGAAACACGGGTACTTACGTTTCTGGTGGAATGCTCACCCGAGTGTGGACAAATGGAATAGAACAAGTAGAATTTCGTCAACCAAATTCAAATATCACCAAAACGCCAGGGTTATTTCAGAGTGGCAAAATCATTCATTGCACACACTTGGGTAAATATTGAAACTCAAAATGTGTGCGAAACATGAATCATCATCAGACAGGTTGTCCTCAAATGATTTGTCTCCGTCAGTTTTCGAAACTTGTTTAAGACGGGATTCGACAAAATGGGACGATTTGCGGAAAACAGTGTACGCCGAAAAGTGTATTTCTCAGTACCTGCTATACCGTAGTGACTCATCTGTAAGAGGATATGGTAATCAATAGTGTCAAAGGCTTTTGACAGATTGACAAAGTAGACGAGAGGGTTTGTGTTATTGTCAGTATGCAGCATACGATTCAGAAATTCAAGTGAAACAAGTTTTCGAGAATGAAATTTCTTTATGTTTATAAAGGATATGATTAGCACTTAGGAAACTACAAAAATTGATTGTGGGCAATTTTCAATACTTTTTGGGATGGCGAGAAGCATCGAAAAATGGGTCTGTTGTGGCCAGGTTGCTCTGGGTCCAAATCGTGCTGTCTGCAATCTTCAGAGAATCGGGAAAGATGGCGGTGTGTAGATTTTGATTTATGGTGATCGTGAGAGGGTGGGTTATATATGGACAGCAAGTTTGGTTATTTCGAACAAGTTGTTGTGATCAGTGCTTTGTTTTGCAACCATGTCTCTTATACTTGTACATGTTCATGATTAATGTTCTTAAACGGTTTAGCAGCGGGACGATAGTTTTTGAAATGTTTCTTGTTGATTCACAAAGGGATGGACTTTTTTGAAAGAAGCAATTGTTGAATAATCTTGGCATTTCGTACAACGACCAGGTTTAGTGTAAGTTGTCTACACGTAAGAGACACTCCAGAGTACCAAACACTCGCACTCTTGTTGTTCATAATTGTTGGAATTATATCCCATGTTTTATTGGTGTAAGACTATACTTTTTCAAAGTATTATGGTAGTAGGACTGCTTAGAGGAAGCAATTTGTTTTCGAGAATCTTGTTGCATAATTTGAAGTTATTTACACAGGCAAAATAAGATTGTGAGTTGCGAGGGTTTACCTTGGTTTGTCTGTGGAGCTTATCCTTGAAACGAATTCGTATTAGGTTACCAGTCGTTAAGCACGTGTTTATGTTTGTGTTTATGGCACTTTTGGGGCCCAAAGTGTTTTTATGAGGTTATTCAACGTGTCACCGGGTATGGCGTAATTATGATTGGAATAATGCGTCAAACGTTATTTCACAGATGAGACTGGCAGTCTGTAAAGGTATCCGATGCAAATGTTTTTATGATCAATGGTGATATAAATGAGTAGACCTTCGAACGCTGTAAAAGAATCAAGGGCGTGGACTTTTTACCACCAGTTTGTCACTTACACCTACAGCAAGACCTTCGTTTGCTGAGCAAAAGACAGATGCGGGTTTGGAGTGCATGCTTTAGCCATCAATTGTAAAGTTTGAAGGCCAGGTGGAAGTTGTTAACCATGATTCTCATACAGTGTCGTAGGAGAATAAGTCTACAGTGTGAATGCTGTGTTAGAATAATTGTTTACAATTGACATGAGATAATTTGGCGCTAAGTGATTGAATGGTAATACTTAACACAGTTACATTAATTTTGTTTGATTCTAGAAAGTGTTTGGCCCCTTGTATATCAAAATACGGAGAGTTGGTAATCGTAACTTCCGTGTCACAATCAAGAGAGATGTATATGCGGAAAAAGTCGAAAGCGCTTTCTCCGCCAAAACTGGATAATAAAGGAACGCGGCGTATCCAGATCTACGCCAGCAGAAGACTGGATTATGTTGGCCATAAATGAGCAAGTACATGGACATCATTTTGGCTGGTCCTGGACTGTCGGTCATAAAACAAGTTTGAAGAAATTGCATCAACGAAAAGTTTCAAAACGGAGGAATTTGCAAGCATGTTGAGTTTAGTTTGGCTCTTGTAACCTTTGCTATGCACTTTTGTCATAAGGCCCACTCATACGCGTCTTGTTGAGTTATTCCCTGGCTCGTGAAGGTTTATCGCAGGAATCCAATTGCAGATCCGAATCATTATCTTTGTTCACTCAGAAAAAAATTCTGAAAAATCCGAAAATATTTCACAAGACTCGCCTGAGCGAGCCCACTTAGTTGTTGCATTATAACCAGCGTGGAATTTCGTTACGTGACGTCCTTCGTGTACAAATCGACAATAAGGGAAGTCGCTATGGTTGGCTTAATTGATGATTGACCAACATATGTCATGTTTGTTCTTTATTGTCGGCTTGTGACGTCACGACAGCTGAAACAAGTCTTAGTTTACTTTCAACAAGTCAGCGCAACAATTAACACTTTCGCATGTCAATTAACCGGTATTTGACATTCAAAACTGATATTTAATGGGCCCCTTAATTACAATTTTTTGTTAATTAAACTGTTTACAAATACAGACTTGAAAAGTACTGAAAGATTCGCACGACTAGAAGGCCTATATGCTAGCTACGCCGACAGGTGGCAGGACCGACGGGGAGACTTGTCTAATCACTAGTGCAGCTTTAATTTTGACGATTGATTTATTCTAAAAACAAAACGTGAAAAGAAATTTAGAATATTTCACAGATCAGCCTATGCGTGACTTGGTTCAAGCCTCCAATGTAGCTTGGAGTTTTGGTCACTGTGCCAGCTGAAACTGGTTCATCAATTCTTCTGATCACAGTTAAAGAATGCAGGAAGCTCTCCTAGAGTGAGGGATTCGTGCAATACAATTACCTGGGCACTTAAGTCAGTGAAATCAGAAAGAGTGAAAGAAAATCTGAAAACGTTTCTGATACATTCGATGAGGGCTCTAAAACTGAACAAGAGATTGATCGTGTGACTGCGCAAACAAATTAGCTCTGCGAAGATATTGACGATTTGAATTAAGAATTATTTCTCTTATCCATTCGCTGATTGGCTGAATATCTCAGTTGTGCTAGAACTGAAATTTCATTTTCTCAAGATTAGGTATGCGTCTACTTGGAACTTTAGCGTAACTCAGCCAATCTTGACTTCGAGTAAAGCAAAGCTTTGTAAGCTTTCAAACTTGAACAAGGTCAGATAAAGTTCCGTGTTTTTCAGCAGATTTTACGCTTCACAAATATATAAACAGGTGAAAATGACCATATTTCACTAAAATATGTTTATTATATGGTCGACAGGCGAACACTGAAATCATAGACCGTGCTAAACAACACCTCTCCTCACCGTGACGTCGAAGTTGGGTTTGTTTTCACCTCGGGGAAATGGCAGGAAATTTTGTAACGTCTGTGTTTACCAATTTTTTAGCAAAATGCCATTAACACAATATTTCGCTTAGGGAATGCTCGAAACAAATATGTAGGTGACGTATGGACTAAAACTCACCGAGGTTGTTTATATTACATTCGCTTCCTGTTTAAGTCATATTTTGACTGTTTTCCCGCCCTCTATTGATAACAGTGTGAAACAAGTGAAAATGTGCCCTCGCTAAACGTGTCCTTCGGAACTTAAGGGTGCTGTCTACGGAAGTAAAGATATCTAGTCAAAGACAAAAGCTGTCGTTACTGCAGAACCTATGTGGGCATGTTGAGCTATTCCGTGGCCCTTCGATTACAGGGTCCTTGAACTAGGCCTAAATGTGTAGCTGGTTTGGTGGGTGGAGTAGTGTATCACTTAATCAAGTTTAGATTTTTTAAATTCTCTGCAAAGTAGTTTAATTGCGCTGGGCAATTTCAGCAGTTGCGTACGAGAGGTTCCGATCAATTTCTCACTCGAATTAATTATTCCTTGTATATTCAAAGGCAAAACTATCTTATATTTTTGGAGCTAGTTCACCCCAAGTGATATTTTTAGTACATCAAAGTTAAATATCGTGACGTCATGATCCCAGAATATTGCAATTTGCCTAATATTCTCGTGCAGTGGCTCTTAAAAAAATAAAATTTCGCCGATTGATTACTCGTTACGGCGTGCAGTGAATTCAGTGGCGAATGGCCATAGTGAAGGTGAGAAATTTAATCAATAATTCATACTCCTGTAAGATTTAGGCTAGCGAAAAATAGTTCCAGGCTCTTAAAATTCCGTTAGAAATGCGATGGTCCGGTTTTGGGGGAAATCCGTTGCTCAAGCTAACGTAAGCTATTATAACATGTTATGGAAAATGACGTGTGACGTGCCGAATGAGCGTGCTTGGTATTTACATGTTGTTCACAGACAGTTCCAACGTGTTGTAGTCTATGGCTTCATTCTTGGTCGCTGTTACTCAAGTTTGTTGTGACGACGTTCAAAATTGACGATGAGTTTTACACACACGTGAATATTTAG
Organism: Phoronis australis; assembly: GCA_002633005.1. Lineage (NCBI taxonomy): Eukaryota > Metazoa > Phoronida > Phoronidae > Phoronis > Phoronis australis. The sequence goes on along the minus strand of NMRA01000062.1, from coordinate 422,578 downwards.
AAACACGTGCACCATGATCAACTAACGGATGTGAAACGAACTGTATCCTGTTCATAGCCCGATGTCAAAGGCAGCTGAGTATAAACCAACTATGAATATAATATATACGTCCGTGTTTCCGTGTATAATTGACGAGATTATATAACTTTGTCACGCTACTCTTCAAGGTATCTCAACAAAATAGTTTGTCTTTCTTGTTCTTTATGTGAGATCATCGGTTGCATGCTGTGTACCAAAACCGTCAATTGAAATTTTATCTGACTAGATTTAGTCATTCGGAGTCATTGGCGGATTTAAGGGGGGAGGGGCCAAGGGGCCCCTCCCCCTAAAATTCTCCCAGATTCCATTTGGCAGATTGGGGGTGCAAATGACTGACGGGCAAAATCCTGGCTAATACTCTGCCTTCCCCCCCAACTAAAAGTCCTGGTCCTCCCCTGGGAGTGACGGTTTATAGGTAAATATCCTACAACTTGGGGCCAGGCACAAAACAGAGGTCCCATCTCGTCACGACAAATTTAACAATTGAAAAACACTCTTCAGTTTAAAATTCTGGATCTGCAGACCTAAAATAGAATGGACAGTTGAGTAGGTAAATGTGATGGACATGAACCTCCTAGGCATGTAAAGACAACTTTCATTAATTTTCTCTTTATGCTTTGCGGAGATGATCTTGTACAGTCACTTTTAGAATCTTATCACTTCGCTCCAACCAAAGAAGAGTCTCGTTCTACACGATGTTTACAAAAACAGCTTGCGGTTTATATGCCTGAAGGAACTCGTCAGTTCAGATAATTATGTGGCTGAATTGTTGTAGAATGAAACGTCAACTCGACTCACAGGCAATTCGTGCATGTGCTCGTTTGGAATTTGCAATTTTATTGCTGGCCTTAAGCTTGCTACACATTATTTCTATTACTCCAACATTCTAAAATAATAATGAAGAAGCTATGCCACTAGAAACACACCATTTCCTTCGCAATACAGAGAGATTTTTGTTTCTCAATACACTAACTTCCACCGGATTTTGATACCAATCTTTTTATGAAAGCCAGTTCTCAAAAATGGCACAAGCACCACATTTCATTTATTGTAAGGTGCCAAGCCTTCAGCGGTGTAACACACCTTTGCATGTCACCGTGACGCCTTTGATGTATTTATTTGTACATTCAAGTTGTCTTCTTTTATACTTCTGGGCTGAGTTGCATAACGCTTCAAAAGTAATCCGCTGGATAAGTTTGATTGTTGCATGACGTCAGGTACATTGTTCAACAATAACGGGTGATAATGCGATGTCGTTGTTGCTATACGGCGTATAACTTTTATGGAAACAAATAGACTACTTATTCAAAATCTGACTTTCTATAATATGCCCAGCAGCTTGATGGGAATTTTACATTTCATTCACTAGTACGTTCAGGATTGATTCGCTAATTAGCAAAACCCCAAACTGCGCAATATAATAATTTCGATTTTCGTTGAACAACTTTCTTAATTACATATAAAATGGACTATTCATCAACAGTTGCTTTTCTTTACTAGTCTTCGTAACATTCCTATACTGCACAAGGTTCCAGACAGTGGTATTCATCTACATTTTTAAACCGCGCACCAATGCACACTATGATAATTCGACTTTCGTAGACCCAGCCTTTGAACTACACAACAAATCGGCCAATCTCCATCAGCGCAATATAGGAATTTCGATTTTTGTTCGGTCTTTCTCTAATAGTCTTTAAAACACCCTTCTTCTTCGGATTCCCATAACGCGCAGCCTTGTGCAATATAGGAATTTCGATTTTCGAACGGGGTTTTCTCTAATAATCTATAAAATTGCCAATACTCCTCAGATTCCGATAACGTGCAGCCTTGCGCCACATAGGAATTTCGATTTTTGTGTGGGGAGTACACGGGAAAATGAACACAATAACACATTCTGCGACATTTTGATCGGGTCTCTCTAATACCGGCTAATCTTTAAACTGCTAATCTTCTCCAGATTCGTATAACGCGCAGCCTTGCGCGTTATAGGAATTTCGATTTTTGAACGTGTCTTTCTCTAATAATCTATAAAATTACCAATATCCTTCAGATTCCGGCACGTATCTCGAGACTACGAATTGTTTTCAAGTGAGTACTTCTTAACCCCTGCCCAATGAACAGAAGACGTTCTTCTGAAACCGAAGTAAACGGCCGAGAAATTTGCCGTTTACCCGGGCACTTGTGCTAGTTTCCGAAGGACGTCTTCTGTAAAGCCAGGACCCGAACTAGACAGTCGGTCACGGGTATTAACGTCAGGATATCCCGAAATCGGCGCCAAACCGAGTGGCCGGTGTGGCAACACTCAGTACTGAGTCATAGCTACCCCAGTCGAAACGGCCAGTGGCCCGCTGGGATGTTGATAGGTCCGCAGCCATGTTAGACCTCCCCTGGACTGTCCTTACGGCACTGAGAACGCGTCACGTCGCATGACGTAGACTATGGTTCACAGCCAGGTTAGGTTCGCGGGCCTGTCACACCCCGACGGCGAGTCCACATCGCGGATGTAGTCCACCCGCAGCCGGATCGGAGAGTGTGTACAACCCGGCCGCGGGTTTGCAA
>NMRA01000062.1:291482-418110 GCA_002633005.1 Phoronis australis | reverse complement strand
GGGGCATGCTCCCTCCCCCTCCCCCCTAAATCCGCCTCTGTTTAAATTTCCGTTTCGTGAAATCGGGCAGAAAATTTTATCTCATAAAGGGGGTGGGACTAGCAGATTTGGCACACCCAATAGGCCGTCTGTCGTTCTCTAGTATTTGCAGTCTATTCTGCAACGTGACACTCTTTTGCGATGATTGACTTAGCGGCTACGCCGGTTCAACCTGATTGGTCTATAAGCCAGAAGTCGTCATATCGAGAACCAATCAGATATCTCAGCTAGTCAGTGAGCAGCCTCCTTCAAACTGGTCCCATGCTCCAATAATTCGTTCAACCGAAGGCAGGATGACCAGTGCATTCCTCGCAGAACATTCCAGAATATGACGTATATCCGCCTTTAACCTCATGAAACACATGATCGACATACTGTCCATTCACGTGACGTGCCACTCGATTGGAAGCGCTGAGGCAAGCTGGTCGCGTTTGTTCGAATCTGTGAATTCTTCATAAATTACCTGATAATTTGTAAGTATTAAGTCGAAATAGGAATTACTAACTTGAACAAATAACTTTTCTTAGTTTAGTTTTATTTAAAATACAATCCTCAGGCTCACTGTTGTGACTTAACGAAGAGTGTATGCTCGCCTATCCTTTGTTAGCGGTTGTCCGGCCCCACTGAAGCACGTGCTCCCACTTTAAAATTGAATTCAGGTTTTAGTCAAAAGTATACACTCATCATTTGGAATCCGAAATTTCCTTTGGATCTCGCAGTTTGGACGTGTGTCCACTAAAATTGACTTCAAAATTTTATTGTCAGAAAAAAACCGTAGCCGAAAATTAAAAAACCACGAATTTGGCGACGTGTCTTGGAGCATGCAAGTTAGGAATCAGCTTTAAGACAGAATTTAAAAAATACAAATAGGAAGTGGCTGTGTGTTTGGAGTCGGGATTGTTATTAACACTTAGCTGGAACCCATTTAGGGCACTGGTCGGAATAAGCGGTCCCTGATTTTGAGAACGAGTTTCATCCACTGAACGCATTGACGACCTCGTTCGGCGTTACTCAGTGATGCTAGGTTCTCAAAATCAGGATCTGTTATATCCGACCAGTGCCCCCATCCAGCTTCGTTCCAGTCTCGGACGTTGCGAGTCGGCTTCTTTCGATATCATTATCTTCCTGACTGCATTGATTTTCACATTAGTTGATTGGCCTGATGGGTATGTTCAATTACGGTGAACTAACACCATTACAGTTCAACAACACACCCCACGACTGGCTGGCGAGGGGCTATAATTCTCCCCTTTCAGTTTCTGTTTTAATCTCATGTTGTGTATGTTTAACAGCAGTAGCCCAAATTCAGTCACCAAGTAATTGGTTTTCGCCTCTCTAAAATGTGTGAAATTGTAACTTAAAAATTGCTTAATTTCTTCAGTGTACCTTTCTGGTTCTTTACATATCTTTGATGAAGCATAGCGCTCCATAAACACCATGTTGCATTTGATGACCTGGCCAAAAGTGAATTGGTGACTAAAAGTTGATGCTGGGTGGGCTTTTAAGAAGAAATTTTCCGAATAAACTCCACACTATCTTGACCCCAGAAGTTGTAACACCAAATAAACACCCATGGGCGTGGACGTTTTTTTACTAGAAATTTTTCTTTCATTGTAGTTTACATCTTCAATGACTTAAGGGCAGTTCTGGAATTTTGGCCTTTTTTCTTTGTGTAATTTCTCCTATTTCAAATTGCATACTTACCTTCTCGAATACACGTGTCAGTTAGAGGGTGCCACTTTAACTTTTGTTTCGGTATCTAGCCATACCGTTACAGCAAATCCTTTGATTTCCGGGTCAGTTTATTTCACTTTGAAAGGTCATGGGTAACAACGGTGGTTCTCTGGTTCAATGGTTAATTTTCTTGGGGGAGACAAATGCCCAAAATGTGCAATATTTAATTGACTCGTGTATAGATTAGTTTCATTCATGGTAATTGACCAATTGCAAGCTCCGCCTCCTTGTGAAATGTCGACAAACAATAAGTTTAACCCAGCAACGTGTTGGTTGTCTGGTTAAATGGCATGTTGGAAACAAAAGTGTGTCAAGAATTCTGCGTTCTGATTGGTCACCAGGGCTTGGAATTTTCCGCGGAAACGCGGATTTCCGCTTTTTTGAAATGTGCTTTCCGCTTTTTTTTATAATATTTCCGCGTAAAAAAATCGGATTTGATATGAAATTTCCGCGGCAAATTCCTTTCTTACCGCGGCGTTGCAGACGACGTTNAACTAAACCAATGCCGTCCAGGCCTGGACGGCTTCCATGTTTAGACGTTTTGCCAGAGTGCAGACGATCAGTAGTATCACGTGACAACTTATTCAGAAACTGCAGGGCACGTTCAGAGAATCGAAAGGATTTGACCGCGAGCGTCATCTGTGCACGCTTTATCACACTCGTTCTATTTTCCTTTCGGTGCTCATTCGAAGACGGGAGTTTCTTTGACGGCCACAGGAGCTTTTTCGACGGTTTTTAAGCTTGTGTCGGGGGTTCATTACTTTGGAGCAAATGTCGAGCAGACAATCTTAGGATCTACTTGCCTATGCGGCTAGCTTTTTAACTTGCCCATCGGGCAAGTACTTTTCAAATTCCACTTGCCCGACGCAAAATCTACATGTACACGGGCAATCGGGCAACCGTTAGTGTTGAGCCCTGGAATCAATAGGTCTCCTTGCTGGGAAGGCCAGTCTTAGTTAATTAACGTCATTTTTACCAATTATGATCAGAGACGTGATATAAGTCTTAATTCCTCTTCAGTACATCCCGTCTGTAACTTGTTAAATTGCTCGCATGATTTTAATGAAGGCCTGTGAGGGCCTTGTCTCTTTCATCAAACCTGAACCATTTTGCTCCTTATCAAACATTGGCATTGTTTATGCTTTTTTCAGACTCGCCATGTCAAAAGCTGCAGGACCTGCTGTAGGAATTGACCTTGGGACAACCTACTCATGTGTGGGTGTCTTCCAACATGGTAAGGTGGAAATCATCGCCAATGATCAGGGGAACAGAACCACACCCAGTTATGTAGCATTCACAGATTCGGAACGTCTCATCGGAGATGCTGCCAAAAACCAAGTGGCCATGAATCCAACAAACACTGTATTTGGTAGGTAACGTCCCAGATGTTAACATGTCATGGATTTTACATGAAAAAATACTCAGGTTGCTGAATTTACACTAACTGTTAAAATCTTAAATAATCTTGTTGCAGAAAAGGCAAGACATTTAGAAATCTGGCGAGTGTTGTGCGAGTACACTTGAGCTTACTTGCATTTCTAGCCTTTCTTAGCAAACTGAAAGCCATTAAAGTGAGGCTGGAATTTCGAATTGAATTCAGTGTCTTCATTCCTAAGCAAACACTTGTCACTGCAAGTGTAAGCTAATGTCTTGTAATCTACAGAATGCAGCGCAGTCGCCAGTCCATTTTATCGACATTGGCATTTTTTCGCGGTCATGCCAAGGTTTGTTTACTTGCGCTAGCATTGTGATACAAAATGCAAATGCTGCATATTCAATGAGGTTGTCAATATTTGTACAGCAGGTCAGTCCTGGTTTTTTTTTCAACAGGTATTTTCTCCTATTTCAAATAGCTCCTTGAATAAACGTGTCTGTGTAAGAGTGCCGATTTAACTTTCGCTTCTAGTTAAGGCAAATCATTTGAACTTCGGGTCAGCGTACCTCACTTTCTAAAGTCGTGGGTGACCAGAGCGGCTGTCTGGTTCAGCGTTTAATTTTCTTGGGAGAAACAAATGCCCTGAATTTGTAATATTTGAGTTGTGCATAGGTTAGTTTCTGTCACTATAATTAATCAAATATTTTGCCGGTCTCAAGAATCTGTGGAGATCGGTGTAATGTATGGAATGCAGTGCAGTGACCAGTCCATTTTGGTGTCTTTGACATTGTTTTCAAGGTCACAACGAGAAAGTAGTCTAAATTTTACATCAGTGAGCTGGTTTATCTACTCGTCTGCTAGCATTATGGTACAAAATGTAAATGCTGCCTGAAATTTGAAACTTGAGATGTCACTCTGCTGTTGATCCTTTCCAGATGCTAAGCGACTGATTGGACGAAAGTTTAGTGATGCCACAGTGCAGGGAGACATGAAGCATTGGCCGTTTCAGGTTGTTTCTGAGCCTGGTACTGGTAAACCCAAGATCAGCGTGGAGTATAAGAATGAGAAAAGGACATTTTTCCCAGAGGAGATCTCCTCCATGGTCTTGGTGAAGATGAAAGAGACTGCAGAGGCTTACCTGGGAAAGGTGAGCTCTTTATATGTTTGTAATCGCATTAGTCTTCATCAATGCAAGTTTTTCACAGCGGCACTTGTTTTGAAATACTTGCCTCTAAGGTCTGTAAAATTGCCCTTCATCCTAGACAGTGGCACTGTCGCGTTAAAAGATCAAATGCCTCTGGTAAGTTAAGCAGTGCCTAAGTCCGGGTGCACCCTACTGCAGTTTGCCAAGATCAGTCTCATAGTCGTAGAAAAGTATGAAGAGTACAGTGCTTTGTGAGTAACATCACTATTGCCTTGAGACATCCTGTTTCAAAGTGGCAAGTGACTAACGTTTGGATTCACTTTTGCAAATCTCACATAAAAAGGAACTGATAAAAGTTATGATGTGGTTGGAATGGGCCTCGTAAATATCTTTGGGGCAAAATAGTTCATTTCATTCGTAATTTCTACCACACACCATTGTGGCACCTAGTATAATTTAAAGCTGCATAACTTTTCATTTAAGAATTACTAAAATTCTTGCGATCTGACGATATTATTTTTAGTGGAAGAGGTATGAGTGTTTTTGCAATAAAATGAGAGTGCCCCTGTCGATAAGAAGTAGACAAATAAAGTAGTTTTGCTACCTACTCTTTACTGCCTATTACTAACCTGTCTGTAAGGAGTGTGTAAGAATGAGAGGAAATGAATAGAGAAACACAATGGACGATACACTTCTGACGGTGCTTGACGATATCTACCTACATACAAAATTTCATAAGACTGGGACCCAAGAACTAGGGCTCTGGAAAATTAAAATTAAAAAAAAATGTTACGATTTTGCCTCTAAATGAGCCTCGAGTCATCATGACGTACAAGTTGTGTCTTAATTTCACATTGATCTGACGAAAAATGCAAACTCTAGCTTTTGTACAAGAAAAGCAAAACAATCTTCGCGACAAGGCAACATTCTTGCAATATTTTCGTCTGGTAAGAGTACCAAGTAGCCAATGCATAAGTGGTGTTAGTTGCCTTCTATTTTTTTACGTGACGTGATTGTCTTTGCAATTTTGATAAAAACTGAAACCTTTGAATTTTGCAGACAGTGAGTAATGCTGTGATCACAGTGCCAGCGTATTTCAACGACTCGCAGCGTCAGGGAACGAAGGATGCCGGGACTATTTCTGGCATGAACGTTCTTCGCATCATCAATGAACCCACGGCTGCCGCCATTGCGTATGGTCTTGACAAAAAGGTCAGTAGTCCGTGAAGATAATAAACCAACTCCTTCACAGTTTATAAGAATGGATTGGAAAACGTGCGTGCAAGAGTTGATACTTGTACAAACATTTCAAATTCTGTGCTTAATGGACCTTAGCCATCGAAATTCTGATCAGTTATTCACTGTTTATTTTATGCTTCAAATTAACTGTCAATTGACTGTAGGTTGCGTTTGCTAGCCCGACAGCAAAAGTTAATACAGTTGAAAGTCATTGAGCAGGACAAGTTCTTAGCTAGACTATTCCGCTTGTATATCATGTAAGTTGCAAGTCATTTAAAGATGCTAGGTCTCCTTTAAACCTTGAATATTTAAATTTTTAGTAAGCGCCACCTTGTGACTTCCTGGCGAATTATGTGTTCAAGCATAATCAGGAAAAGAAACTATCTCTAATAAATTGCAGTTTTAAAGTAAACATGACAACGTAAAAACCAGTGGCAACATACTGAAAACCTTAATAATTCCGAATATTGCGTTATTTGATAGTGAAATGGACAAGTAATAAAATGTGTTTCTTTTTTGTTGGGTAACAATGACGTAGTACCATGCTCATTTACATAAAAGTATTCTCGAAATTGAATCTTGTGAGATTGTAATGATAACTGGTTCTTATATGGCCCACTGGAAGACCTGGGGTTGTTTGTATGCTAGTATTTCATTTGTATATTCACAATTTAATGAGACATGGCATCTTAAACAGAACAAGTCCACGGGCACTCATACATAGGAGAGACGTTATAAATCGTAAGTTATTGATGATGTTTCTTGGTTGTTAGGTTGACAGTGAGCGAAATGTTCTCATCTTTGATCTGGGCGGTGGCACCTTTGATGTGTCTGTTCTGGCCATTGAGGAGGGTATCTTTGAGGTGAAGTCTACTTCTGGAGACACTCATTTGGGCGGTGAGGACTTTGACCAGCGCCTTGTCGATTTCTTCATGAAGGAGTTTGAGCGCAAGCACAAGAAGAGCTTGGCCAACAACAAACGCTCCGTTCGTCGCCTGCGTACGGCCTGTGAGAGAGCAAAGAGAACACTCTCCTCCAGTTCTCAAGCTGCGTTGGAGATTGACTCGTTGTTCGAAGGTATGTACAGATTTGACAAATACATGTGTGGTACAAATAGTCTATGTTGGCCTGAAACGTACTCCATGATGTGGTAGAAGAGTGACAGATTCCTTGATGATTTTGCCAGTATTTATGTCTTTGTACTATTCACAATATCTCTGGTGTCCAGGGTAGTTCTGTGAATATAGACATATACTAAAGTTATGAAGAGTGAGTAAGACGTTCCAAATGTTCTAGTCCAATGACCTCTTCAGATGTTGGCTGTAGGGTAAGCATTTCCTTGGTGTTATGTGCGACCTCATCGTCGTCCTCACTGATAACTTGTTCAGCATCCAATGTCCTCTGGGGTTGCTCCTCACACGACCTAAAATTTGAACGAAATCTTTTGAAAATTGAACAGTTTGAAGCTGGTGAGCTGATCCAGTCAGCAGTGTTAATAATATTAGAATTGCTGTGTATGTATTGGAGGAAGCTTTCACTTGTTTTTGACTTGTTAGTTGAAATAGTACAATAGGGTGATGTGCTGTGAGGCTACCTAGTTTTGATGTTGTGTTGTGTTTATTTATAGGTATTGACTTCTATCAGACAATTACACGGGCACGTTTTGAAGAGCTGTGTGGTGACCTGTTCAGGGGTACCCTGGAGCCTGTGAACAAAGCCCTGCGTGATGCCGATTTGGACAAGGGCAAGGTTCACGATGTCGTCCTAGTCGGTGGCTCTACACGTATCCCCAAGATCCAATCTATACTCAGTAAGCACTTCGGGGACAAAGAGTTGAACAAGAGCATAAACCCTGACGAGGCTGTTGCCTATGGTGCTTCAGTGCAGGCAGCCATCTTGTCCGGGGACAAGTCTGAGGAGGTTCAGGACCTGCTCCTTATCGACGTCACGCCCCTGTCGCTGGGTATCGAGACTGCAGGCGGTGTCATGACCTCACTTATCAAGCGTAATACCACCATTCCCACAAAGAATACAAACACGTTCACCACATACGCTGACAACCAGCCAGGTGTACTAATTCAGGTAAGATATCAACAAATTAACGTTGATTTTTGAAAAAGACTGAAGCGGGGATTTGAATTTTGCTGTATTTTAGCTAGTTTCAACCATACAAAAAATACACTTTCCATGGAACCTGAAGCAATGTGCACAATCCAGTTTCTACGTCTTGCTGGTCACATATGCATGAGTGCCTTGAGTGTTGTTGGGAGTTAGTCAGGAAGAGAGTTATGTAGTTATGGTGCACACCTGATGTATCTACAAGTTCAGCCTCATCAGGTCGATTGATTGCACTCTGCCAAAGTGTACGAGTTGACAATATTCAGAGAGCACGTTTTCTTTTGGAGGAAAGTTCCAGGATTGGTGACAAACATGATGATGCGATCAATTATTTAATCATCCAACTAAACGTAGATCTGAGTATTAGCATGAACCGGCTGTGATGTATCGATCTACTATTGAACCATGTTTTATGTTGGCCCTCTGGTGTATAAAGGTGAGCTGGTGTTTACATGACCTGTTGTTTCATTATTGTCAGGTATTTGAAGGTGAGAGAGCCATGACAAAGGATAACAACATCATGGGCAAGTTTGAATTGTCCGGTATTCCACCGGCGCCGCGTGGTGTGCCCCAGATTGAGGTGACCTTTGACATGGATGCCAACGGTATCTTGAATGTGTCTGCTGTTGACAAGAGTACCGGTCGTGAGAACAAGATTACCATCACCAACGACAAAGGTGGGTGATTGTAGGGGTGGCTCTGTAAACTGGGTGCATTCCTTAGGTGTGGGAATCTTCCAAATGTAAAGTCTAGATCAAATATCACTATATATTCCTAGTGAAACTTGGTGAGGTTCTTGCTTCTATAAAGCACTACCCTGTTATTGGCGCCAACATATGCGAATGTACTTGAATGGCCACGATTTTCATACTCCCACATATTTATGTATGGTGCATATAGCCGTCATCGTTTTCTGGGCGTCTGCGGCAGTATCCTAAACCCCTTGCAGGGTCATAATGAGATATGGTAGATATGTTCCTATGAAGCTAACAGACGACAATGACCGCAATTGCCTTTTGGCCGATGGTTTAGATGCTTGACCGTCGGCTCGTACAACCTGGGTTCAAGTCCCACCGGAGACTCACTGCTTGGACACACTGTTCATCAGAATCCTTGTCAGTGACAAGTTTTTGCCTGTGTTGGTAGGGGGTGCTCGTGTCTGAAACGCTGCTGGTGCGCACATGTGTCTTATTCTGATATAATGTCAAGTATATGTGCATAAGCCTGTATAAGCACATATATGGCAATGTTAGAAGATTCACTCCATTGAATGTGTTGCAGGTCGTCTGAGCAAGGAAGAGATCGACCGGATGGTACGGGATGCTGAGAAGTACAAGAACGAAGACGAGGCTCAGCGGGAACGTATCTCGGCCAAGAACGGTCTGGAGAGCTATGCATTCAACATGAAGTCTACCGTGGAAGATGAAAAGTTGAAGGACAAGATCAGTGAAGACGACAAGAAAACCATTCTGGACAAGTGTAGCGAAGTGATCACGTGGCTTGATGCCAACCAGGTAAGCACTGTTCGTAATTCCTGATAAAGCAACGAATAGAAATCTAATCAAATATTACTTTACCCTTGGTCAATAGTATTGGTGCTTAAGTGGCTATGCTATCTAGTGTTGCAAGCTTGTTCAAGCCTGTACTGAAAATCTACTTAGTACCTGTTGGGAAATCTCTTCTGATCAGTTGCCATCTTCCATTTGATGGTTTGCGAGCATGTTATGTCCAAATTCAACTGGAGGTGCATCGGGATGATTGATCAGCTGCGCTGTACACTTAAATTAAAGTTACAAATTGCTTGGGATGTGATTGGTCAGTTTTGACATCAAATCATTTGCCATGTGTTGAGTTTGATCATGTCCCTCAACTGCAATTGGATGCTGTCTTACACAGGCCTCCAAGCATTTGCATAATATATTCACTTTGGACAGTTGTTGAAGACTCTTGATGTTTAGCTGGTGATACTGCATTGATTATTGGGTCGTGTGCATTGGCATGTAACAGCATCGAATCAGTAGATGTTAAGTGAGCCTGTCCATAAGTCTATGATGACTGAAGTTATCCCTGTCTGAATAACATTGTGGATACAGCACGTCAGCCTGAGACTGATAATATGTTTTTGCACCGCCAAACACGAGTAGCGATATAGCAGATGAAATACATGGTTTCTCGTTATTGCTCACACTTTTTTTTACAAATATCCGCTACACCATTGCTTGAGGCTGTGTTTGTATTGCAGCTTGCCGAGAAGGATGAGTTTGACCACAAACAGAAAGAGTTGGAGGGTGTGTGTAACCCCATTATTACCAAGTTGTACCAAGCGGCCGGTGGTGCTGCGGGAATGCCAGGAGGTATGCCTGGTGGCATGCCGGGAGGTATGCCCAGTGGTGATCAGCCAAGCTCTGGCAGTGGACCAACCATTGAAGAGGTCGATTAAACAAGACGGTACCACACAACATATGGCTATGGAGTGACATGACCTAAATGATAGTATTGTGACAGATAATTTTGTGTTAAACTCTATGTAACAGATCATGTTTTGGAGAGGAATTACTCTGAGTGACTCATGTGGTATGACAAGAGCACGCTATCTGTGATTATGCATTATTTAAGTTATTTACATCATCTCTCGTTTTTGTTACCTCATTTTGTAATATTCCACGTTTTACAGTACCATAAAGTCAAGTGATAAAAGAAAATAAATGTTCTTCTGCACATAAGTATGGACGTTGTTTGACCCAACACAGGGTGGCTGGCATTATGTTGTATTGACGGTGTGTCAGGTTTTCTATCAAGTGTTCACAACTTGAGCTGTTGTGTGACTTGCGTATTTAAAGACATCCCATGGACTCGGGCAGATTGTATGAATAAATCGGGTTTTTTTGCTAGTCGTTGAGTACCTTGAAACCGAGAGCTATGTATCTGACCATAGAGGCAGTGCTCGCATATTTTCGGAAAACTTACTTAGTAAAATCAGAAGTGGTTGGCTCTAGCGATCTTCGATGTATACAAAAGCACGGGCCAACTGGATCAAAAACGCTGAAAACCCATTGAAATACTTTGCAAATTTAGAAACTGAATATTCTGTTAATGGAGAGGTTTCGCACATTTATAAAACAGCGTCATACATGCCGTCGTTGGATGTGACGTAATCCGGATAGTGTTTTATGCGAATACAGGGAGGTTCGCGAGATTTAAACTTCAAACCTGTGGCCCCTTTTTAATTCTTATTTGGTAAGACCTCGAAAAGACTTCTATTTTGATAGGGTTCCCAATCTTTCGTCTTCAGAGTAAAATGGACATGATTCTTGTGTCTATAAATGTTCTTAAAGTTACAAGAAAGCAATTTTTCCCAATGTTCCCTGGATATCATCAAAGTACAATGGATTTTTAACATGGTTTTGTGTTCTTAAACATGCATCTATTTATTTTAAACTCCAAGTAAATTACACATTCGTATAGTTGACCTTTCTTGCATGAGTACGTAGAAACGACTTTTCACATTCAACATCTATTTCTTTCCAGCGGATATGTACTAAGATCACTGGACACCCTGAGCTCAGTTATTCAGTTCATTGACACGTTAGAGTAAAAATAAAGCTGTTTCGAAACCTCTCTCAATAAAAATATAACGAAGTTTTAACTGGACAATTTGAACTGTTAAATGAAACTCGAAATTTTTACAAAAAATCATATTCTTACAGAGATGGTAACTTCCTTTATCATTTTGCTACTCCAAAATTGAGTAAATCAAATGAAATGCTTGAAGACTAAATCACAGTAACTGAGGGCGAATCTACACTCGAGGTTATGAAAACTAACAACAATTTTAATATTTAGAGACTACTAGTCGTGGTTGACTTTGAAAAAGCCTTCGATTCTGTATATTGGAAGTATTCCTACAATGTTTCGTCTAAATTACTTACCATGCAAATTTTATCGATTGGATTCATTTATTGAACAAAGTCTTTGACAGAATATTATTAAACACAGTTTCGCGTCTGAATATTTTCCTGTTGGTCGCGGATGACGACAAGTGGATCTCTTTCTCCGTATATATTTATTTTATGCGTGGAAATTATGACAAACCATTTCAGAATGATAGGAAGATGAAGGAAATGCAAATTGGAGTTAAAGAACAAAAAAATTGCTATTCGGCCTAATGATACTTTGTTAGAGGGTCTAGTCGCTATGGATCTCTTGGGCCAGTTTTTGGGACTGAAACCCAATATGGACAAAACTCGTTGCCTAGGGATTGATTCTAGGAAATCGAGTAATACTTGTTTAAGTCTGGAGGTTAATCTCTTGTGGCCTTCTTATCATTGCGTTTTTGGGAATAAACTTCAGTGTCATTCTATTAGTTAAAATTACACTCAGAAAATTCAAGACATTCAAAAAGTCTTGGCGACGTGGTAGCGAAGAAAACCGGTGGTTGCAAAAGGATTCATATTGAGTCTTTTTAAATCACTGAAACTATGTTGGTTTAGAAGAATGTTGAATGGTTATTTTGGAAACATCTGTTGTTGTAGCTGTTGAGAATGTGGAATTATTTACTCTTTGGAGATGCGTTTTATAGCACTTCGTGAAAAGACATCAAAATGTATTTTGGTCTGAGCTCTCCCAAATATGCCAGTTGTAATTGTAAGTTTAGCGAAAAATATACATATTCTCATTTAATTCTATTTAAACAGAGCCAAAACAAGAATATAAGTGGTAAACTTACCTTGATATTGATACATCTCCCGATTGGTCGGTGGAGAAAGGGGTATACCTATTTACAATTTACTAGTGATACTAGATTGATGGTTTCAGGCTAGTTTCATACATCTGTTAACACCAACAAAACTATTTCTGCATAAGACTGAAGTTCAAGATACAGGTTTATGTACATTTTGTAAAAAAGTGCCAGAGACATTTACCCATCTGAATTGGAACTGTGATTTAACCTGTTTTTGAATTTCATTTGAGGATTTGGATCATAAACAAAACCGAAAGCTAATAACTAAACGTAATTAATCTGATTGTATGTCTTGGAAATTTTCATATTAGGCAGTATCTTAAGAACACTACATGTACTATCAATTTAACAAACTTTAAAAGGGAAGTCTTAGAATATTTCAAATTAATTGAAAAAATATTTATTTTAAAATATGCGCTAGGGTTTTTCGTTTATGAGCTAACTAGCCCTGAAGTCAAATTCTTACTAGATGGCGCTACGATGAAGTGTATGTGGAAAAATCTAGAAGACCACCGTGACGTCATATCCATTCGAACTATACAAAACTGAGGTGTGTGACCTCGTGCAGTAAGCGCATTCAAATTTCTTGGAAGAACTCCGCCTTCTCAGGTTCGTTCACCCCTCTGCTGAAGAAGATCACACGGGACCACATGTAAGTACAACACGCGGTGCCGTGAGCATGGTGGATTACGTAATGCTGTTACTGGGGTTTCTCAATCCTACTCGTGTGTCGGTTAACGTTTTACTCCGCCAAGCTACATGTATTATTGTAAGCCTCAGTGGCCGGTTGCATGAAACGGTCTCAAATAGGGACTCTACTAAGGTCCCTAAGTCTTAGCGTATTGTCTTTATGGATTCACATAACCAATGTTTTTCTATCATTTCATCTTCGTTATGAGCTCCTCATTGATTAATGACATTTTCTAATAAAATAACTAAAACAGAACCCATAGCCTATGGCATAGACCTAGACTAGAGTTGCATAGCCATAGTTCATTGAAAATGTATATATAGGCCTATATATAGTGACTCAGTCCTTAAATTGGGGGTTTGCATGAAAAGTTACCTACTTATTTTCGCTAATATTGACAACTCAGCGTAGATCACTCTCAATTTGTATCAAAGTCAAAAGTAGGCTTAGTTTAAGTTATGAAACCAAATGAGGGCAATCGATGTTTTCACAAGTCCAAAAACACGCAGTAGATTTAGGGAACTTAATTAGTGGAGTCCCTATTTGGGACGATGTCATGCAACAGCACAGGGTTTCACGTTGTGGGTCTGATCCGACAGGTATTTTAGGCTACTAACCAACAGTTAGCCCCAGGAGTCGGAGATAAAAGTTGAGTGAAAATTTTATTGAAAACTAAAGGGTTCGCGAAGTTCTTATCTGTCAATAAACATTCCTCAGTCCTTGACTTTGAGACTGAATAATGTTGGATGTTCCTTCTCAAGTGAAACCTTAATTACTATTATCAAAAGCCCTTGCCTACACTTCACTTTTGTTAGACCGAAACTCCAATACTCCTCCTCCGTCTGCGATCCCCACTCGCTCAAATGTTGAAAAGATAAACATACAGTGTAGAGCAGCCAGGTTTGTCCTAAGTGACCATCACTCAAGATACTCCTCTATCTCATCCATGTTTACAACTCTCGAATGGCCCACCCTTCAAGAAAGACGAGCTCAAAATAAACTGACCGTACATAACCTGGTTGCTATTAATTCCTCACTCATACCTTCCACCCCTACAGACCTCCAGATCACGTACGTCCCGCTCTCATACCTTTGAGAGATCATACATCCGCACTGCATAAGTACTACGTAAACTCTTTCTTGTCAGGCTACCATTCTACTCTGGAACAGACTCCCACAATTCATTATATCTTCAGAAACAATAGAAATGTTCACAGGTCACATCTTGAACATCAATCTTACACAGTAAACAATAAAACCTGTTTTTTTATCCTGTCACTTAACCCGCACTTTGTTGTTGTTATTTTTCACAGTTATGCACTGGTTCAGTTTATTATTAACATATGCCAACATGTAAGGATCGATATTATTACGATCGATTGTTGTAAACGGAGGAGAAGATCAGTGACCTCCATTACATCAAAAATCTCATTTTCAGGACTGTGTCAACTAAAAGTATGTATTTTGTGAAAGAAAAAAGATCAGGGATTATAGAATTATGTTTTGTGTTTGTATTTATGCCATATTACTACATTTTTTAAGTCGCAATTTCATTTTAAAACAGGCAGGCCTATACATTTAAATAGCAAAAGAAATTACCCTTGGTCAATTTTAAAGAACCCTTTCAGTAAATGAAAATTTCACAATTTACACATAGTACGTGCTTAAATATCGGACAGGACCCTAAATATTGGATGTTTTTATAAAATGTTACCCGAAGCATAATTCACTCGTTAAATATATTTATGTGAGCATATGGACTCGCCTTGCTTCCTTCCCCCTCATCTCTGTCTATTCCATCATTCCCTCGTGTAGGACTACACGACGTTTTTCCAGCCTTCGCATTAATTGGTCTGCTGTTATCACGTGCCTCGAGTTTGGTCAGCTCTCGGCTCTTATAGGCTGATGATTGTCACGTGTCTTAGGGGCGTTTCTCTTTGTTATTGTAACCTCGCTTTCAGTTCCCTTTGTTCCGGCCACATTGTTTTACGTCAAAAACTCATTCAATTCTCCCACCCTCTTCCTCCCTTTTTCGTCATTCTTTCGTACTTCCACGTGGCTGGCGCTTTTTATTGCCCATCTTACCAGAGATTACCTATTATACATTATTTACTTGTATTCATTTTATTGTAATTGTCATAATAAATGACCTTATATCGCCTACCTCGCTCTCCTTTTCATCTCTGGTAACAAGCTTGCAACATACGTATCATTTATGTATTATTCGGGACATGTGTCGATCACAAATAATTTTGTTGCGAACAGAGCTGTGTTTTAGCAAAAAATATATCAAAACACACAAGCTGCAATTTGGCGACAAGGTGACTGCAGCCATATACTTACAGTTAGCCAAACTTTTCCTCAGTGTGGCTTAATTATGCGGAAACGTGTCCAATTTTTTAGGTTCTCTGAGGGTTTGCTAGTTTTTTAAAGATCAGTCAGAACATAAGTGGCTTTATTATAAGTAACAGAACAATTCCGCAAAGGTTAATTGTCTTTATTTCAGTGAAGAATTTGCAATAACCGTAGTTTTTTCAATTAAATATAAGCAAAATGTGCTAAAGCGTCCGATATTTAGGTCCCTTGACTGTATCTCAAAAAAGCTGTTGGCAGTTCTCGATTACTTAGTTTGGTTTCTGTGACAAATTGACATGCAAGGCAAAAAATAGTGGCCGGATTTGTCTACCTTTGTCTAAAACTAGGCGTTTGAAACGTAAACCCCTATTGTATTTGAGATGTTTTTATTGTCACTGTTAACAATCCCAAAACTGCCAAAACCTGAAATTAATGAGTGCAGCATATGCCTTCACTGATTCAGTCATATTTTCGAGCAGGCATTTTGATAATGGTCGCGGATATAACATGCCTGCATTTTGACAACCGCAGTTTTCTCTGCTGAGGAACTGTTGCAGGCATCTAACTGGTTCTCAAAATACGAGCATATCCAACTATAGACGGTATTTTTGCCTGTGTCGAGCACTGGACATGGAGTAATTCATTTACTAGCTATTCTTTTGACCTCTGTGTGACCCTTCCGGCAATTGTCTTCGCTATTGTACTGTATATTTTTACTTGCCAGGCTCTTGATCACCCAAGGGGAAAGGTGCCTGTGCCTAATGAGAGGAGAATTTTTTGAGGTGAGGGGAAAACCACGTACCTCAATCACCATCAGTAGCCTCCCACCCCTGTTGCAAGCCCTCATAGGCGTTGCCTCAAGTGTCCAAAAGTAACTTTTTGCGCTCTTTCATATTCCCACCTGTGTGAGCTACAAGTTATTCAAACCCAGAGGGAAATTCTAATGTCTTTCTTATCGCTTTTTTCAGACTCGCCATGTCCAAAGCCACAGGACCTGCTGTAGGAATTGACCTTGGGACAACCTACTCGTGTGTGGGTGTCTTCCAACATGGTAAGGTGGAAATCATTGCCAATGATCAGGGGAACAGAACAACACCCAGTTATGTAGCATTCACAGATTCGGAACGTCTCATCGGAGATGCTGCCAAAAACCAAGTGGCCATGAACCCAACAAACTCCGTTTTCGGTACGTATTGCTCCGCCTGGT
Source organism: Phoronis australis (assembly GCA_002633005.1). Taxonomy (NCBI): domain Eukaryota; kingdom Metazoa; phylum Phoronida; family Phoronidae; genus Phoronis; species Phoronis australis. Next base: position 401,467 of record NMRA01000062.1, on the reverse strand, counting down.
GGTAGACGTAATGTTCTAATGAACATGGTAATGTGTTTTGTCTAAATTCTTGCCTGCAGTGGCTAAATGAGGGATACAATGAAATACACTTTAAAACTGTGGCCAACCAAAATGTGTGTCAATGTGCTTTATAAGCCAGCTGCACTCGAGTGCCAATTTATGAAGCACGCAGCTCAGTGTGTAGTATACCCGCAAACGACAAGATAATCAGTGTTAATATTAGTGTATATATGCTAAGAGAACACCTATGCCCCTGCTGGGGGATCTGCATTTTTTGGGTTAATTCGGAAAGACTGACCCATGTGGTTTAACGGGGAATAAAGTCACAAACTCATTTCCATTGTTTTCCATAAGAGAGTGTGATACTGGGAGTCGTGTAGCTATGTACTCAGTCACAAATGCGGTGACCTGTGAGAGTTCCAAGAATGTTTTTCAATATTTTGACGTCTGCTCAGCTCACCAACCATGTTACCTAAAGAACTGGAGCGGAGGACATCTTTAAGGATCAAATTTGTTGTCTACTTGTGGAATGTCTTAGTTGAATGTTAAAAGTAGGAATCGATAAGCGGTTTCTCAGCCTGTGGAAGTGTTGGAAATGGCACTATAAGTCAGTCACGCACTTAATTGCCACATGAACAGTACTGTATGCTCACATAAATATATTTAACCTGTCAAATCTAATTCCGTTCATTGCCACGTGGAGGAGTTGCATGTGGCCCACAGCTGCTTTGCTGTCAATCTGCCACAGTTGCAAAGTTGTACAATCAAAACTTGGATGTAATAGTCCTTGTACGTGGTCACTCTCCACAAGAAGGAAGGAGATGATTGTTCTCTCTAAGTTTTGTTGATCATAACACATGCACATACCATCTTGCCTGGGGTCGTTAAGATTCTTTGTAGCCTGGAGATGTTAACTTAGATCTCCTCAATGTTGGTTGTTTAGTGTACTTGGCATTTGACATTCTTTGCTGGCGTCTCCATCCATGTATGGTATGTGCTCACATATCTGACTAATAGGTTGATTATCCACTTATCAACTGTTAAAGAATGACAGGAAATGACTTAAAAATATGTGAGCTTTATTTGAGTGCATTAAACCCATGTTGAGTCAATGTCCATCATGAACATAACGTATGTCTAGGCTGGACTTGGAAGCGCTAGTATGTAAAGACTCGCTAGTATGTAAAGACTCAGTTCTAAATTAAATTATAAAGATTGCAAACAATGTAATATGGGTGCAGAGAAAGGGGAAATTGTTTGTATGTATGCACACACGCAGGCGTTCAGTTAGCAATTATTATATTATAGTAAAAACTCCTGTTTTAGATAATCTCTTAAATTTTGATCACTGAAATTCAAGCTAAAAAAGAATTTTCTTGATTTTTAAAATTGGAACATGACTAGTTTTGGTATTCATCATAAATATTTTTCAAATACACATTGCATTATGTATCAACATAGTCGGTGATAAAATCAACGAAAATAGATGTCAACGCAAAATTCATCTTTCTCATGATTATTAAATTTGGGATGGTCAATATTTGCCTCTTTCCAAAATTTGTCACAAGCTCCAACCTTGAGCAAAATCATTAATTTTTAAGTGTACCATAGATGAGAGTTTTTTATGTTACGTGATTTTGGTTACATGAGGGCCGTTTAAAAAGACCCAGTGCATCCCCTTCGGCAATTCTTTAGGGATGAAGTCAGTCTCGACCAGTTTCTTCTCCATTCTCTTCTGAAAAATACTTATATCAGACCCAAAAACTTCCCTCCAGAGATTTAAAATCCCTCAGCACTGGATCAAAAATCATCACTTTAAAGAAATGCCTTTCCAGTGTTTTCTGCCTTAAAGTGGAGAACATAATCTGGATTAATTCATTATATTGTTGGGGTCATCACATAGAGTTGAATATAGAAAGTTATTGGTGGTTAACTACCTGACCCCTCTAAAAACCCGTGTTGTCTTAAGGCACTTTTCGAAACGAGCACAAAATATTAATGTTAAGTACTTGAGTGCTAGGGCCGGGGTGCACTCTTTGAGGACCGTGGGGGGAAGTACTTTTTTCCTCACCTGAAAATTTTCCCCCTCTCGGAGGGTACAGCCGCATTAATTCCCCTCAGGTGCCACCTCAGTGAGGGAGAGCCCTGCAGACCTTTGGTTGCTGAAGACTTACTCAAACTAATCAGTGCAACGTATAACTTAATTGGAATTGAGCTTGTAATTTCATTCACCAAACAGCTTTGTGGCTAGATTTTCTGTCTCTCCATCAAAACTTCGGCTTTTTAATTGATTGGAGTATCATTGTTTGGCTTCATTTCCAATTTAGTTTTCAAGATGAATTGTTTGCTTATTGTGTTTAAGTGCGATACCATCAGTCTCCGTAACTGGTCTACAACATGAGGCTTTGTTCATCATTCATACTGCTAACTAACACGTGCTGTTCTGTTTGCGACAGATGCCAAGCGGCTGATTGGACGCAAGTTCAAGGACTCGTCTGTGCAGGAGGACATGAAGCACTGGCCATTCCAGGTGATACCGGAGGGCGATAAACCCAAGATTAGAGTAGAGTACAAGGGAGAGACCAAGACATTCTTTGCTGAGGAGATCTCTTCCATGGTCCTGGTTAAAATGAAGGAAACTGCTGAGGCTTACCTGGGAAAGGTAAACACTTTAAAATCTTCCTTTGGATGTATTAAGAACTACAGACAATATGATTTAAAGTGCTTAAAATCAACAATTTCCATATTAAAAACATCTGCACCAGTCGACCGGCTGTCAAATTAGAACACCCGCAAACACTATCTGACAATATATTCATTAACTAGATGATCTTGAGGCGTCGGCATTAATAGGTCAAAACATACTAGTGTGTAAAATTAGGACAGCCAATCACAGTACTAGTCATCCTCCATTGTGTATGATGTAAGTAGATGTTAGACGTGGCTGCTCGTTTTCCTGTAGTTTGTCAGGAATGTCGAGGCAATTCGTTTGCGGTGGTTGTGACAACTTAGAAGTTGACCGTGCTGTGGCGCTTTTCACTTTCTCGCAACACATCAGAGAAATGCAGATATGGCACAAGTAATTTGTAGAAGAAACTCTCTTGTTGATGGACACGACACACTGGGGCTGGGTACATTCATATGTCGCACTCATTTCCGTGGAGCTAAGAAATTTTCAAGTGACAGGCCCTTTCATACTAACTTAACTCTGGTATGTGTCGATGCAAAGTACAAATTCAACCGTGCGTACCACCATCTTTGATGTGCAGAGGAATTTGCTGGATACACATGGGTAAACAGCATTGTGCACACTTTCTCCTCCAGATGCATGCAAATCCTCTTAGCGTAAGATTTGCCTAATGGTTTTTTACTTAGAATTAAATTGGAGTAATATGGTGCTGGCAAATACCTGTTGAGGCCGGATGATGATCAGATTATGGCCACTGAAATAATTTCTTCCACGGGCTGGGGCATTTGTCAAAACAAAATGTTTTCAGTAAACAGTTCATCTTGTCATGTTGTTGTTGACAGTTTAAGGAGACATTATCGTGTGTTGCAGACTGTCAGTAGTTCTGTGATTACTGTACCAGCCTACTTCAACGACTCACAGCGGCAGGCCACAAAAGATGCTGGCACTATCTCTGGCATGAACATCCTCCGCATCATCAATGAACCTACTGCAGCGGCCATTGCTTACGGCCTGGACAAAAAGGTGGGTGCCGTGGTTTGTTGCGTTACGAGTGGTCTTTGGATCTCTAAATGTGAAATTGTGTAAAGCAATTTCAAATCAAGAGTGTTGGTTTCACGCTAATTTCACTTAAATACTTTTATCCATGGATGGTTTGAAGAGATTGAAAGGTGCACATGGCAGCTGGTTTTGTAAGACAGCAACTTATATCCTTTGAGGCAAACAATGCCCTCTTACCTTCTTTTACATACCAATTTACAATGAACAACTTAGCATATTTGGTCACGAAGAATTTCAGGAAAAAAATTGTATTATCATCACCATGTGTTTCGTGTACTGTTTGCATAAAATAATGGAATTTTTTGTCAACGGTATATATTTTTAAATATGAACTTAATTGTCAAATCTTGTTAAGAAACTCAATCTGAAACAAACTGCTACACACGTGAAAAGTGTAACCGCGGCAAAAATGGTTCAATTTAGGACAACAAAAATTGCTAAAATTGCCACATTTTTACTTTTCAGAGGCTTACCACATTGTTGCAAATGCTCAAAATTTTACCAAATGTTGTTTGGTAATGCCTACACCATACAAGCCACGCTAAATTTTCCTGAAAATTCGTTTTTGTTGAGAAACTTTAATTCATGAAATTTACCTCTCTGCCATATTCTGTCCTAAATGGAAGGATTTGTACCGTATTTTGAGCTGGAACATTTTGTACTGTATTTTGAACTGGAACATTTTGTACTCTATTTTGAACTGGAACATTTTGTACTGTATTTTGAATTGGAAGAATTTTTCTAGGCTGATATTACCATGAAAAGAGTCCCACACTGACACTCTTGCCATTTGAGTTTGGATTACTCCACTAGTTTAACCTTAAAACCTGCGGTTATCTTTGAAGAAACTGTCGAGTTTCAGCTGATGTTTTCCCTGAAGATGAACTTGGATAATCAGGTGCAAAATTTCCCATCACAAACATGGTTGTAAACAAACGGGGGAGACAGTAATACTTTCTTAAGTTTTCATTTTGAAAGAGTTGAATGGCATATTTGAATATTTCTCGGAAAGTACAGTCATGTGGTTAGTAAGTTTTTGAATTTTGAAATTTTTACTAGAAATGTGACTTTTATAACCTAAAATTACATGTTCCATAACCAGTATTCTGCTTCATTAATTCTGCTGGGCACGCAACTTAATGGACCACTTACCCAGCGTCATAAACAAGCAGTTGGAAATTTAGGAATTAAGCCAAGTGTCATTGTACAATTCTGGGCATGCTATCAGATTGGACCCAATATGAAATTTTGTGAAGCAATGGTTTTTTGTGTTTTGTGAATTCTGGCATCAAACTTTCAAACAGGGAAATGTTTTAATTGAAAGTTCTTGATGTCATACGAAATATCTTTTTGGATTTCTTTTATTGCAATTCCACTGGAATGTTTTAAACTCACAACGTATGACAGAATTCCTCGGGAAAGCTTTTGCGGGAAAATTCACATAACATACATAGGTTTTGCTTTATTGGTTAGCTCTGCCTCATCAAACAATGTATTGAGGGTAGGTTTACTGTTGACAGGTTGGTAAAGAGAAGAACGTGCTGATTTTTGATCTTGGAGGCGGTACCTTTGATGTGTCGTTATTGACAATTGAAGAGGGGATCTTTGAGGTCAAGTCAACGGCTGGGGACACCCATTTGGGCGGTGAGGACTTTGACCAGCGCCTAGTGGCCCACTTTATCAAGGAGTTCCAACGGAAACACAAGAAGGATATCTCCAACAACAAACGCTCTATTCGCCGCCTGCGTACCGCATGTGAGCGAGCCAAGAGAACACTCTCCTCGAGTACTCAGGCAGCTGTTGAGATCGATTCTCTGTATGAAGGTATTATTAATCATTAGACTTTTGGTTTATTCTTCTGTCGCATAAAACACAGTCTACTTCCAAAAAATATTCAGGGAATTTTTACCGTGAAAGTGCGAATCTCATGGATTCCAGTGAGATCCCAATGACAATCTAACTTCAATGCTGCTCATTTTTGTGTGTGTTGTCTTAAAATTTGACTGCTTGATTAGATTTTTGACCTTTAACCTTACCTCCTAATAGCATGCATTTGAAGATGGTTAGGTGACTTAATATTTAGCAATTAGAAGCACTTTGTTATACGCGAATGTAGTTATTTAGATGGCTAAAGAACATTCTGAACAATTCTAACTCATCAATACAGTAATGGTGAATCAATAAAATACTAAAAACTCAGCAGCCAACTCAGAGTGACGGCATCACCCTGATGATTTAGATGCCTCGATCGTGAAATGACACCTTCTCATTTTTGGACATATTTTTCGCCACCTACTGGCCATTTTTATAATTTTTAAGTGTTCTGGCATCAAAATTGCAAGAGGGATCAAATGAAAATTTGTTGTTTTTGCCCAGAAAGCTTATGGCTGACTCTAATTTTTGGACGAGCCCAATTTAACTGGTACCTCCGAGGGACAATTTTGTTCTTTGCATCCGCAGCTGTTGGTCCTTAACCCCTTGCAGGAGTTTTGTGAAATTTGGCAAGTGTTTTCCTGTGATTATGACTACAAATGGTGGTGACTTTCAGAAGGATTCAACCAGCGCTTTGCCACTCAGTGGCATTTTCATTTTTATGCGGTTACCTGTGAGATCTTCCTTGACAGGGTTTCATGAAGTTTGGCAGGTAGGCTTCTATTAAAGAGCCAACGATACATTTCCTTTTTTCGAATGGATTCAACGTATTTTGTGCCCACGTATACATATTATTTGGATGTATATTGTAGTTATCTCTGTACAGGCATGCAGTGTCCGATGATGCATCTCCTAAACCCCTCAAATCCATCCGACTACTGCTGTGCCCCCTAGTGGCAGTTGTATTGTTACGTTTGACTCAGTGGCACTTGTAGTTTTTTTGCATTTGTCTCTGTATCTTCGGAGTTGCAGTTTCAAGTGTCATGAGTTTTGGCAAATACTTTTGTACTTCTCACTGGATTCTCACCTTGTGTTTCTCTCTCATACTGTATTCTAGTTGTGTATTCGACTTGCAGGTATCGACTTCTACCAAAACATCACGCGTGCTCGTTTTGAGGAGCTGTGTATGGACCTGTTCCGAGACACGTTGAAACCTGTGGAGAAGGCCCTGCGTGACACCAAGTATGACAAGAGTCAGGTGCACGAGATTGTCTTGGTTGGAGGATCTACTCGAATACCCAAGATACAGGAGTTGCTGCAGGGTTTCTTCAACGGCAAGGAGTTGAACAAGAGCATCAATCCTGATGAGGTACGCTATTGCTGAGTTGTAGTTCCAAGCTGTGCTTCATGGTGACCATAAATTTGATGTAGATATGCGTTGCGTGGCAATGCAATGGTGGTCACATCAGATTTATAGCCGTCGGGGTCGAATATTGGCAAAAATGTTGTCTTTCAGTGACCACTCATCTTATCTTTACTGATGAAATTGTCTGATGAATGGAAATTGAATGTGCTTACATAGGTATTTATTATCACAGTGAGAGAGTACAGGTAATATCTTGCTGTTTAAAAAAGCACACTTTTGCTTTCAAAGAACTCTTGGCCGCATAATTACCTGGGGTTGGTTATTTAGCCGAGCAGGGGCTTTAGAAGTGAACATTTAGAAATTTTGCATTTTGACGTTATGACGAACATGGCCGTTAATGTAGTTTATTTCTAAACTAAATATAATTTCAGTGGCAGTCATGAAGGAGTTCAACTGACGTAGAAAGATAAGTCCACCAAGTAGCCATTATTCGTTGACTGTATCAATTCAAAATTAAGATTGCTTGTTAAAAGCAGGATGTTTTTGTAGGCCGTTGCATATGGTGCTGCAGTGCAGGCGGCCATCTTGTCTGGGGACAAGTCTGAGGAGGTGCAGGATTTGCTGCTATTGGACGTCACCCCCCTGTCACTGGGTATTGAGACCGCTGGTGGAGTCATGACCTCCATCATCAAACGTAATGCCACCATACCCACCAAGGCATCACAGACGTTCACCACGTACGCCGACAACCAGCCAGGTGTATTGATTCAGGTGAGCAAAGTACAGCTTGTGCATTACAGCTAATGTTTTGAGTCTGAACTTGAAATTTCGAGTTCGAGTTTAAACTTGGTGTAGACACTCGTTTGCCTAAACTACAATGTACTCTTGCACAGAATATGCTTATCTTGAGTTTGTAAAAAAGTGGGATATCGCAAACATTTGTAAGCCTGGTCAGCACACCACCTGTGGCCACGTCACGTGACCTAATAAATGGAAGTCTGAAAACTAAAAGATTTCTGCCGCCACTGTGACTCGAACCCAGGACTTTCTGCTAACTGTGCAGTAGAATAGAAACTTCCATAAACAATTTTGTGTTCGATTTCAAGTTCAAAGATTACAAGCTGGGCCCTGGATGAAGCAAAGTGTTGTCTTTTGTCACTTGCACGAGCGCCTGAGTGTGGTTAGAATTCGTGCAGGTGCCGTGGTAGGGGTTTGTCAGGCGGTAAGAGTTTTTGGATGTGTGGTAATGGTGTGCACCCATGGTAAGAGTAGATTTCCCCCGCCCCCCCTGATGTGCATATAAGTTCCTAACTACTATACCCAGTCTCGAGATCGACTGATTGGGCTCTGCTAAAATGTACAACATTCAGGGAGCAAGTTTCCTTAGGAGAAGAGTTCCAGCGTGATGATGCGATGAACTATTTCATAATCCAACTTGTATGATCACATAGACCTGAATGTTTGCATGAACAGGGTGGCAATGAAAGTATCGATAGTATTGAACCATGTTTTAGGTTGGATCTCAGGTGTATAAAGGTGAGCTTCTGGTGTGTATATGTAACGTCGTTTCATCATTGTCAGGTATATGAAGGTGAGAGAGCAATGACCAAGGATAACAACATCATGGGCAAGTTTGAATTGTCTGGTATTCCACCGGCGCCACGGGGTGTGCCCCAGATTGAGGTGACCTTTGATATGGATGCCAACGGTATCTTGAATGTGTCAGCTGTTGACAAGAGTACCGGTCGTGAGAACAAGATTACCATCACCAACGACAAAGGTGGGTGACTGCATGAGGGGTCACCTTGTATCCCTCCGCCATACCTCCCTCCTTTCCAGCAACTAGTTGTCCTCTACGACCTTTAGGTTATTAAAGCTAGTATGTGCATGTGCCTGTTGCTTGATTTTCTGTCGTCATTCCAGAATCTATAGGGGGTAATAAAACAATTATCTTCTTAGCCTGCACCATAAATCATTTGTTAAGGTGTGTTTAGTTACTGGGGGTTCACGAAGAACTGCTTTCACTGACTTTTCTTGTCCATTTCGTAAGGCCTATGTTATGTGAACGGCATTCTTGATTTACAACCATCTGCAAATTTCTAAGCCACCATTCAGACTAGTTATCCTGCGCAAGCCCAAAATGTGAAGACAAAACAATATGTAACTGGGGATGATGACAACTTGGTTGCAAATGCACAACTACTCTAAAGTGGCCAGGCAGCTGCATAATCTAGTGTAATTGTATTCTACTTTAAATAAGACTGTTTTTCAACATGTTTTTTTATTTTTTTCACACAACTGATGATGTCACCAGACCTTGGATTTATGCAACTGCTGCAGTGCCCCCTATTGGAAATTTCAGTTTTCTTTGTAGTAATGTCAATATTTAATAGGATTGCATTCAGCATTTGTTTATGCGTAAACTAGCCCTTCACCCTGCACACTCAATTTTTAAGTTCACTTTTAGTAATTAATGGTGCTGACTATATTGTGATGTTTGAAAAAATGAGCAGCCCCTATATCATTGTCATTTATGATACATGCAGTGGGCGAATATCAACGCTCTGCATTGCTCTTATTGTTGTAAGTAGACTTTATTCTAAATTCCTAAATCTCTTGTTGACACCATGTGAACATAGTTATAGTTATTAATTCAAATTAGTAGCTGGTCTTACAATCATGTGACCTTGTACAGTATTTCAATTGGTTGAACACTTGATGTAAATTTACAGGTCGGCTGAGCAAGGACGAGATCGACCGTATGGTACGGGACGCAGAGAGGTACAAGAACGAAGACGAGGCTCAGCGGGAACGTATCTCGGCCAAGAACGGTCTGGAGAGCTATGCATTCAACATGAAGTCGACCGTGGAAGACGAAAAGTTGAAGGACAAGATTAGTGAAGATGACAAGAAAACCATTCTGGACAAGTGTACCGAAGTCATCACATGGCTTGATGCCAATCAGGTATGATGTCTGTGTTATATCTAGGCTGCTATATAACATTACCTCCTGAGTTATACCAGCATACGTTCGTCACAATGGAATGTTTCACACAGAAATCATTATACAAATGTCCCTACTTAAAAAGTGCAACTGAAGTTCACATCTTAATAAAGTATGCTGTGCTTCTCAAAAGTGTTATCTGAAAAGAATTGTTGTTTGACGGGAAAACTGGTTGATATAGAAATTATACCAATGTCCCAAGTAAAAATTTCAATGGAGATTTCATCCTATTCAAGTTACGTGGTTAGTGTAGGCCATTTTGAAAAAAAAAACTGACTGAGTATTATTTGTTTGTTTTTGTTATGCAGGCATTTTTCCCAACATTGTCACTTAACAAGTGGACATGAGTCAGTGAGTTGCATTTTCAACCAACCTGATCACTTTCCCCTCATGGGAAGTTGTCAGGAACTAAGGTCATTAATAAGTCCAGTCGTTATGTGACTGCTGGGGAAAATTACCATAAATTAAAAACTTATTTTAGCTTGAAAGGTATGTATTCCCCTTTCAGTGCGAAGACAGGTCGGTAAAAAAGTGATTAACTTGGCCTGCGGAATAACCAACACACTTGTTCTCTTTCAAATAGTCTCTGCACCATTGCTTGAGGTTGTGTTTGTATTGCAGCTGGCCGAGAAGGATGAGTTTGACCACAAACAGAAGGAGTTGGAGGGTGTGTGTAACCCCATTATTACCAAGTTGTACCAGGCGGCCGGTGGTGCTGCGGGAATGCCAGGCGGTATGCCTGGTGGCATGCCGGGAGGCGCGCAGCAAGGGTCAGCGGGCAGCGGACCCACGATTGAGGAGGTCGATTAATTGAATTGAAAGGCGCTTGCAACATATTGCCCGATTTACGTGGGGCAAACTTTCCATGACTGCATGACGGCAGTCTTTGATTTGGGACACTGAAACCTGATGAAAAAATGTGATGCTTCATCAATTTCTCATTTTAAACGGCATGGTTCCTCACGAATTAAAATATTTCCACCGTGTTGGATGTCATATCATTTCTTCCAATGTTGCTGACAGAGCCCGTGTTTTATGAAAATAATCAATTTTCAGTGTCTTAAATTTTGGGATGTTTCCTCCAATTTATTACACTAAGCTATAGAATAGGCATTTTGGGGTTATTGATAATATTGTTATTGTTACTCGTTAACTTTTACTAGAAATACTACTAAACAAAAAATAATGCTCACATCAGATTATTATGGCTAACTTGGTGGGAAAATCACAAAGCTGGCTTTTCCAAATATATTTTGAAATTCGTGACAAACATTGTGGTATGTGTTTTGCCAGAATGAAGTTAAGAGATTACACTTTGTCGCTTTCAATTCTGAACACTGTATGTGAAATTACTTAAGAGAATATTTGCAATATAATTGGCATAAGCGTGTTTCTCTTGGTTCCTACTATAATTGCATTTTTGATTTTTTTTCAAATTGATCGTTTCTGTCAATTCGTGTCCAAAAACGATGTGAGCATTACTTTTTTAGTAGTTTAGTTTAATTCCTCATTCTGTTTCTGAGCATCCGGCAATGTTTTGTTATGCTGCGCTTGGGTCAGTCACAGTTTATTTTATATGAAGTTTTTTCTTATTCTCTGTTCCATGTCTATTGAGCAAGACTGGTGATCAAGCTATAGGTTTGAATTTGTACATGTTATGTACTGTTCTAAAAATAGCTTTTCCTATCTACAGTGTAAAGCTTGATAGTGGGTGTACACCATGTTATGTGCCATATTACAGGTAGGTTACCAATCTACAGTGTAAACTTTGACAGTGTGTGTACACCATGTTATGTGCCATATTCAAGTAGGTTACCAATCTACAGTGTAAACTTTGACAGTGTGTGTACACCATGTTATGTGCCATATTACAAGTAGGTTTTCCAATCTACAGTGTAAAGTTTGGCCGTGTTATGTGCCATATTACAAGTAGCCCTCCCAGTCTACAGTGTAAAGTTTGACAGTATGTGTACACCATGTTATGTGCCATATTACAAGTAGACCTTCTAGTCTACTGTGTAAAGTTTGACAGTGTGTGTACTCCATGTTATGTGCCATATTACAAGTAGCCTTTCCAGTGTACAGTGTTAAGTTCGACAGTGTGTGTCCTCCATGTTATTTGTCCCATTACAAGTAGCCTTTTACAGTCTGCATTGTTAAGTTCGACATTGTGTGTATTCCATGTTATGTGCCATATTACAAATAAGTTTTCCAATCTACAGTGTAAAGTTTGGCAGTGTGTACACTGTGTTATGTGCCATATTACAAGTAGTCTTTCCAATCAACAGTGTAAAGTTTGACCATGTGTGTGCTCCATGTTATGTGTCTTCTTACAAATAGCCCGTTCCAATCTACAGTGTAAACTTTGACAGTGTGTGTACGCCATGTTATGTGCCATATTACTAGTAGATTTTCCAATCTACAGTGTAAAGTTTGACAATGTATGTACACCATGCTTTGTGCCATATGACAAGTAGCCTTTCCAGTCTACAGTGTAAAGTATGACAGTGTGTGTACACCATGTTTTGTGCCATATTACAGGTAGGTTTTCCAATCTACAGTGTAAAGTTTGATAGTGTATGTCCCAGCCACAGTAAGCTTGGGTATACTTGTTTGAGGATTGTTGCATCCTTGTGTGATTTAGCCTCAGTTACATTTTTGTTCAGGTATTCAGACATTTTATGTGCCATATAAACGCCTAGTCTCAATTTTCAGTTCCTGTGTTCCTGAATGTGTCATATGTTGTCTCAGTGAGTTACCTTTGTCTTAGGTTTGTGTGAATTGTCATTGATAACCAAGCAGTGACCAAGTTTTGAGCTGTCTTGCAGGAGTCTCTCAATGAATAAAAGTTAATTACATCAGTGTTTGGCCAAAGTAAGGTTAAGATAGGATGATCGTCCGTTTTTTAATTTTGAATGAAATTTGTTTAGAAATTGTTATTGGTATTAACTGAATTTTTTTACTTAGTTTCTTATTCGTAGAGCATGAAACCAGATTTTACAGCCTTTCGGCTTTTCTGTGAGTTTATACAGAAGTATAAAGTTTGCCATAAATGGTTTCCTAAGCTTGTGTACTGTTGGATTAATAATGGTTTTATTGTGTCTGTACCCAGTCTTGTTCGGGATGGCCTTTTGTTGCACTTTACTTTTGCGTTACAGTTGATTGCTGTGTAGTAATTAAGCTTGATATGCTCGAGGTTCCCTCTTAGATTTGTCACTTTAGTTCCGCTCTGGTGCTTGTTGAAATAAAGATTTTTTTCTTGAATGTCTTGCTTGTTGAAGACCCTTTTGTCCTCAGTAAAATGGAATGAAGCGATCAGAAATCCAGCCAAATACACTCCAGTTACACAACATTTAGAAAGATTTTGTGAAAACGACCACTTAAAAGGACACGATACCCTGTTCTGACCTATGAACAGTTATTAAAAACATTTCCTTCCAGTTCTCTGAAACAAAATACTCTCGGCCTTGAAAGATAGCTTTTTAGGAGTCGCCATGTACATCGAAAGTTATTAAAACTGGAAAATAAAGCTAATCATTGAAGCCTCAGAAGCTGTCTCTGTGAAAATGACTTGGGTATCCCGCTGATGGTTATCTGGAATACTATTCGTGTTTGACATATGTCCCAAGCAAAATACGTGCGTGACAAGCTCGTTACCATAGATGGAAAGGAGGCCGAGGTTGGCGAAATGAGGTCATTTATTATGACAGAATACAAATACAAAGAATATGGGTGAAAATATAATTTGTAAAATATGATAATGTCTGGTAAGATAGGCAATTAAAAGCGCTCACAAGACTGTTGGAGATATCTATGCCAATCCGCTGTTGGTAACTGTCCGCCAGGCACTTTAGCGGCGCTCTACAAGCGCCTTTTGCCAGTTATTCAAAGTAGACAAAGTGCCGCATTTTTTATTGAAATTGAGTACGGAATTGCAAAAAACTAAGCTTCTTCAGGCTTCTAAGGAATCGGTAATTCTGCACATTTTTACTCAATTAAATTGTGTAAAAGTATTGAATACATATACATATTTTCATACACTCCATCTTCGGGTATGACCGAAGTTGATAGCACAAGTTTCAACATTTGTACAGACGTTGTTATTATTACGTGTCGTGTTATATTGTCTTTGTTGGAGAACATTTTAAATGTTAATGAATTTTTTGTACTCTTTTGAAATAACGCCCGTATGGAATTGATCATCACAACCTTGTTTTTGCCATTAAAAGGATACCAACCTCGGTTTGGGTCTATCAGCAGAAACTAAAAACGACATTCCCATCCTGTTCTTTGAAACAAAATAACGTTCTCAGTGTAACCCTCGACAACCGTCAAAATTGGGGGGGGGGGGNNNGGGGGGGGGGGGTAATTTGAAAACTCCATTTAGAGTCTGTTAAACGGACAGCGTAACCTACGCTTTTGGCGAATATGTATATGGCTATTGTGGGAAAGACCAGCCGCCAAGGACAATAATGTCCAATCTGTGACATAGGGAGTATGAGTTTTTATTTGAGTCCTACCTTTAACTTGGAAAATTGACGCCAATGATGCATTAGCAGGCCACAGAACGAGTAGTAGGAATCATCAAAACAGGGTTTAGTAAACTTTTAATTTTCACCTCTCACTTTAGAAATCAATGTTTCGGAGCAGTTTGACGTACTGGAATTGTCGGGTAAACCTGTATCATATGTACCCCAAATAGCATATCAAAGTCCAGACACGCCGTAAGTCAGCACACCATAGTATTGTAGGTTTTACTGCCGAAAAACACATTGGATAGACGTCTTGGACTAGCAGGCCCACATAGGGAAGTAAAAATTATTAGGAGGGTAACAACCTATTCGACTTCGCCCCCCCCCCCTCCCTCTTTCATTTCAACAAAATTTCACGGTGTCGGACTGGGAATGAGGAATGAGACCTAATTAAGGAACAGTGCAGACAGTTAGCTGAGACATTGGCTACGCCTGATGTAGGGAACGCTGTCAGCTGACAGCTCACGCGGCATACTGAACGCGTGAAAATACGGGACAAGTTCAATTCGAGATCTCCTGTTCGAGAATTAAACTATTTCCTAAGTCAATTAAAAGGATACCAAACCCAGTTTTGGCCTATTGAACAGAAAAACCACTTTCCAATCCAATTCTCAAGTGAAATAAAATAATCCTCTGTAACCTTCGACAACCCTCAAAAGTTTGTAGGAAAATTTGAAAACTCCTTTCAAAGTTTGCCAAACGGTCAAGCGTGACCTACGCTTTCACAAATTACACGGCAACTGTAGGGAAGACCACCCAGCAAGAATAATAATATCCAACCCGTGACGTACGAAGTATACAGTTTTAGTTGATTCCTGCTTTTACTTTTTTAAGATTGACACCAATGATGCATTAGCAGGTGACACAACGAGGACTGGTTGAAATCATCAGGGTTTACTATCCTTTTAACAATGCAATGATGCCTATTCGTGTCATATAAGTCGTGTTTGGGCCACGTTGTAAAACTGTTCGAATTTCACTGAACCGACAGTTATTTCAGGTAGACAAAAATCGTCAAGTGTACTTTGCTATTCTGGGATCGTATGATAAAGTTTTTCCCAATTGAAACATCGTTGATTTTTTGTCAAAAATCATTGCTTTAAAAATCCAAAGTTTGTCGCCTGTCCGTCAGACGTCGTGCCTGCCGCAGCGCCACAATCAAATGACGTCATTTGTACCATAACAGAGAATCACATGGCGACTTGTTGAAAACAGGACAGAAATCGATGCGAAGTTTTCAGAGGTTTTATGTGTAGCGAAGCCGGACTGAATAGATATCAGAGTTTTGAACGATTTTGGCATTATTAAGTTGGTTGTAAGTAACATTCGTGATAGATTTCCTCTTGAAGTAATTTCGTCTGCTTTTTGTCGTGGCGACTTACAGTCGGACCGGACACTGACACCGCCACTGGCACTGGTGTTTTCAATTTGGCGATTTAGCCTGGAAGGAAGAAATGAGCCGTTTGAGTACTGTACAGTGCTTCGGATAATTGTTTTGTTCATTTTAGCTGGAATGGAGCAGAGCCTTTGCTTTAAACTATTCTAAGTGTAGGGTGCAGGAGTTTGGCATAGCTCGAGTTCAGAATGGTGACTAGTTGGCAAGTTAGTAGCTGGCCGTCCACCGACTATCGCTACTCGCTAGACAGTGACCACCGTCCAGTTGAACTCCTTAGTACTGGCCAGCTAGAGACGGTGGTCACTGGCCCTGTCGCCTGACGGGTGGCAGGGTTTGCATTCAATTGGTGGTCCTAGTGGGTAACTTAATGGTACTCTTTAAGTCTAGGATAGTAGTGGTCCCTGATTTAGAGAATTCAGTTTCCTCAACTGAATAGCGGACCTCAATCAGCTGACCACTGGTGTGCTGGATTCTTTACAAACTTCACAAATAATTTAATTAAATTCAATCCTCTTAACAGAGTACTTAACCACATGTTAAAAATCATTTATTTACTTATGACCAACTGATTTAAAAACTTTTTTAATCAGATGACTTTACAATTTGTTTGTATTGAGTTTCTGAAAGGTCGCAGTTTTCTTTTTAGCGCCTACAGAGACCTGGTATTATTAAGTTATGTTACCTAGCATGCAGTTTCTGCAGTTACTCTTCCTCGATGAATAGCTTATTCCCAACATGCTAGCTTCTTTATGTTGCGACTATGATCAGGTGATCTGTTTAATTAATCATGATTTTTCCATGACAATTCATGACAGAACTACCAACAGTGAAGGAATTTGCCTCATGCAGCTGTAGGCTAGATTGTAACTGATGTTTTTAAAAGGTGGTTCATTAACGAGAGATTTAATGCTTTTATTTCAGAATTTGAGGCGTTTATAAAGTTGTTACTTCAAAGCTGAGAGTAACTTTAAGGCACTATGGCCATACAGGCCAAAGGTGTTGGATTTTCTATGTTTGATAAAGACACGGAACAACAACAGAGGTTTCGTGACAAATATTATAAATTCAAATCATGGAAAGCAGTGCAGGATGTTATCCTGGATAAGATCCAACATCCAAGAGAGGAGTATGAGAAGGTCACCATTCCACATGGATTACAGGTAAATCAGTGGCGGATTTAAGAGGGGGGGCACTTTTGTCTGAACAGATTTTTTGCACCCATTGTAGTTGTAATTTTTATTTTCATCTATTTACGACTAATCCTTGTATTTAAAATTCTGCTGGCATTTTTCTGATGTACAATTCGACCTCCTTTAAAGTTATCTAGGACCTTAGTAAATGACCTCAACTCTTAAGTCAGACATAGAAAAAACTATGCTTTGTGAACCATTAAAAGTTTGTATTTTCTGAAAGGAGAGAGTTCGGGGATTTTAAAAATATTCTTTTTACCATTGTGTCTGTAGTATCGTCACGTGACCATATTTTTAAATCGAAATTTCCATGTGCAAGCGAGGTATGTTCATAGCAAAATAACCCCCCAGCCGATTTTACTAAAACTTTTATCAAATGAAAATTTTGTGTTATGTCTCAAAAACGCTGTCAGAAATTTTTGATTATTCACTTAGTTTGGGTTTTATGCCAAATTAACTCGCAAAACCCAAGACATTTTTGTTACAAAACAGCGGTCTTATTCTCATATCACTCGGTACACGAAAACTAGGCATTTTATTTAACAAAATCCTTACAGGATATTTTGAGTTGGATAAATATTAACTCTGAATAGAGATTCATCTTTAGAAGAGTGCTATGATTTATTGTATATGTTAACCAGCCACATCCTTGCTGGCACCCACTCCATCAACATGTTCACCACTGTTCAGTGT
Source organism: Phoronis australis (assembly GCA_002633005.1). Classification (NCBI taxonomy): domain Eukaryota; kingdom Metazoa; phylum Phoronida; family Phoronidae; genus Phoronis; species Phoronis australis. The sequence goes on along the minus strand of NMRA01000062.1, from coordinate 383,666 downwards.
AGCTGAGGATAGGAGACATAATCAAGTGTAAACAGTACAATCAGATGTGTGAATTATTGATGACAACTGTTAAGCTATCAATATAAACCCTTTGATCAGATCAACAACATGGGTCATCTATTGTTCCTTGGTCAATACACTGGAGAATCAGCCACTATTTGTTTCCTGGACATTGCCAGGTGTACCTTAACTGGTGGATTGGATTCTCATTGTTTTGGTTCATTCTGCTTAGAGTTTATTGACAAGTCTGGCTATTTATCGGAATGTCTACAAAGTAGATTTTAAATCACTAAAAGCAGTGGCCGATTTAGGGGGGGGAGCCCGGCCCACCTAAAATTCTGCCATATTCCGTTTGGCACTTCGGGGGTGTGAATGTCTGACGGGCAGAATCCTGGCTAATAATCTGCCCTGGCCCCCCCCCCCCCCCCCCTAACTAAAAATCCTGGATTCGCCCCTGAAAAGTACATATTTTCTGAAACCAGGATTTAATTTGACATTTCACCAACCTGCTGGTAATCGGGCCGTCACGTGTCCGCATGTCTTTTTAGTAACATTTAGCAAAACCAAATGGTACATTGATAGAACAATGGTATCAGTACTATGATCAAAGTTTATTTGATATAAATGTTTAAGATGAGATCTCAAAAACACTGTCACAATTTTCTAAAGTGTTATGTTTTCGTTTTATGTAGCTTAGAAAGATTCGTTTTCATGAAATCATGCCAATCCTATTTTTGGTAACCCTTCCTACAAAATTTAATGTTTGTAAAATAATTCCTAACAACGTTTTGGAGAATAGTGCTATAAGGATAGTATCTAATACAAATCTTGTTAAATGGCACACAACATAAGTTATTTAGAATTGTCCATCTCTATTTCTCAAACGCTCTAAATCTGCCTGTTGTCCCTGGGTCATACTCATGAAGTAGTCCCGAGAAATGTGATGATGATGCTAAAACAGATGAGCCAAGTTTGGACAAACAAATTATTGCATGTGAATTTGCTTCAAAACCATTGATTTGGTGAAAGAAGTTAGGGTAGATTCCGTGAATTGCTTTCGTTTCCATTATGCGGAAAATCAGGGTCTCTATTTGTCCTGCTTGTCTGATCTTGACCATGCAGCTAGAGGGGTTAAGAAGAGATCTTTTCCACAATATTACGGAAAATAAGGGTAATTGTGAGTGATCGTGAATGCCTCTAATAATATATTCTAGAAACTGTACAATAATTGGGCCTATAGCCTTCGAGTTATGTCAAAGCGCATGCAAATTTTAGCCAATTTTGTTTAAGCAAATCGCATGTTGTTCTATTGATGCAAATTCTCTTTCGTTTACAATTTTTATAAAATGTTATGCTTTTGCATAATAATTTAGAAAACTGTAACAGCGTTTTTGAGATTTGATCTGGAATATGAGAATATAAAATTTGGTTATGTTATTAAACCTGTTGTTTCGCTTTGAATGTACCTTTCTTTTATGCTAAATTTTCCTTAAAAAAAGTCGCGTGACCTAATTAGTGGCAGATTGGTATAAAGTCAAAAACCAAGTTCTACGAAATTTCCACTTACAAAAAGTATGTATATACTTTGCTGAATTAAACTCTAGTTTTTTTACTAAATGTACAATAAGGTCCTAACATAACCTTAGCAATTTCCAACTATCTATGTTTATTACTTATATGAATATAATCTTCAATACATGCATTAATAATTATTTATGATGTTTGTTACATATTCGAATGAGATACAAATTTGACGACAGAGTGGACCCAAAAATTATGGTGCGGTTCAGACGATCCTTGAATTTTTTCGAAACCAACCAGTAATCATTTCTTCTTTGTAATTTGTTGGAACTATTATTTCATGTCGTATGCAAACCATGCTAGCAATAGACTAAAATTTCATCATCTTCATTTTTGCGTTGAAATTTGACAAAATAGAATTTCAGTTGTTGGCCAGATTGCGTGCTGAGTAAATGAAGAATTGCCATTATCTTTTTCCACTTCCTACTACCCGGAATTTCCACAAACAGCTCCCCCCCCAATATTGCCCCATGGACCTATTTGCCAATTATAAGCCCATGGTTGGACATACCTTCACAGCCACAATTAAAATTTGTCTTCAATTTGTAGCATTACCCAAAAATGGCCAAAATGAATAGTGCCGGCAAGTTTCAAGCATCGTGAATGAAGATCAGGACATTCACTTTGTGTTAATGAATATTGAGTGCTGTTTAGGTGGCGTGACTATTACCTTGGGACGCTTTGTTTCATATAATGAGGACTGTTGAATGTTTTGCTTTAATTTTGCAACGATTGGAAAAAATAGAGTCCTGAAATACGGCAAATTAAGAATTGTTCTGTCCTTCCGAGGTGGAATGTGCTCGCATACTTGTTATTTTAATAAGCTTTTCATTCTTCATAACATTAAACTGACCAGTTTTGTCCCTTCCACATGCCTCAATATAACTTTTTAACTGGGCTGTGATGATTTGCAACAATGGCTAGAGGCATTTGAAAATGAAAAAGGCCCATTTTGGCAATTATTGTCCGAAATTGGTGAGATTTTACCGTGAGTGCTCAAATCGGTCCTCAGCAGATATCGCTGGCACACTTTCTGTTTGTAGTTGGACTATTACACAAGTCAGGTAAAAACTGAATATATGCCCAGATAGTTGAGAGACCATCGACATATGGCATGCAGGAACCTGGGACAATTACCTGAGCATTTCCGAAACTTAAATTGTTAAAACGTCAAAAACGTCATTGTCATTACCAAGGTCCTGCATCTAAGGAACCATGAAAGAAATTAACAGTACTATTAATTGGATAGCCACAAGTACTGCGGGGAGTCATGATTTGAAAGTTGTGGTGGAATTCCTGGAAGTTAAGAAAAAGTCCAGATATAAGCGAATGAAATATGTAAGAAAACAAAAATTCTAGACTAGTTGTCTGCTAATAATGAAAAAAATCGAAAAAATGAAATGCTAGTTGTCTACCATAATGAAAAAGTGAGAAAATGAAGTTCTCATTGTCTGCCATATTGAAAAAAGTGAGACACTGAAATTCTAGTTGTCTGTCATAATGAAAAAAGTGAGTAAACGAAATTCTAGTTGTCTGCCATATTGTGCCCCGAAACTGGTGAGACTAACTGTAGACTGGTGTTCATTGAAACTTGTTAAATTGATGTTAAAGTGTGTTTCAAATTGACGAGATTTTGCCATACGTGTTGCTGGAAAGACTGCTGGTGTTGTTACAGCTAATACACAGCCTGAGGTGTCCTCAAAACATCCGTAGCCTACTGTACGTACAGACGCACAGCGGACCCGTCTTCATTGCACAGTTCCCATCCTATGATACTAATGACATGAACGTATGGCTTCTGGACAAAATCAGTGATGGGACCACGTTGACCAAGTGAGTTGTCAGCAGTCATTCATGCCTCTGGCAGGTGAAACGCTTTAAGATGGTTATGTTGTTGTCTCTATTGTGTGCGTGTGTGATTGTAGCTAGACTTTAACTCAGAAGTTGAGAATAGATTTTAACCATGTTTGTCAGATTTTGCACAAAATGTTTGTCACTCTATCTCACTGTATTGGCAGTTTTGTCTCCCATCACCAGGTCATTCTGGCTGGGCTGTTCAAAACACATGGGGGTAATAAAGCAATTATCTTCTCAGCCTGGACCACAAACCCTTTCTTAAGCTGTGTTTACTTGCACAGGCCAACTTGGAGTGAGACAGTGGTATGAGTATAAGAACAGTGTTCAAAAAGAGCTATATTTACTAGCCTGAGTCCTCAGTAATAAACACCAGTCAATTCCAAACAGCCTATTCTGTGTGAAGGACACCAAAGATTTACAACTGTCTGCAAAATTCTAAGTCTCTATTGGGACTGGTTCCTCTTCCAAGCCCTAAGTGGATTAATCCAGTCATCACTAGAGTCTGGTATCACATTTTGTCCCGTCACGTACCCATAAATCCATTTGATGCAGGGAATCCTCCAGCTCAGAATTGCTTTTTGCCGTTTCAGAGTGTCAGGTGTGAAGGCTCAGTTTATCAAGTTTGTCTACATACCCGTGAAATGTGTGAGTATGATGAAACAAGTCTAGGATTATTTGTGATACAACACGGATTTCTTTCAAGTTATACGGTAAAAGCGCCTCAATTACAGAGGACGTGATTGCCAAAATTTTTCATTTTCAAGGGATTCTAACATTGTAATGCCCACAATATTTTCTAGTGGCTGTGGTAGAGACCTTGAAAATTGAAATGCATTAAATTGTGTTGCTGCATAATAATCTTTCATTGAGAAACATGAGAAAATAAAATTTCACGTGTTTGCCATACTGTGTCAATTGGTGAGTGTTTTGTACAAAATACTGGGAGCAGTCTCACAATATTTTGCAAAAATTAATAATCTGGTAAGTTGGACTACGGCGGCAAAATTGTTTGTGACCAGCGACTAAGATATCAGGTATGAGTAGGTAAAAGATTATTTCTGGAGGTACAGGGTTTCACCTGATCTTTATAGTAGTTAACAACCATGCAAAAACTTGCTCCTCAAGTGTACATGTTCAATTTGTAATTTTTGGAATCCCTCATCAATATTTTCTTTTCCTCATTTTCTTGAGAAGTGTTTGGTGCATCGCATTGTTCTGTCTGATGTGTGCAGTGTACATTTTGCAGAAATTCGTGGCCATCTGTAAAGACATGAGCCTGAGGCTGTTTGGTGACGTCCAGAATAACTTTGTGGAATATCACAAGGTGGAAATTCCTACCACAGTCTTCTGGTGAGTGGATAAGGATTGGAGCTTTGTTAGGACCCATCCCGTCATTAAATATGTCCAAATTTGGCTAAATTTTGAACTTCACGTCTCAGAAATCGCTGGTTGTATTCTTATTCTTGTTGCCTTGTCTAGAATTAAAAAAGTTAAAATTCTACAATTTGGGACAGTGAAAATTAATTATTTTGTTCAAAGTCGAAGCTCGTACCAAAATGTAGAAATGGGTAATGTTGGATTTTCAATTTCAAGAATCACGAGAAAGTTGTATATTGCATGGGTAGCTACTTTTGACGATTGTATCTCAGACTTAGTTGATACAAAAGACTGTATCCAATATTTGAGAAAATATGATCAGCGCCAAAACCACCCTTTTCCCAATTTTCAGAAAAGACAAAATTCAATGTTCACTTGAATTTCAGTATGTCAAGTTTTAGAGACTGTCTCAAATTGGAAGATTTCGTACCGTTGTTAAGATAGGATGTAAGATACGATAAACCGTATTGTAAATGTATGTCTCCACAGTAACACCAATTTGAGTGGTAGAGTCGTAAAAATGCAGTAGCACGTTGTTGGTAGTTTTGCGTGAAAACGCCATTTCCAGGAAGTGTTTCAATGTTATCCAATTTTGGATATTTTCCTGGTGCCTTACACAACCTAAAGTTATTACACGCTTCAAGGGTATCGTGAAAATTCTCACCTACAGTCTTTTTTTATTGTCAAAATATTTGCCTCAGATTTCCCAAACGTGAGCATAGTGTACTGTATTGTAATAAGGTGTTTTTCAGCTGAGGATCATTTATTGATTAATGGTAGACTGATCTCGATATTCAGATTGATTTTTGCTCATATTGACAAGTAGGTCATACTTGATATGCTGTGATCACTTGGACCTGCCTTCAACTCAATGCAGTTATTGCCGATAATGGTGTCACTCAGATATTAATTCAAAATTTGTTGTTTATGCAGATTGTAATCTTGTTGTGAATAGTCAATCATTAGAAACTTGGCCCAGTTCACAGCACCTAATGCTGGTAGTCAATATTATTGTTCGTGTTTAGAGGTCTGCTCATCAGGGAATCTGATCTGGGGTCCCATTGTGTGGAGCTGAGCAATTACCACTAGTAGCAATGGTTTCATGTCAGTAAAATTCTTACTAAGAAAAGTTGCTTTATCATCAACTAAAATGATTTTCCAAACTGTTTGTCTTCTGAAATTGATTTAAAAAATTAAGTTAGGATCACTTTTACCTGAAGAAATACTATAAAAATTGGCCAAAATAGATTCGTCTGTCCAAGTCGATGAATTATATTAGTAACTGTTTGAACTGACATGGTAGATAGTTGGCCTGCGAATCAAAAGAGCATGGGAAGGGGTAACAATGGACAAGATTTATATCTGGACTAGCCTTGTATTGGAAACCTGTGGCTGTTGTCTGGAGTTGAAACCAAATATGAGGTTTTTGTAATGGATTGACTGCTAGATGTCCTATAGTTTTCATATCACGTGGTTTTGGTTGTCTTATTATGAATATTCGTATTGCTGTGCAGTGACTATGCATTGGATCACTTCTGAAGTACACTTGTTGCTTTTGTAATCCAACCACTCAATATTCAAATTTTCAGCCTAGTTTATATTCGTGACATTGACGAGGTACTAGTTGGTGGAAATGGCATGGTCACCAGCTGGAAGATTGAGAAGGTAGGTTACAGGTGGAATTAGAGTGTAGTTGGTTTTGGATGAGAATGGGTGAAGATGAAATATAGGTTAAGGATGGGAATGGGGGAGTTAGAATGTAGATTTGGACTGAAATTTGTGTTGTGGGTTGTAATGGGTGGAGTTAGAATGTATGTCGCTGATTAAAGTGGTGGAGTTACAAAGAAGCTGTGGATGGAAATGGGTGGAGTTACAATGTAAGGTGTGGATGGAAGTGGGTGGAGTTAGAAAGTAAGGTGTGGACGGAAGTGGGTGGAGTTAGAGTGTATGCTGTGGATGGGAGTAGGTGGAGTTAGAGTGTAGGCTGTGGATGGAAATGGTTGGAGTTAGAAAGTAAGGTGTGGACGGAAGTGGGTGGAGTTGGAGTGTAGGCTGTGAATGGGAGTGGGCGGAGTTAGAGTGTAGGCTGTGGATGGGAATGGGCGGAGTTAGAGTGTAGGCTATGAATGGGAGTGGGCGGAGTTAGAGTGTAGGCTGTGGATGGGAGTGGGCGGAGTTAGAGTGTAGGCTGTGGACGGAAGTCGGTGGAGTTAGAGTGTAGGCTGTGGACGGAAGTCGGTGGAGTTAGAGTGTAGGCTGTGGACGGAAGTGGGTGGAGTTAGAGTGTAGGCTGTGGATGGGAGTAGGTGGAGTTAGAGTGTAGGCTGTGGATGGGAGTGGGCGGAGTTAGAGTGTAGGCTGTGGATGGGAGTGGGTAGAGTTAGAGTGTAGGCTGTGGATGGGAGTGGGCGGAGTTAGAGTGTAGGCTGTGGATGGCAGTGTGTGGAGTTAGAACTTCTTAAGTAGCTTGTTGTGTTCAATTGTAACTTCTAAAAGTATTAATTCTTAAATTAATGCGAGACAAGTTCACAAGCAAGTAGTGTGTCATGGTGCGTGGCTTTCTTCAAGATTTATTTTCTTGTCTTTGTTGCCCCTCTACAGATCCGCAATTACTTGACACCAGGCTCCAAGTTTGTGTTTCAAGTTAAAAAGAATGAGGTAGGTTCACACCATGTTTGCTTTGATTTTCGTAAATTACATTTAACATTCGTAGTCTGATATTCAGCAATTTGTTGTATAGAATGGATTTTTTTATCTTAAAAAGCTTGTTAAGTATTAGTCCACTCTCGTGGACGGGCTTGGTTTAATTTTAGTGTCATGGAAAATCTTATATAGCATTCGCATGACATTTAATCAGACTTGTGAAATATACGTTGCTTATGAGCTGTCATAACATGACTGATCAAACATCTGATAAGAATCACCCCCCCCCCCCAGCCGGTCTACCGTCATTGTGTGGACATCTACATAGTTTTGGACGGGGAATTTATCAATTTGCTCAAGCTTTTACCAAATTTTAGAAATACATTAGGCAATATTGGTCATCTTAAATTCAAGAATTTAAGATCTGTGATTAAGGATCACTACTTTGTTACAGATTTTGGAAACGCACGAAAATGTTGCATTCATTGGCAGCTATTTTGGATGATTTTAGGAACTGCCTAGTCTATTGTGTCATACTGTTGTTTCAAAACGCACTGTCCGATATTTGAGAAATACGATAAAAATCAAAATCGCCCATGTCCCATTCTTAAGAAACAAAATAAATCAATTTCAGCTTGAATTTTGATGTTCCAAAAATCTGGGACTATCCCAAATAGGATAATTCTTACCATATTAGTTATGATTGATGGCTAATAGAATACCTGTTTGGGCCTGAAATCTAATCTTTGAACTCGAGTTCAAACTCGTACTAGAAAAAATTATTTGTTTTAATTTCTGTTCTTGTGTGTGAGGTAGAGACGTGGTAGTTCTTCACTTATTTTGCATGAAAAACGACTGCCATTTTTCCATTGTGTAGACTTCATTTATTTTCTTGTTGCAAATAATGGAGATTACTAAATATTGTTTAGCAATGATATACACGGTACAAACCATGCCAATAATAAACTAACCAAAATTATCCTATGATCTTTATTTCTGTTGGGAAATTTGACAAAATGGAATTTCTGTTGTCCGCCTTGTTTTGTGCTAAATACCGTGTCTCCGATTCTGTTCTTAAGCACCTTGTGGTTTACATGGGTGAGTGCATAATGCAAGACTGCACTTGGTAACCCCCTAGATTTGTAGAAAAGGAAATTGAGAATCTTGCTGGATTCCAATGAGATTCCTGTAAGATTTTCACAATCCAAAGAAAATTGCAAAACTTAGAGTGAGATTCATTGAAAATTTAGGATAAACAAACTCGCGCATTTGGCTGTTTGTGTGGAAATTTCAGTTGGGCCAGATATTCTGGCTTCAAAATAAAATGGTGTCGGGGATGAGCAGTATAGATTCTTGAACTTGTAGCAATAATTTTGAGGTCTTCAAGTGATAACTAACTAGCTTAATCATCAGTTTGTCTCAACAAAAAAAAAAGTTACTTGAAAATAAATTTAAGATACACAACACGAATTCACAAAATTTAACTATCGACCAAAATTAGGATTTTAACCATTAGCAGCTGATCTATCATATATTAATTTAATTTTGTTCTCTCTTTGTCCAGTGGGTGATGGACATGAAAGTGGACTCCACCAACAAGCAGGTGCTGCTACTGACTGATAGTAGTGTCTACGTTGTGAACTACAAGACAAACCGCTGTACCTACTATTTCCAAAACAAACACGCCATGTCTTTCTCAGCGTAAGTACCTGATGACACTAATTAGCCTTTTGCCTTTAGCAAATTTTCTTCAAATTATCCAAACTCTCTCTGAATAATCTATTCATGTGATGAAATTGCTTTGCAATTGGGTCATGCGTAAATTGTAATTAAGTTCGATTACCCCAACTGTGAAATCTATTTGTGACTCAAAACATTTTATTTTTTATTATCCATTGAAATCAATCCATTTTTCTTGGCAAAACGACACATCAGTCACAGCAATAGCTAGCCTGCCATTACGGTGAATAGTCTGGAAAATGCAATATTTTTTGACTGACTAACTTACCTCAGCAGTATTGGTCAGGCAAGAGAAAACAGAGTTTTGGATTGTTTTATTGTGAGTGGTTTTAAAACAGGACATATGTTAAAATATTACCAAGTTTGCTCTTGCATTGAAAGATACTGCAGTACGTATTCAGACAGGTGATTGTTTTGTTGACTTAAAACTACATAAACTAAGACAGTTTTAGTACACATTCCAAGAATTGTACCATGACACTTGGTTTACCTTAAAATTCAACTGCTGCCTTGTGGATTGGTAATTGGCCCAATTATGTTGCACACTCAGCGGAATTAAGGAACTTAATATGACTAAATTTAACAAACATTTCAGGTTGTAAAAGTCACATTTCTTCTACGATTTTCAAAATTCAAAAGCCTAATCATGTGTATTTTTGAGAAACTTTTCAAATACCCTACTCAGAAACTTTCAAAATGGAAATTTAAAAATTCTATTGTCGCCTCCAGTGTGTTAATCATGGGTCTCATTATTTAGAGAACTATAACATCAGCAACTTGAGTCGATGTAACAACAGCTTTGTGTCTTTGATCAATGCCGGCAAATTTTGAGGTACGCATATCGGTCGACTTGCCCACTCTCAATCAGCAAGGATGTCAACGTAGGATTCTTTTCATGGCGTGAATAGATTGTAAACACAACGCTTGTATTTTGCAGCTGTGCCTTTTACCCACAACGGGACTTCTTCCTCACGGCATCCAAAGATGGCGTCATCAAAGTCTGGAGTCTTGTCTTCTTCAACCAACAGCACGAGTTCGTGGCGCACTCCGATCAAGTCACGGCACTTGACCTGCACAGTACCGACCCACTACTCTTCTCCGCCTCACTAGATGGCACTGTCAAAGTCTGGAGGCTGGACACGTTTGAGCTGGTACCGAACTTGTCTTTTAATTATCGGTCTCGTGGTTAGAAAGTAATAAGTCAGTGTGAATTTGATTGGGCACTTCATCTCATTTCCCAACTATGAAAGCTTGTTATCAGTTGGGATTACTGGAGGTATAGTTACCAGAGTGCCTGGACTGGTTGCCCTTAGTGTGGTCATTAGGGAACAAAGATGCGGGTGTCTCTGATGACTGCTGCCTGCATGTTCATGGCAACATTCTTTACTCCCTATTTTAGTCATTGTGGAATGTAAAAACTGCATATTTTGGAAATGACTGCATTGTTGAACTTTAAACACTTTAACAACTGGACACGAAAGTCTGAAGAAATTAAATGTTTAATCGTAATCTTGTTTGCTCACCATCTTTCAGTGCATGGTTCCCTTTTCTTGTGTTACTCCATATAGAGTATTACTTCGGACAAATCCCAGCAATTTCAATTGAAGCATTGGGTATTGTTGCACTTAGGCCTTGAAAATTCAACCGAACCAAAGTCTACATCTGCAGGCCATGCTTGTATAAAAAACCTTGAAACTGATACGCTGAATAAGTTTGATTGTTACATCGCGTCGAGTGAATCGTTCAACATTAACAGTTGGCCTATGTGATAAATGCAACCGTCATTGTTGCTATCCAGCCTATAACTTTATGCAACTAGGTCCTGGCTGTGTATTAAGTTCCGTAAATACCATCTACTCAGTTGTGCCTGGGCTTATACACAGAAACATCTAATTAGACTGCATGTTATCTAACAGAGTTTGTGTTGTCCATCTAGTACCAGCGGCTTGACTGTGGCGAGAAGGTCCTTAACATGCAGGTGCTGATGGATGGACGCCTCATGTATCAAGGCTTGCAGACTGTTAAGGTCTGGGAATTTAATCACGTGAGTCACTGTGTGCCCTTGGAGTGATATCGAATTATCTGTTTGAAAGGACAAGCACTAGAATAGCACAGAAAATAGTCATATTTCTGTAAATGAATTGTTAAGCTTTAAACATGTAGAACAAATATTTGTTTGTCTTCTCACCCCCACAAAAATCGCTTGTAATATTTGAATGTTCATTTTGTAAGTCATATATTGGAGATATTTTTAAATCTTAGTTTCATTTGTTGAATGAATAGTTTCGGCAATTAAAATTTCATTTATTTCCCTGTTTTTGATGATTTTGATTTTTTTGCAAGAGGTCCCACTCTTTGTTCTGTAAGGCAGCCCCAGCCAGTGAATACTGTATAATATCCAAATTGTTTAGTTTCTCTCTCACCCATTCTGTCAATCCCTGTAATCTGTGCGCATGTTACAGTTCTATGGCATGTTTGCCAACACCAACTCTGAAGTGGAGCGACTGTGTCGGACGTCTGCGAAAGGACTTGCTTCTAGGATTGTAGTGGTGGCTAATGTAAGTTGGACTAGTCATACTGACCACTTTGACCACTTTGAACAGCGGTTTGTGAAGTGTTTGCATAGCCGTCACGGATTGCACGGCAGTAGAACTCTCCTTTGTCCCAAAGATAAAAGAAAACACGTGACCTCGTTTTGGAAATCTGGCACATTTTTGTGTCTCTCATTTATGTCGGGAAGGCGAAGAATTTCACATCCCGTATCCACGCGTATTTGTCCACTTTATCAAACTTTCTCGCATCGGAGTTCACAGCCCAAAGCAAAGCAGTAATATTTTGTTAGCATTAGAAGGACGAATGGGGTAATGCATCCGAGAAAAACTCGTAAAGAATCAGCTAGGCAACAAATAACATGCCAACTCCAATGGCACGAAAATGAGGTAGCAAAATGTGCCCGACAGATGTTTACGGCATTGTGGGTAAATACAGTCGGTGAGATTCGAGTTTCGCTGTGTAATACGGGACAGCCCTATTGTATATCATGAAAATAGCTTGCAATTGGACAATTTAGGCAGGAAGTTCTCTTCAAGACATGTTGAAGACACTGCCAGTCAAGGCTGTTAAGTGCAAATGGAATGTCGTTTTGAACAAAACGTATTAATCAATAAGAGAAGTGTTCAGATTGTGTTGTTGTTTAATAATCTGCACGAGGTTATAGGTTTTATTTTAGATCAATTCCTGTTGTTGAAGATGTTAATACTGTCCAAGAAACAATTTGTCCTTGCCCACTCTGTAAAACTTGACCAGGTTCCTAGACCACACATTATATGTCTTGAACATAACAGTACAGTGATAGAGCATATAGTTCTTTTCCTAAGTGGACAATTCTGGGTATCGACGAGTGGAAGAGTGTGTCAAAAAGTGTTCTGTTCTTCAATACCCGACAACACTGACTGTGTTTTATTTCTGTAGGATGGTGGCGTACGTCTGATGTCTCCTCTGACAGGCGACATTATCACTATAATCTACCCCATGACCTCCATAGAGGTAGGTGTGACGGTGACTCTTGTAATGTGATTGGTGGAGACCTTGACTGTTTTCTAAATACATTTTACAGGGCTTGGAATTTTCCGCGGAAACGCGGATTTCCGCTTTTTTGAAATGTACTTTCCGCTTTTTTTATAATATTTCTGCGTAAAAAAATCGGATTTGATATGAAATTCCCGCGGTAAATTCCTTTCTTACCGCGGCGTTGCAGACGACGTTCACCTCGGAAAGCGGAAGTTGCTCTTTATGTTTCGGAGGAACGTAAATTGTCAACATTGCCGGGGCATCTGGGTAAAGCGTGGTGTCATTTTCAATGGCGGCTCGTGTTATTGTTAAGCGCGGCGATAAATACTACCGCTCTGCAGCCAAAATTGTGTAGGTTGGGAGTGGACGGGCGAGCGAAAAGGACGCAGGCGCATGCTACTGATGGTGGTAATGTTTTTGGTTTTTTTTTTTGGTTTTTTTTTATTCCTCCCCATTTTTGTCGCGGAAAGGTTCACATTGACCATTTCAAAGGCTGGTTATCGGGCATGATTTGGGCCGTAAAAGTTTCCACGTTTTTTGTCATTGGTTATTCCAAGCCCTGATTTTAAAATGTGATTGATTTTCATGGCATTTAGCATCATTATAATCTTAGTTACTTAGTACACTGCCCCAAAAACAATACCATATCCGTTTTGGTATAAGCCTACCCCCAACTTACCCGTCAGTATAAATAAGCTCTCCTATGGTATGAGCCCACCTCCATCTTACCTCTCAGCATAAATAAGCACGCCCTGTGGTATGAGCCCACCTTCAACTTATCTTTCAGTATATATAAGCACATCTTGTATAAGCCCACCTCCAACTTTCCTCTCGGTATAAATAAGCACACCCTGTGGTATGAGCCCATGTTCAACTTACCTCTCGGTATAAATAAGTGCACTCTGTGGTATAAGCCCACTACAACCTACCTCTCAGTGTAAGCGCACCCCCAGTTTACCTCTCAGTCCATGTCAAATCCACCTCTCACTACCGCCTGCCACTAGATGGAGCTAAGCGTGTAAAGTTAAATAGAGAAGTCATGGGCATGTACTTAAGTGACTGTGCAGTACAAGCCCAGAATATCTGATGTCAGCTCACTTGCATTAAATTTTTGTTTTGCTCTCCAATTATGAATCTTTGAGCTTATACTTCAGTGGACGCTGTAATAAAGGGACACATACCCTTACTGACAATAGCTTACGTCTTTACCTAGTATTGTTAATGGTTGTTTTATTCAACATAGCGTGCAAAAGCTTTACCTTTCGGGAAACGCATTGTGAGTTTTGTGTGGATTCTATCTGTTTCAGCTGAACTCGGATTTTCTTTATTACAACTTTCATTTTGTTTGTTTTTTGTCGTGGATTACTCTCTCACCTTTTTCAAGCCATATTTTATATTTGTGAAGCACTTTGTCTGTTTGGCTGTATTTTTTGGTGTATTCTTGCGACATATCTTCTACTTTGATGTGTTTTTCTAGCTCGGGTGCAGTTGCTATTTTTGGAACTATTCAGCTTTAATTCCTTTTTGTGGTGGATTTAGCCTTGGAAGAATGTGCAAAGTTGGCCTACTTCAGAACATCACATCTCAGAAGTGGCAGATTGCTGGATACAGATTAAAATTTCAGACACTATTTTTTATGCATTGTTCCTCAAAACGCTGTTAGGAGTTGTCCTTAGAATGTTTCGTTTTTGCCCGACAGGATCTCTTTGTGATTTTCATGCTAAAAATCTGAAGTTGCACAAAAGGAATACAAGATATTTTGGAAAACTAACAGCGTTTTTGAGATCTCATCTTGAAGATAAATATGAAATAAAATTCGATCATGATATTATACAGTTGTTTTGCTTTGTGCAAAAGACCCGATTGAATGCGGATTAGTAAAAAGTCAAAAATCAAACTCTACAGGCCTTTTGCTGTCAAAACTATGTACTTTAACAGTCGAAGTTGCTAATTAAAGTTGGTATGAGTTGTAAAATTGAGAAAACCGAGAATTAATTTGACAAACAAGATTTGATTAAAAAATAATGGAATTCCTTCAAAAAAGAATTGTATCGAATCGCATTCCTAAAGATGTGTATCGAACCACCCCTATGTTGAGCCTTTGTGTCTAGTTTCCGTGTCTATGTAATCAGCTCCATGTCGTGTTTTTCACCACAGGTACTTCAACAAATTACTTACGATCGCAAGGACAACAGAGTGTATGCTTTAATGAACTGCGGTGACAGTAAGTCTCTCTCTACTCTAATACTTGGTTAGTCTGCTCCTTTGTAAATAATTCTTCTGTTTTGTTGTCAGTATGAATTTTGTGAAACCGATTTTAACGCAATTCAGTTTAGTCAAAATTTATTAGTCAAAACTTATTCCGCATCATGTTCTTTCAACATAGCTTCCTTTCCGAGATAAACGTTGAAATTAATTGCATGCGATCTTTCAGTTGATGATACTCGTTTTTATGTTAAACAGTCTCAGGTGAAAACAAATTTAAACTAAATGATACATAAAACATAGTTACATAAAACATCTTGTTGCTCTATTTCTTATTGTTGTATTTGACTGTTCCACTTTCCTTTGTCAACCCGTGAATACAACAGCATGTCACCCCATTTCCAGTTGTTGTATTTGGCTGTTCCACCAACCCGTGTGTGGCCTTACATACCCTGGTTGTGCCTAGTAGAGATGAGGAAATCAAGTGCCTTGCGCTGTTGAAGAGGGTAAGTGGTGAAATAAGCTCGAATTCTGAGCAACAGGTTCAGATATAAGTGAAATGAGCTCTAGTTGTGAGCAACAGGTTCAAATACATTATGAAATAAGCTTGTGATCTGAGAAACAGATTTAGATTACTAAATAATAGTGAAATGAGCTCAAGTTATGAGCTAGAGGTTAAAATACACAGTGAAATAAGTTTGAGTTGTGAGAAAAAGGTTCAGGTTACTAAAGCGAAATGAGCCCTAATTGTGAGCAACAGGTTCAGATACATCGTGAAATGAGCTTGAGTTCTGAGCAATAGGTTCAGATTACATAGTGAAATGAGCTCTAGTTGTGAGCAACAGGTTCAGATTACTAAGTGATTGCAAGACTACAATTTCTGAGCAAGAAGTTTAGATTTCATTGTGAAATTAGGTCGAGTTCTCTATACAACAGGCTCAGATAAAATAGGGAAATGAACTCAAGTCTGAAAAGTTGACTATGCCTGGCATGTTGCCTCATAAACCATTGGACGAATTCCCGACTTGGCAATGACTTCCACTTCAGAGCAGTTCAATTTTTGGAATCGTCAGTTTCCAAATTCACTGGTATGCTTGCAAACACTTGAGGTCTGGCACTTGGCTCCATGTAACTGATGCACTCATTTATCACAGCCATCATAGAATACAAGCCTTAGTGGTTTATGATTACGTTGTTTATAATTGAGCAAAAACTTACTCGTCTGTCTTGTTCGCTTAAGGACCGAGCCCTGGGTCGCGATGAGAGTGTGGAGTGTGAAAACTTGGTGTTTGCCGGCACGAAAAGTGGACAGGTAAATTGAAATGCGTTACTCTATTCTCTGGGGCCTGGTTGATTATGGTGGTGGGACTCTCTGGGAGCAATTAGTAGTGGAGGGGTCCTGTCACCAGGGGCATTTGCCAACAGAAGGATCCCCGTCGCTTGGGGGATTGGTAATGGAATGGCCCATCACTGGGGCAGATGCCAATGGATGGAAAGTACATGGTCCTTGGGGGCTGATCAGAAGGACCCCACTGGGGGGACAATTGGTAACCAAGGCAACCCATGTCAGTGGAGAGACTGCTGCCAATGAGTCAGTTAGTTAGGTGCGGGACCCTCACTGGGGGCAGTTAGTTATGAGTGAAACCCCAGTCACTTTTGGCAGTTAGTAAAGGGATGGACCGCCATCAGTGGTGGCAGCTGGTAACGGATTTACACAGGTTGATCATAATTTCTCATAGAATTTATATATATTATAAAATAGTAAAACTAGTAAAAATAAAACGACAAGCGTCGGTACTAAAATGTACATATATTTCAGTACCGACGCTCATTTTATTTTTACTTGTTTTGCTATTTTATATTCTTATCCATTGGTAACTGCATGGCATTCCAGAATCTATTTGATTTATTTAATTTATTTTTATACAGATTCATATGAACCATTTCTGTGAATTTGTATGGATGGTATGATATATAATTCATATTAATGTTAGATATGATGGTTTATCATTAATTCCTTATCATTGCAATGATAAATGATCAAGAGAGCTCTTCCATTAATGATGATTTGTTTTCAGCCTAAAAAGAAATCATTTCAACCAAAATAGGAGTGTGCACCAATCTAAAAAACTCATTTTTTTAAATTGCATTTTGTGAGAAGTATCTTTGTCCCTACATAACTCGTTCCTGACTGCCACGGTTGTCCTGGTCAAATCTTGACAGTGCACCATGTCTGCCACTTTAGGTCCTATTCAGTGTATACATAACTTCTTCCTGGCTGACATAGATTGTCCTGGTCAATTCCTGGCAGTGCACCATGTCTGTCCCTGTACATCCCCTACAGTCTATACCTAACTCGTTCCTCACTGCCTCAGATTGTCCTGGTCAACTCCTGGCGCTGCACCATGGCTGCCCCTCTACAGGCCCACGGTGCTGATGTCGTACATCTCACCTCTTCCACATCTATTGGCCGTGTGGACGAGGGTCTGGGCAACTGTGACCGCCTACTGTCCTGTGATAGTCTCAACACGCTCAAGATATGGGGACTAACGCTTCACCCAGAGATAGCCACAGAAATCGTTTTGACAGAACTGAAAAAGGTGATCTTTTAGTGTTTTACTTAATAATAATTAATAATGATATTCGATTACTGATTACTTAATGTTTACTCTGTATTTGTCTTCAGAAGAAGTATTGCTTTGACAAAATTTGTTTGTGTAAAACTGTTCTGTTGAAATTTAGTTGAAAGTTTGTTTCTTGAAAAATTTTTTGTGGTGAATATAACTGTTTTATTTCCTTGAGTAGTGTTTTTGGGTAAAAAGGAACCAGTTTGTTTTTCTTAGCTCTTTTTGCTGTGTCAAAATGTTTTCAAAAACAAATTGAAAAACTTTTTAACAAATAATATTATCTTTCCTCTCATTTAGACTTAACTTCGTTTATGTTATTGTTATCTTGATGACACTGTCTGTCTTTTTTTTGGGTGCAATAAGAGAAACAATATGACATGTCACTATAAATAAATACTGTTAGGTATAGGTGTGCTGACACGTTTATAAAATATGCAGTGATCTGGGTTTGTGTTAATGTGAGTACAGAGACTATATAACAAATGATATAACCTTCCCCCTGGTCGCTAAATTTTTGTTAACCCACCCGCAAAAGTTACTACTGACACCACCACCCACCGGAGACTGTATCCACCCATTGATACCCGCCCAAGCGAGATACCCACCCCATTCTGTTGCTGTGAGGAAAAATATTATCGCAGATTGAAGTTGGCAGTTAGCTCCACCTGTTGGAGAGCCCCTGCATGTGAATGAATTTGATGGTGTCTCTCGTCTATGGTGATCCCTTTATTGTAGGTGACCCTGACCTCTCACCCCATTCATATCTGCATGCTGGGAGCTACGCTGGCCTACAGTGCTGCAAGGTAAGGAGAAAAGTTTGAAATAAAATTTATCGAGATTGCAACATTATTATAACTCAACCGTTGGCAAGTTGACTATTTTTGATCTGACTTCACTTTCTCCTTTGAACTAAGAACACCAAACTCCAGTTAATGTTCATAATCACCAGCAAATTTTGTTCAAAGGAACAATCCAATTAATTTGAAGTACGGGTGTTTTCTCAATTTTTCAGTAGTACTGAAATTATTCAGGATAACATTTATAATCACGTATTTAAGTGCACATCCTACTTTTCAAAAGTTAAGATGAGGCACGCACTATTCAATTAAGCACACAACCCTTACTTTTCTCAATTTGATCAAGTACCCCCTTCAGGGGTAAGTGCCTACCTGCATGTAGTGTTTTACTTCAGTGGTTATTTTCAAAACCTTGAGAATGTACTTTCAAGTGCGGAAACCAGATCACTTTCTGGTCGCAGTTTAGTTGTGTTAACTTTATTTGACAGGGATTATAATTCAAAGATTAAGTCTTATTCATTGATTACTACATGTAGTTTTCACTGACCAGATCCACTGTTCACTGATCGTTAAATGTAGTGTTCACTGTTTGTTTGTTTCAGTAAACTGCAGATGTTTTGGGTCTCCAGTAGTGAAAAGCAGAAGTCTAGTTTTGCAGGGGGAGACAATTTGGAGGGGTTCTACCCTATCCCCATGTCGGAGGATCAGCATGATGGACCCGTATGTTTCCAATGTCAATTAGTCTAGCTGTTACAGATCATCTGTTGTTCCCATCTGTGCGCAAAAAACACTGTCTTACTGATATCGTCTCTAGTATTGTCAAAGGATAAATTTTGAAGGAATAAGATAAACAATCGTGAAACTCGTCTGCTTACAAACTGTGTTTGAGTCTATCACTGACAGTTCCAAAACAAAAGTGAGAAATATTGTTACTGAGTTTGAGTGTGAAGTCTTGGCAGTTGTTTTTGGAGATTTGTTCTTAAATGTGATTTCATTATACCACAAAAGTGTCAGACTAATTGAAGCTGCTTTGTTTGTAGAATCATGCTCATATAATTTATGAGGACACTAGCCTTCTACTAAATGTGAATAGTTTACTCTACTCGTTAGAATTACCATTAAAGTTATCTATCGTGTATATAATTACAAGTCTACCTAATTATGCTGTTACACAGTCAGTCATGTCATTCCTCATTTAACTCCAGATCACTGGCATCGACTGCAGCGCCACCTTACAAATATTTCTCACAGTTTCTGAAGACTCTTCTATTAAGGTAATGTTGATCATTTCCCTTTCCTGAATTGTTTCGTCAGATGTTCAGCATTCTGAACAAAAGTGCCATTTATAACCTCTGTAATTAACGTATTTATTCATTTGTATTTTGTTTCATCTCTGACAGCATTTCCCCTGTGTGTAAAAATCTGAATGGCCCGCCATGCTCCTTTTTGACCTCACCACTCTTAATCTTGCCCAAATTAACTGCAACTCTTTTAAATCCTGATGGGAAAACTTCACCGCTATAGAAAAATCACAGTATTGTTAGACATAATAATTTTATCCCCTTCCTCACATTTGCTTTGAGACCAACATTTGGTACTGCCTGGTTGTCCGACAATGCACAGCAATGGAATGTAGTCAGGGACCAGACACCTTGGCATTAGATTTCTAAAATGGCGAATCGCCAGTGACTAATGAAATGGCCGGAGAAGTGGTAAATTTAATTTGTTTTATTGTGTTCACATTTACAAAAGAGGTCATACAACAATTGCACAAAATAGTCAATAGCCATTGACCAGTGTAGTTATCTCTGTAATCATCTGCTTGGAATGGATGAATACATCGTCTGCTAGCGCCGATACATCTGATTTATGTTTAGTAAACGATATTAACACACATTTCATAATGATACGTGTTAGCTTAAAAGAAGGTCTAAACAAGTTCAAAATATTTTTTTTCATTTTGTGTACTACATACCTTGAACCAGAGAATTCAATTTTAACAAGTAGTCTGAAGCCCCGTTCTGCGGTGTCAGATTTCTAATGCAACGTTAATTGGTGATTAAAATACATTAGAATGATGCAAAACTCTTCGTTCACTGAGATCACCCATTTACTTTTCCTTGCGGCATCGGACCATTCACCCCCCACTCTCGTTTGAAACCACGGGGAGACACTGCAGTGGTGTTCAATAATTACTAAACCAGGTCTTGGCATATTGAACGACACATTGTTGTGACTAAAAGTAAACATTCTAGGAGTGCTTAATGATTAACTGTCTTTTAGCTTGCTCATTTCATGTTGCATTTTGTAAGTGAAAGCTATACTGTTTCATTACTTAAGAAGCTTGTCCAGTACTACTTGATGATGTTACCGGCTAGTCTATTGTACGGTATAACAATCATTTTGGGCTTGGATAGGGTTACTAATCTGCATAGTGACTTAGCATTTTGCAGATGGTTGTAAATCACGAGCATCATTCGCACACAATAGGCCTTTTGAAATTGGCATGCAGGGTCGGTGAAAGTAGTTTTTTGTGAACCCTGCTTTTAACCATACAACTGTCCTAGTTTGCCCATGTAAATAACAGCTGAACAAAGGATATATGGTCGTGGCCGAGAAGATACTTGTTTTATTACCTCTATTGGTTTTGAGTAGCACAGCCCAGAATGTTAGCTGCATGTACTGGTTACGGATGTGTAATGTGTGTTGACTGTCTCTTCTTCAGATATGGGACAGATCAGGTCAACTGGTGCGAGAGATGTGCTTTGATGGGCCCGTCAAGGGTTGCTGCTTTGCCAACGAGAGGGGTGACATATTGGTAGGATACTTGTCACAAATCTGGTAAGTCTTCACTGTATCATGATAGTACTCATAACGCCATCTTGTGTATATTCATGTAACCATACCATTTCCAGCGATGTTGCCGTCAGCACACACAAAAAAGAAATATGGTGAGCCTGTCTACCCATTTTGTGATTTATTCTCAATCTCTGGGATTGTGTTTATGTTCTGGGTAAAAAATGGCCTTAGTCTGAATTTAGTATTTTGACAGAATACGTGTGCACAGCATTGTGGGTGAAATAAATCGTAAGAATGTAAACAACTGAAAAACGTGGCTTCTGAGTCTTTGTGATACACGATTCAAAATGTGACGTGATCAGAAAAATGTTATTGAAAGGAGTGTGTCTGTCTGTATCAATTCATTAATTATCAATATCTCAGATTGTCTTGGGATTCAGTTTCCTTGTTAGACACAAATGATGATTTTCATTTCTCACGCAAGTGTAGACATTATCAGCTGTGTAGCTTTTGTGCAGCCACTTTTTGCTGTCTTTTTACTCTGTGTTGTTAGTCTAGAACACATGAAGTAGGTTTTATAAGTGACATGACTCTCTTAGAATTAAATCGACATTAACAATTGTGTCTGATCCTATTTGGCTTTGTGGCAACATCCTGAGAGCTTTCTCAATATGAGTGAAAACGTCAAATTTAAACAGGCTTGATGGTAAAAGACTCAGAGTCTGACAAGTTCATTAAAGATACTTATGACACTGCATTTTAACTGAAAACTTCATAAATCAAATTGTAACCATCACGCAAAGTTTGTTCTGTCAAAACTCAGTAAGGCAAATAATGCTAACTCAACGCAACTTAACAGGATTCATAACACAACCAAAATTTGTATGATATAAATGTTCTGGATAAAATCTCAATCGCACTCTTGCTGTTTTCTGAATTTATTTATCATTTCATTTTCATTCTGTGCAACTTGAATCATTTAAATCCTATTTTTTGTAGCCCGTCATGCAAATGTGGAACACTTTAAACAAAAAAACAGTTCCTGACAGAATTTTGGAAACACTAACTGAAAGTTTCACTTGAATCCGATTTGCGATCTGAGATATGACGTTCCAAAGTAGGACAAAATTGAACATTTTCTGAGGTCCTACATTAATTTAAGATATTTATAAGCTTCAACTTACTGTAATGTTTTTCAATTAATTCAGCACCTGCGGCACTCCGTGCTTATTGTTTTCAAAATGGCCAATGTGTACAGTTAGCGCACTCATCCATCATGGCGTATGTATCAGTAGTGAGTCGGCTCTATGTGTTCATAATTGCAGTAGTGTCAACGTGGAGCGATACCTGCCGTTGTCCAGACTGGAGAGGCTTGTGATCAACAACATACATGTGAGTAGTGCTGGCAATCCCAAGAGTTTTCATAACCGAGTAATCGGGAACCTTTTTCATTTCGAGGCTTAATTCTGAACCGGTGGCGAGTGATGTTGCCACTCAGTACTGGCAAGGCTGTTTGCTATGATCCAGAATGATACCTGATCAAAACATCAAGGTTCTGTTTCTCTAACAAACAACAGATGGTGCTGGCCTCCTCTGCCAAACGAATGTTTGTGTGTGGCCAAGGTGACTTTGCCCTGTTCATTTTACTTTGAATAATATTTTTTTTATTAATTCTTGACAAAGATTTGCGTGTGGCCAAGGATTTGACATTTTTTTAACGACAGATGATGACGACAAGTTGTTGAATTGTTGTAACACTAACAATGAGTCACTTTTGCACGTTCATTCAACTAATACTGCGCTACCTGCTCTCATCTGCTCAATTAGTTTGAAAATTTCCGGAGGCTGGCTGGTGGATCGTTGGCAGTTGAATGACCACAGTCGCATTTCCTTATAGTTAATTAAAAGTTGGACAATTGATAATGAAAATAGTTTCCTGATAGGTAAAGGTACATAATTTAGAAAATTGAATATTTAGTAACATTGTTACTTAAAGCTAACGGTGAAATCTTTGAATATGATCTCCAATCAAAATTGGTGAAAATTTTACTTTTTTAAGTAACAGAGCTTTTCTTGTTTTGAATTGATATTAAAAATCAGTTTCCACCATAGAGTGTTTTTTTGTACGTCACAACTTTAACAATTTCTAGACCAGCTGCCTCATAATTAGGTAGTTAATTACTGTAATCATATCCATGTAATTAGCCACTACTGTGTAACATACACCCCCAGTGTATTGTTTCCTGTAGAAATGTAGTTTATCGTCTGACCTCTTGCATTGTCTAGTCTCGGCCAGACAAGGTAACGTGCATGGCGCATGCAGCAGTGTTGACCAGCGTTATTGCATTGCCCATGTTTTGTTTGGCAAATGTTGTGCATGCCCTCTGGTGGATTTAGCGTGAACTAAGAGGAGTGTGGTGGGCCTGCCGTTGCTTTTGCCGTGTTTGTAAGCTGGTGAATGTGGAAGGAAGTTGAACGCTTATTTGATGTTTGTTTTGCTTTCTGTTTTCCAATGGCCGCATGACATTTTTAAGTGTAGTAACTGAAAACTTTTAATGGTTTCAAAGGCTTTTGGTCACTGGTGTCCAGCGATAAGTCATCTGTGTCTGTAGGTCATATCAGTGACCCTCTCTAATCATTAGGTAAGCAGACATGACGCCATCTTTTGTCTTGGAATGTAAATCTAATGTTGCATAGTCTGAACTTGAAGGAAAACAATGGATTGTTGAGAGTAGCACTGCGTGAAATGCAAATTGGATGATTCTATATCATCTTACCAATTTCAGGCGCAGTGTGTGGCGCAATTGAAATTTTACTTTTTCTTTATTTTGCTAAAAAATGAATATTGCCAACTGGCTGCTTCATCATATTTTTGTCATGTTCTAAACCACAGCTGTCAGCAATCTTTTGAGATGTGAGAATTCAATGTTTTGAGATGTGAGAATTTGCAAAAATGCTTGAAGCCTTTGAAACTGGAGAGATCAAATTTTTCAATAACTTTTCTTCTGAAATTTGCTAGTTATTGCCAATATTTAACATCGTAAGTTATGAAATAAGTCAGGACTGATATGCTTTTATTCGTTACGCAGGATGCATAATCTAGGATCACTGATATTTCCTTAAATTTTTCAAAAAGTATAAATTTTTATCTGCGTCATTTGATATAAAGTCCCACTTGGCATAATTTACAATTAAATTCGTTCAAGTAATATTTGATGGTATGGTTTATTTGTCAGTTAGTTCAATCATAACTCATTTTCCCTGTCGTCTCCATGGTATTGAACATGCCTGTGTGATTGATTGTCGAGTTAACACAAATTGAAGCAGTGTGTGGCATGTATTTATAAGCTTCAACTGGCAGTGTACTGTTTCTGATTCATGTAAATCATTCTTGCTCTCTTCATTAAGTTCTTTTCAAGCAATTGTCCACATCTCGAAGTCAGTGGTGCACTTAAGAACTCAATGGTGAATCGTAATTCTATTGTTTTGCTGGATTCACAGTTATTCTCTTACGCTGCTCTGACATAGTGATACCTTTGTGCAACTCATACTGCTGTTAAGTCTGACACCGTGTTACATGTGAATCGAGTGCTTTTGTTTGGCGTTTCTGTTGCCATAGAAACGGGCACAGTTTAGACAGAAATAATTGAGTGTCTCTCGAGTCGCCTAGTCACGTATTCCGGGCAAAAAAACAATTTATCTGCGGTGATGGTATGATTTGATGTGGTTTTTAATTTTGAATGTTTTCTAGGATATTGAGTTAATTTAGTGTTGTCTGAAAGATTTTTTGTGTTCTCCATTTCCACACTCATGTTGAGCATCTGATTTAAAAACACCAACTCAATTCATTGGCAAGTTTAATCTCATTGGAACTCATGTTTCTTTGTGTCAACCTCTAAGACAGATAAATTTCTCGTGACCTGTGCATTTATTTCTATGTCAAATTATTAAGTTTTGGATTTACAATGGTTCCTAATGCTGAGCAACTTGTTTGCATTTATTTAAAGTCAATCAAATGTTTTTATGCGGAAACCAAGCTTGCTGGAGTTTAATATGAAGGTGTTTTTCAGCGTCTAATTAAGGAACGTGTTGGAAAATACTAGCAGTTATATTTTAATTTTCAAACATTTGATAGCTTAAAATTTGATGTTGTTTTCGTTTGAGTTTAACAAATGCAGTACGTGTACATGAGACTCCCTCTAGCTACATCATTACTGAGAGTGATTGTTTTAGTTTTAGTAGGTGACTTGTATATTTAGTGCTCAACTCGGGTGTGGTTTTAGTAGGTGACTTGTATATTTAGTGCTCAACTCGGGTGTGGTTATCATGAGGTGTGGAATGATGAGGATTATTCACTGTTGTTCACACGCGCGTTATTCACACTTGTGTTGTGTCTATTTCAGGAGGACATTTATGAAGAGTCAGTGGTTTTTGATCATACACTTCAACTCTGGTGAGTGAGGACATATTGAGCACGCGTCTAAGCACTGGATATATTAACGTCCGTTCATAATTTTACAACCTGCAATAATGTTTGTAAAACAAGTCATTAAAATGATGGTAATTATCTCCAGCTTTGTGAACCCTTAGTGTTCTGCTCTAGCAGATTCCGTGGCTCACCTGTTTGGCTTCAAGGTCTGAAACGTTTGACTTCCTACGGATAACTGGCTGATATTTCATTTTTGAGTTGATCAATTACTGATTTGTGATTACCCTCACTTGGTTTAGTACAAGACTTATTAAGAATGTTTTCACAGGGTTCTCCCTGGACAAAAATTCAAACAAGGTGGAAGTTATGTCTCAAGTTCTCGCCTTGTAATCTTCATTTCCCGTTAATTCACAAAAACAACTTTAGTTACGTGTTATTTTCACTTGCTGGGTGTGTCGCTATCATTTTGACTGATCAGTATTAAAATTACCTTTTAGGAAAACAATTTCAATGATTTGGCTGCAAAGATTTTCTGGCTTTTTCAAACATGGCTCTCGAGATTTCTAAGCATGGTGCAAAACATGTTAGCATGGTGCAGCACCGTGCCCGAATATGTCTAGGGAGAACACTGCATTGTAAAGGATAATTGCGGAATAAATTCAAGAAAATTAAAAGGCTTGCATGTTACTGCTCCATTGCAGGCGGATTTATCCACGCAGGGTTGCACGAGTATTTGCTCATGCAAGTATTCCGCATTTGAAGTGAGTTGATCGAGACAGTATGACTTGTGCAGGGAATTTGAATTGGCCAGTCTTGGTCTCACTGACTTCTTCTTAAATAAGGTTATCTAGGATCTTAATAAGCGATCTCAACTCTATGTCAAATATTGAAAAAATAACTATGTTTTGTTAACTGTTAATGGTATATATTTTTTGAAAGGAGAAATATCGAGGATTTTAAAAATATGTTTCTTACTAACTGTGTCTTTATTATTGTCATGTGACCACATTTTTTTAAGTCAAATTTTTATGTGCAGGAAAGGTATATACTGGGGAACCCAATGGTCGTCCGCCTAAGCATAAAACCGACTTGCTGTTGTACTCACCGAATTATTCCACTTCAAAGTTATGATCTGAATAGGATTCGATTTAACTCTCACAGATATACCGCATTCATCGATTCGGAAGTTTTCTTTAATTTGTGCCGAGTTATTTCAAATGTGCACTGCCTTCGGCAGCCATTTTATTGTGACACCTAAGTTCGTCATATGCTGCCCCCTTTTGTAAAAACTGAGAAACATGCAGAAAAAGGCCAACGAAGTAATGAAAATTGCAACAGCCTGTTTTTATTGACATAAACTCGATTTGAAGCTTTGATGTTGAGCTCTGCACTGTGGTTTCCAATAAAAGCCAATTGGACAACATTTCAATGCAGTTTAATGGTGAACGTGAGGCAAAAATGTTAAGAACCCAGCGTATCGCATTTGTCTGCGGATTTTTCCTTTGGCCTTCTAGATCCTACTAGTGCCTGGGACAAACAGATACATTGCATAAACAAACCCTGGATCATGTTTTGTGTCCCGTCGGAAGAAAATTTAAATTCGAAAACATCTTCTGAAAACGCACAAAAAAGTGTATTAGTAAAATCTACTGATTTTTAAGTGGTTTTAAAAAACAATCGGTAAACTCACCGATTTTTGTCTCATTACTTTGATACGTGTCTCTTCCGATAAGTTAGTACCTAACGTGCACACGAGCACTCCAAATTGGAACGCTAGGTCCCGCGTGGTTGCGCTGCACGCGAAACAAGATGGCGGACGACCTTTGGAGCCTGACGACAATAGGTAACCGGACTATATCACTGCTGTTCTGTTACAAAAATGCCTTGTGTTTTGTGAGTTAAGTCGACATAAAACCCAAACTTAGTGAATAATCAAAAATTCCTAACAGCGTTTTTGAAGCATGGTGTAAAGTTTTATTTAAAGAAGTAAGTAAATTAGGCTGGAGGGTTATTTTGCTATGAATGTACCTTTCTTGCACATGAAAATTTAACTTAAAGACGTGATTTCATGACAGTAATAAAGACACAGGAGTGAGAAGATTATTTCTAGAATTCTCAATCTTTCTCCTTTCAGAAAATATATAGTTTTTTGATATTTGACTTGGAATTGAGGTGGTTTATTGAAGTCCTAGATAACCTTAAGTATGTACTATCCATGTTATCTGTCTTCAAGGCTCACAAAGTGCCACATGAAGTCCAAGACTTCAAACTCGAATAAAAACAGTTAGCTGCTGTGAATCTTGCTATTCAACCAATCAGTGAACCGCTTTCAGTCCAGGGTGTTATATTGCATTAATTAGGAATGTTAACTCACTGTGATCAACCAAAACAACAGAATCTATTCCAAAACAACGGTTTTCAAGGATGCCACTGCATGTGGCTTTAATGGGATCTCAGAATGATTAAACCGGCACTGAATGGTTTTTACATGCTAGGTAATTAGTGAGATTGTGTTCACTACGCCTGCTCATTATGCGGGACTACTGTGCGAGTGACCTTTGAACTGTGAAATGATTCATTAGGGTACTGCATGACTGCTATTAGAAGTCGGTACAGTTACTGTTAAGTGTAGTTGTCTGGTGTAGCTACATTAGGCACTAACAGCTCTTAGCCAATGAAAATAGCTAATAACAGTTGCCCGGATAGGCTGCAGTTTCATGTAATAAAAACATTCTTGATTACTGTTATAAGCCTGAACTTCATTATAAGAAAATACTTATTATTGCAAACATGAACTCAGTCACAAAATTAGTGAAAACGTGGATGGTACATTCTTTGAGACGAACGACGTATGAGAGAACAGGTGGTCAAATTTAATTTATCGAGTTGTTGAGAAAAATTGTTGTATTATTTTACATGATGTATATTTTCTTGCATCGCAGGATGAAATGGTAACTAGTGTGTTGTAGATCAGAAGTAGATCATATGTGGTGTGTTTGATGGTTTTGTGTGACACGAATTGAGGATGAATATCATTTAATTTTTGTTGTATCACATACTGTACTCTGAAAAGTGCATTATTTATCCGTAAGTGGTGTTGGCGTGAACCGAATAAGTATAAATTGATAAATTTAATGAAAACATCGGAATCCAAGGCTCAGTTGTTTTAACCTTTTGAAATCATTGCTTGTTACACCACCCCCTTTAGGAAAGAGTTGCTGAGCACTCTTTTGTAACTACGTGTTATGTGTGGCCAAGGACCCAACTGTTGTAAATAAACGGATTTGTTGATTGATAAATCAAAGTAAGTGTTATGCAGGGCTTGGAATTTTCCGCTTTAAGAGAGTTTTCTCTTTTTTTATTTCAATTTCTTTTTATTTGATTTCAAGTTCGCTCTTTTTCTGTCTCTTTGTCATTATTTTAACTTTATGCACCAAAACATTTATTTCAGTTAAATTTTACAACACAAAAAAAATTTATCACACAAGCTTATTTGTTTGTGGAACGATGTCTCACCTGGAAAATTTTCTTCTTTTTTGTCAGTGGTCATTCCAAGCCCTGGTTGTAGTATCCATTTTGTTTATTGTTCAAGTGTCAGTGTTCTCCATTGCCGTTTAGTTAGTCTCTGTAGCTCTCTCTGTAAAATACTGGTCATTTAAGTTGCCTGTGGATCAGTAACTTAAAACAAGTGGTATTTCATTGTGACGCGCGTATTTTACTCGGGACATATGCTGAACATAAATGAAATTTCATTGGATCACCCATAAGCTCACAAGTTTTATTGTGTTCAAAGACAACCTGTTGCCGTGTGCTTCTATTTTTTAAGTGCCCTAGCGTGTTGTATTTAATACTAAGCTTTGCTATTCTGTTGTTAAAATCATTTTACTAATTACTACTAACAGTGTTCATAAATTGGCATTCAGAAGTTAACATTTGAAATATTTACTAAATTTCAACGATTTCAGCTAGTGATTGAATTTGAAGGATTTCTGTTCATTTTGTTTTGGAACAAGTAATGTTGGAACTGGCAGTCTTTTTAATGTTTTGGTTTAAGTAAACGCATCCGAGTGCTTATAGGAACTTTCTCAAGTAAGCATGTTCGGTGAATGTTTAACATTAATATGACAAACTGTCTGCGCGCATCATGTTCTACTATTGGTGCCTGACTAGTGCAGTCTAACATTGTTATTTGAGGTTTGACCCAGACACCCTGGACAAGTTACCAAGCAACCTAGAGTCACGTCGCGAGTACATCGCAGGCAGGGCTTATGATCTGGCTAACGGCAAAGAACTGATAGAAGATCCAAACAGTAAGACTGTGATGCCTCCTAGTGGCAGTTTAATTTTTTTACTGGCTGTACAGTAATGTCCTCCAATTGGGGTTACTTTTTTAGAAAAACCTTGAGCTGTGACCCACTTTTCTGGAAAAAAGTTTAAATACACAAGCTTGACAAAAAAGTTGAAGAATTAATAACCCAGCAGGAAATGTCGCACAAACGATATCACTTTTATTTTTTTTGAAAAATTATTGAAATTTTTTTCTTCAAAATTTCACCAAGAATTTTCTAGAAGAGTAACGTTTTTACATTTTTCAAACATCAGATGAGTACAGTACAGTTTTTGTCGGAACACCACGTCGAAGGAATGTCTCTCTCAGCCATATTGGTTGTAATTGTTATTATCTGATGTTGTCAGTGATAATCCTGGTCTAACCATAATGAATAACACGTTCTACTGTAACATTGCAATAACTGTTATGTAAATACATGAGCTGAAACCTTGTAGTACACTTACAAAGGCGTGTAATTTGAATTTAGTGATTTGGGTTCAAACTGAATAATAGCTGCAGAACTAAATACCAATAAGTGCTTTATTTCATGCTGTCAGCAATATGCCAGTCATGAGAATACCAAAGTTCTTGTTTTGTAAGAGTTAAAAGTGAACAAATGTCAGTTTAATGCGAGACCTGTGAATTATTTACCTGTTGAGCTTGAGTCATTTCATTGAATATATGTGACATTTGTATTTTTATTCTTTTATGCTTATTTTTGTAGATCAAAAAGCTAAACTGGAACGATTGAGAAAGGCACTGACCTTGTATGTGGACCCTAATACTGTACCGAATGACAGAGGTTGGTCATTTTAAATTACTTGGCATTAAGTGTTGTTAGGCGAAAATTGATTGGTTAGATGGGTTGCACATGGCCAATCATTTGTGTTGACACATTTGAGGAAAATTTTAATGTATGCACGTTTCAAGATATACATACTAGTAAGTCATTTTTTGGGGTTACTTGTTAAAATTTTCAAATGATGAATTACACTTTATCCATTTAGAAAAATTTTGTTGTTCACAGAAAGTGAATTTTTACACCTTTATAATTCAATATTAAAAGGGGTAAGGTAATGTATTGTAATAACAAGCGAAAGGAACTGAAAACACCAACATGTCTGTGATGTTTTAGCCAAGGCCCGTTGGAACAGAGTGGGTCGATTGACTATAACTCCCACAGGTTCAGCCAAGCAATCTAAAGGTATCGAGTTGATAGAGTCAACACATTAGAAGTGTGCTGTGTGTCTGCAGTGGCCCGGCTTTGGCACCTGTTTTGCCCTTTAACATATTGTTTTGACATGTTGGTGAAAAGTGTGCTGCGTATGAACGCAAAGCACCGAGTCATCTCTCATTTAGACTTAAGTCAGTGGCACAATCCAGTAGTTCACAATCTGAATATTAAAGTTATTATTGTTATCATTATTTTATTATAGTTGGTTTCATCGGTCTTGCTAATTTTAGCGTTGTTCTATGGTCAGTTGTTTTCTAGTTTTGGTTTCTGATTTCTGATTAGAAATTAGAAATCTGCTACAGCTCCTGTTTTGAACAAAGAATGCCTTGAGTGTGTTAAAGTTACTGGACCCAAATTTGGTGAATAGATCTTTGTAAAGTCAAATTAAACAGATGTTTTGAATCGTGATCTTTGATCCAGGTATGTAAGTCCCCAGAGAAACGTTTTTCTTCATTCTCTTAAGTTACAATAATTGCTTAAAATTTCAGTTGAGGTCCTTGGAATAACCTGTACTGCCACTATTGATAGAGTATGCAAGAATACATGACTTTGGGGGTTTTATACCCAGGTCAAAGGTCATGATTCTTTTTGATGTAGAACGTACAAAAAATCGGTTTAATTTGAGTTTTAGCCACTTTATTTGCCAAACTCTGGTCCAGCAACTTTAAGGTTCATGACTGTTCTCAATGAAATGCTGCAATAAGACTGAGACGAATGTTTCTGTTGATCCAACTAAATTTCTGGCTAATCATGTTTAAAACCATTTACTCATTTGACAGAATTTAAAAGTTATCGGCTGACGCTGACAAATGAATCGGAGTATTTTTGTCAAAAATTCTTGTGTTAGTTTCTAGTTTTCTAATTCCACTTCTCGTCCCAAGGTACTTAGTCTGTACATATATCAGTTGTACGTAATGCTTTATAATAATGTTAATACCTGATACCAAGTAGGATTATCTTTCCCAATGGCCAGGTGGCAGCACCAATCGCTCTCGTGCGGCTGGTTACTTTTCCTGAATGTGAAAGTCTGGACTTTGCTTTCAAGTTAACTTTGACCTCAATGTGACTCAAGCAACTTTGAGATGTGACATCAAGCCTTGGTTCTTACACGAATAATGCACCTTATTTCATTTGCAACCTTGAACAGCTTTGCATGTATCACCACACGTGTAATGCCTGAGTGATTCAGTGGCTGGTTGTGTGAAACAGTCCCAAGAAGGACTTGACTCAGTTCCATAAATTTTCAGCGCAATCGAAGGCTTGGTTTATGCACTTCATCTGCATCAGGAGGTCCTCTTTTACTTATGACATATTCTAATAAATGTGAATACCATAATGTGAAAACGCAGCCCTTACATCAATTAAAATAAATAAGGACTGCCCTTAAATCGGGGATGTTGAATGAAAAGGTCCTTATTTATGTTCCAAAACTTTACAGTTTACTCTCGGTATGCATCAAAGCTAAAATTTGGAGTAGCAATAGAAGATAAAATGTAAGGTGAAAAGACAGTCGGAGTTTGCTCAAAGTCCGTAAATGCGCTGAAAATTTAGGGAGCTCGGTTTAGTCGCTTTTGGAACCGTTTCACACAACGGGCTTCGGCCAATCCACCTCATTGACGCACGCATCTTGTTTGGCGCATGTGTTGCCTGCATCGTGTGCCTGCACGCTCGTCTGTGTTTGCAGCTGAACAACGCTGGACTTTCCTGCGGCGCACCATGTTTATTTTGATGGCTTTCAAGAAGATTATTGAGTACAAGTTTAAGAAGATACGAAGTATGTACACGCTTGCTTCTTTCCTTGCTATGAATAAGTCACTAGCGTGCCACTATAACATATTACTTACTTTGTCTTGTAGCATATATGTGTACAGCTGTACAAATGTTTCTGTGTGTACCTTACTTTTTAGCTTACCTCTACTGAAAGAACTTCAGGATTAATATGTAACCCAATAATTATGAGATTGATATTGAAAGTTTAAATTTTCATGCTTTCTGCTTTGACTGTGTTAAGTTCCTCAGTTGTATACAATGTTTGGTTTTATGCACAGGCTTTCGGATAATGTTAAAAAGATACAACAGTTTAGACCTTTAGCAGAATGATGTTGACAGTGGCTCACTCTAATCTATGAGCAAAAAGTGCTTTGTAACCCTTGCCAACCCTCAAAAGTTAGAGCAGATTTGAAAAGTGGATATGAAATCTGCCCAGTCAGTGACCAAGCCGGTAATTGGTTAATTTGGCTGCTGTGGGAAATGACCACCCACCTCAAAGCATACAGACTAAATGAGCAAGTCTGTCAATACTTTAATTAGCCTCAAGCCATACCAGCTTTATAAAAGCTGCTGACAGATGTAAATTACCAAATTCTTTAGTTTGGTAAGTCTGCCCCACTGGTTGCTGTTGCTGGAAAGTTATGATTCACTCTAGATGGCATGATGGGTCTACAACTGCTAGTGTGGTTGTTTTCTTCTAGAGAGAAAGGCTGTAGCAAAGCGACAAGCAAGCTACACCAAAAGGAAAACTGTCCGGCAAATTAGACTGCTCAGAAAGAGCTCCAGTTTGGCGCTAACCAGTTTCAGAGGTACAACCTGCATGGTCACCGCCTCTTAACGACATTGGCTAACAACCTCATCTCAGCATCATTCTGGTCATGATAGTCATCACACTCTTGATATCCGTTATGATAATCCTCGTAACTCATTATATCCCTTTTCATGATAATCTTCATAACTTATGAAGACCCCTTATCATTATAATCCTTATAACACACGATAGCCCTTATCATGATAATGCTCGTAACACATGATATCCCTTATCATGATAATCCTTACAATTCTTGATATCCCTTGTCATGATAATCCTCATAACTCATGATATCCCTTGTCATGATATTCCCAATTACATTCAGGGCCCCCATGGAAAGCACGTGAAAACTGATAGGGTTACCCTCATTGTAAATATCGCAATAAGATAAATAAAATAAAATAAAACTAATGGCATCCCTTGTCATGATAATCTTCATAACTCATGATATCCCTAGTCATGATAGTCCTCATAACTCATGATATTTTTTTTATCATCATGACACGGCCATTATTTACAGGGAGCCATAAATAGGATGTTTGGTACAACTAAGGCACTCTGCTTGCTGTCAACCACTCGTTACAGCTGGCTGTGTCAACAGGCCTATTACATTTTTGTCATTGCACTGATTTTATCAGTCCTTGCATATAAACCTGAGAATATTTTTAATCCGCAAATCTACCATCACCATCCTGGGTGTATGGAAATGTGCATGGACTTTTAATGAGGGTTATCTTCCTGATACTCTTCAGTAAAGCTGGTTTGAGATTGGCCAACCCTATAATTGCAAACTTGAAGATGCATGTACGCATCGCCTGTGATTTGAGATGCTGTCTCACTTGGCAACAATTCAAGATTCAATCAGTGTGGCAAAGTTTTTGAACCTCTTTAGTTCAGAGTTCAATGTTGACAGCTTGGCAGCTTCAATATGTCCCTTTAACATAACGCTGGTCATGACAACCTTCATCATCATTGTAACTTTTTTACACTACTCTTTCTCATGATGACCATCGTCATGGTAACAGTCACTTTTCTTGATAACCTTGGTCATGATACATGTATAGTCATCAATAATGACATCTTCACCATTGTACAATGCTCTTGAATTTTGTGTTGTATCAGTTCAGTTGCGGTGCTCTAATTGCTATTTTGCACCTTGGTTTCTTCTTCACTGCTTTTTATGTTCACTAACCATTACTAATATGTCCAGTCCTTCATTCTCTTGATCACTGTGTTTTTCTTTGATTATAAGTTGTCTGTTCTATGTCTAGTTAAGCATTTGTTTACTTGTAATTGCTTTCTGTATAGTATATTTTAACACTATTTCATTGCTATATTTATTAGTTTAAAGTAAGTGTACTTGTTTGCACACTAAATGCATGTGCTTCCTCACCACTTCAATTCGGATTATTTTCATTGATCTTTCTCATGCTTTTGCATTATGGATCATAGTGAACGGAGTTCTTCACGGTTGTTGCAGAGAAACGGGTCAAGCAGGCATTACCATCATCCAAAAGTAATGTGCAAAAACTGGATCAAGTGGATGAGGGGCAGTCAGAGAGTGACGTGGCTTCCACTGATGGAGATGTAGTGCTTAGTGACAAGGGAGGAAGGTAAGAGATGCACGACTACCCATCCAAGCATTGCGGCCATAGTGGCAGCCTTAAGGTGTAATTTGCATGGTCGCACTGTGCTGAGCTACCAGTAGAAATTGTTAAGTAAAGCAATTTTAGCATAGCTTGTACCCAGTCAATCTGATATTGTGTGCATAGGTAAGGCCAAAGAAGTGTAGTTGGCTCAGGTGGTCTGCACGCGACTCATTTTGAGACCTGCACTAACTGAATAGGAAAAAAAAACAAAGAAACACCCGCCCACATCAATTTTAGCCGAAGTCTGGTGCTTTTTTTGAAATGCTTCACAAAGGCAAGTAAGCAAGATTTGAAACTCTTTGAGTTGCTAATTCTTGATGAATAAAGAATCACAAATCCTCATCATTTGTACTAATCTCGGATGAATTTGTCTTTTTTGAAAAAGTGAGCAACTTACAATACTGTACAACCGATTTGATTTTCAAGACAAACAGACTAAAAACAACTAATTTGCAGTATTAAAGTATAAGTATGACATTTGTCATGAAGTGATACCTTGCAGGAGCTTGTAACACACACAGCTCAACAGCACAGTGTCAGCAAAGCACTTGTCTAGAGTTTGTGTCTGTTCATTTCCATCGTGACTTTATAATGTTGTTCAAAACATTCAGCAACTTGCCTGCCATATCGTTGTAGCCAGTTGTACCATTAGCTTATTTGGCCAAATAATAACAAAAATTAGTACTCAGCATGCAAGTGCCCTTTTAACATTGTTGATTATTTCGTTGTGGAATGTAAAAACATTGAAATGTGCTCAACTAAACATATATTATTTAACTGATATTAAGAATGGACGCACAGTTTGAGACATGCATATATACAAGGGATAGTTGCCCGCAAGTGTGAGTGTAATTGAAACAATATGTTCTTTGAAAAAATATGTTTTTATACGCAGGCACGTGAGTATAAGTTTGTGTATAGAGTGATAATTAGGTGTTGTCTGCAAGAATGTTTGTAAAGTTGTGACTGCTACTAAGTTGTCTTTTTTACTGTTGACGTAGTTCACAACAAATGGCTGATGTGGTGGTATCAGCATCACGGCAGGTGAAGAAGGAGCTGGGTACTCCTCTTGTCTTCTCTCCTGTGGACCCTGCCAAAATGCGCCCCTATGAGCTGGACCCTCTGCCTGTCTCTCAGCAGGAGCTGGACGCTGCCAAAGCCAAGAACCCCAAGTACCCCATTGCCCCTGATGGTAAGTCATGTCAAATGAACCCTAATATATTGTGTTAGAAAATAAGTCAAGTCAAATGAGCCCTAAATACACTTACTTCCAAAGGTAAGTCCAATGAAATCAACCCTAATACCATATTGCCCCTGGAGGTAGAGTCATGTGAACCCTTAATATGGCACTGAATGCAACCAAGGCCAATAACCCATAAAACCCTATTGGCAATGAAGGTAAATTGAATTAAGTCAAATGAGTCCTAAATACCGTATTACCCCTTATGGTAAGTCAAATCTCAACGTTAATTTGTGACTTACTGTTTAGCATACTGAAGCTTTTCAATGCAACTGGAATTGGTAATGCATGTACCTTTACTAGCAGGCATGACTTCATGTTTACTAATTATCAAGTGGTTTGTGTAATGAATATGTATGCTGAACTTCACTTATTAGCGTAGCTAAGTTTTCTCCCGAGGCCAAAAGAGCTGCTTTGAATTGCACAATTTCTGTCTGGATCATGATGTTGTACCTAATTCGAATTAAACATCCGGGATGTCAAATTCCTCCACAAAGCAGTTTTCTATTAGCAGAACGCATTGTGCTAATTCTATAACTTTCACTCTTCAAATTAAAGTAACTCCTCTCATAGTTGGACAGTTTTTCATTTGAAGTTGCTGGAACGTGTTTCTTTGAGATGAATGCAAAAAAATTACTGTTAAAGCGCAAATTTAAAATTTAATAGTGGACAACCACAACCAAATTGGATATCTGAGGCTCAAATTAACTGTCTCCCGATGAGGGATCGGGCTTGAAATCTGAAGTGCTGACGCCAGCCATGCAGCTGATCGTTCCCAACCATAGTGAGAAAAACTTTGGTCTTTCGACGTCTCATTAGCAAAGTTTGCTCTGTCTTGACGCATGTTCTGAACATACCCTTTGAACAAGATTCCTTCAGCACAACTGGTTTTATCCACACTCTTTCAGGCAAAGCTTCTGTTGTGAGTTAGTGATGCTTATAAGATGATGAGCCATTCTGCAATTTTACTTTCCATTGAAAAGCTCAAGACTTGGTTTTGTTGACAAATTGCTATTACTTGGTCAGTTTTGAAAATTTAAGAACCCACAGTCTATTTCACTCCATCGGGTTTTTATGTCCCAGAAAGAAAATGGAAAATAACAGTCAGGATATTTTTGAGCTTTCTAATAGATACCATCTAATAGTAGCCTAATTACCCTGAATGGAGTCTCTCTATTGATGACTACCGGGCCGACCACGCAACATTGGAGGAATTCGAAAGATTTCTCGAAATCGATCCTTATCCTGTTTCATGGGGATCTTTACAGCATGTTTATGTTTACTAATTGTCACGTGATTTTTCTAATAAATACAGTGAATACTGAAGTGTACTCATTATTAATTCTTAACATCATTTTATTAAAGACTGTTTTCCAGGACTTACTAGCTCACATTGAATGTCTATCTGTTCAGGTTGGGTACCCAACTCTGTCATCCGTGACCTGATGAATTTGAGTATTCCTGATCCTGTATTGGAACACAAGGTGTCCTCGCAGTTGCTGGTAAGTCATGGTGGCAGAGGACTGCTGGGTAACTGTGGTGACCCCTGTTGGAATAGTGCTTAAGGTCATTCTATTAGAAATAAGATATTCTTCCATCTCTTTAAGTATTTTAGATCTATTAGAAGATTTTTTCAAAGTATTTTCCCTTCATTTTGCATCTTGTAAAATGTGAGATGTGGTCTTCGATCATTATAGCATGTTATGTTACTTAAACTAAAATCTGTGACGTCGATGAACAGTGTAAACTTTTGGGAACTCGATAAATTTTTGTTATGACTGTATTATAAGCTGATTTTAATTTCCTGCTAGTTTTCCATGATTCCTGATGTAACTGTTGACCAGCTAGTGAATAGGGTGCGTATAGGTGTAAAATTGTCTGCTGTTTGCAGGGGTGAAACTTTAAGTTTGATTGTCAATTGATGCACATGAAGTGAACAGTCTCATTTACTGAGAACTTTGTTCAAGTATTGAGTGGATGTATGATATAACGCTAACACAGTGTTCAAACTACTGTCAGATGTGTTGTATACCACACAGCATGTGTCTTTACTTCAATAAAAAAGTGTCTCTTGAAATCAGTGTTTATGCACCCATGTTTGTGCATCGTGCTGTCACCACTATCCTGACGTCTATAGTCTCCTTTCCCCTTTTATTTTATTATTTTATTATTGTGATATTTAAAATGAGGGTGGCCTCTTCAGTGATAGCACTGCTTTCCAAGAGGGCCCTCAACAAGAAAAACAGTAATATAATACAATGAAGTAATAAAACAATGAAATATACGTAACAAAGATACAATTAAAACAGTTAAGGTTGAGAATTAAGACAATAACTAAATGACAAATAATGGTAAAAAATTAACTAAGGCAGATGAAATAAATTAAGAGATGACTCTAGACAATGAGAGTATTTACGACAATGAAAAAATGACATGATTAAGATAGGCAGGGTATAAAAGGTTAAGTAAATTACAGCCACTTTTTAACATTTACTTTAAAGGTAGTAATTGAGTTGGACCGTTTAATTTCTGGGCTAAAAGAATTCCATATTATAGCAGCTGCATAGATAAAAGATCTCTTGCCAGTCTCGGTTTTAATTTTTTTAGAAGAAACATTGCCAGCAACAGAAGAACGTGTAGAATAAACAGCCTGACTGCTATTGAATTTACTGCTGAGATATGCTGGAGCCTAGCCATTGATACATCTGTATATACAACAGGCAGAGAGATATTTATTTCTTTGTCTTACTTTCATAAATCCCAGCTTGGAGTACAAGTCGTCAACCCTAGTGTCCCTAATTTTAGTACCCAGGATAGCTCTGGCGGCTCTATTTTGGATTACTTGGACTTTGTTTACAAGTGTGTCACTAGTGTGCCCCCAAACCGGTAAACAATAATCAATATGAGGCTGAATAATACAATAGTAAAGGGTCTTAAGGGTACGGACATTAAGAAATTTGCCTAGACGTTTAAGTACACCGATTTTCTTTGATAATTTCTTTGTGATATGATCTATGTGCATATTAAATTTAAGATTGGGATCTAAAATAAGGCCCAAGTACTTAAACTCTCCAATCCCTTGGGGGATTCTAATCGAATTTTGCTGTCACGTTTCATCCGTGCTCATTTTGGGCTTGGGGGGGTAACTAGACGGCGTAGTGGCTTAGAATTTTGCACACCTTGTAAATCAGGGTGTTCTTCACATACATATATATGCGTTTTGAAATTGATACGCAAGGTCAGTGAAAGTAGTTCTTTGTGAAATACCTTGCTCTTAGTCATTCTACTGTCCCAGTTGGCCTAAAAAAGTAAACACAGTTTAACAAAGGGTTTACTGTCTTGGCTGAGGAGATATGGATTATTTTTTACCCACTATGGGTTTTGGATAGCCAAACCCAGCTTGCATAAGGGAGAGCATGGAACGTGCCAGTTTTTGTGCTCTTTGACTGCTTAACGCGTCCGTTGTATCTACCTGTGCCTGGATAGATTTTCATGAAATTTGACGATGTCAACTTCAAATGAATCTGACGTGTGCTGTGCCCCCTAGTGACAGTCTTAGTAAACGTAATATCTGCTTTTCAACTTCAGCCTCTCTACTGTACACATCACTTGCACTCAGACAATTAAATGAACCGGAAAATTAATATATGTTCAGTGTAGCCTCCCTCGTGACCACCAGAATGAGGAGGAATTAGCATGTGGCTTAAATCCTCCATAATAATCGTTCACTGGTCGTTTTTGCTGTTAGCAGACTTAGTTGTCATAATTGTTTAATGGAAATTTTTCTGATTAGCTTTGTCATGAACAGTAGTTGTGTTTGCCAAACCGCTTACCGAATGATTGTTGGAAAATTTGGTGAAAGTTTTCATTTTAATTACAATGTGTGTCCAATTTTATGTTTTGGACATACTCAAATGCCACTGTGCCCTCTTGTGGCCATTTGAAATTATGACCATTCCTTGGTGCATGCAATGCACACAATGGGTGCATAACAGCTCTTTGTGTTGTAACTGTTTTTATAAGGTGACTGATATTGCTTTAAAATGAAATTGATTGACCAAAAATTTTAAAAGAGCAGTACTTAATGTATATATACTTTATGCTTATAGTTGGTGTCACATGACTGCCGTGTGCATGGTGTGCTGTGTCTTATTGGTTGTTGCTGTGTTTTCTATTAGTTGGAGACCCATCCGGATGGAAAGCTACCCTCGTCGTCATTGTCTGACAGATCATTCGTCTTGTCTGAAGTGAGTGTTGCTTTGCTTGGCTTGTACTGTTTCAGTACACGAGATCAGTGGACTGTTTTATTTGCTCACCAAAGCGTGACTAAGACGAGGTCCAAGGCTCTCACTTCCAGATGCCATTACGCATTGTTGCACAGTATCGGTAGCTATATATTAAGCTTTGTAGCTTCATCGAAAACACATAGCTATGTATGCAATGTATCTCAACACTATTTTTATTGGTGGAAAGAATGTTCATAGCTGGCATTGTTATAGAGTATTGAAATTAAGATCGTCACCTATCGGCGGCCTGGTTATATTTGAGAACCTAGCCTTTGGGCTCATCTTGGGCTCTTTGCCAGTGCCCCAACGAAGAGCCCAAGATGGGTACCGATAGCTAGTTTCTCAAATATAACCATGCAGGCTTCCGATGGTAACAAATCTTTATTTCAGAGCTATTTTATTGGTAAAGCAGCTTTACATGCCACAAAATGTGAAGAATGGCTTGCTGGCGATAAATCAGTTGCTATTATTGGGGTTGGTAAGGCCTCAAAGTGGCCCTTTTGTCGTTCTTGTATTGAAATGCAACATATGCTATCAGTAACTAGAGTCAGTTGTGCTTCAGTCATTCCACTGTCGCTGAATTGTGCTCTATCAAAATGAAGGATTGATGTAGCGAGAATATTTGAGAAAAAATACTGATATTTAGAACCGTTTTTCAGTGGAAATAATTTTGGCATATTTTTGTACCTATAAACATTTCCATAGCGCTGTGGGCTGGTTATTGTACAATTATGACCAAATGTTTGCCTTTAGGAAAATGAAGTGTTTTGAGTCCTTAAAGTCATACACCATTTACTCTATGTGGTGTCATGTTCACTGCACCCACTACCTGTATTTGTGTCCCCCTCTTGATCCCATTTTATTCCTGCTCCACAGTGTGATGAAGACGATGAGTTTATAGACCCCTACAAGAAGCTGGGTGTCAA
Organism: Phoronis australis; assembly: GCA_002633005.1. Lineage (NCBI taxonomy): Eukaryota > Metazoa > Phoronida > Phoronidae > Phoronis > Phoronis australis. The sequence goes on along the minus strand of NMRA01000062.1, from coordinate 341,795 downwards.
ACCATCCCGCCGTCTCATCCCAGAAGACAGCCCTGAAGCAAGGCTGGCACAGGCAAGACGATATTCGCTCTTGCCCGATTATCTCCCCCTAGAGGTAGCCACGTGTGACACCTGGTAGTCGTAGTGGCTTTGATTTTAGTTCTCTATTTTACATTTCTAGGGAGCATATTTGATGCTTCTGCTAGCGACCGCTATGTCTTTTTCATTTTGTTTTCTCTTGTTGTTTGCAGTCGTCAACTGGTGTGTGTGTTTGTTCATTTTGTGTTCATGCTCATGGTTATCTTCTCATTCATAAAGTGTTTTGGATCATCTTCCACGTTCATTTTTCCAGGTATTTTGGGTCATCTCCTAGTTCATTCCTAGTTTTTGGGTCACCTTCCATGTTCATTCCCTGTTTTTTGGGCTAGTTGTGTTCATTCCTGCATTTTTGTGCCATCTTCCATGTTCGTTCATAGGGATTTTTTGGGCCACGTTTCTCATTTTTTCGGGCCATCTCCATGTTCATTTTCAAAGGCAATTACATCTACCAACTTCAAGATGACTTGGAAGGTCATTGCACACTTAACCAAAAAGTTTATGATGAAAACTTTTTTAAACTTATAGAAGTGGCTGGGAATTAATGGGAATGGGATGAATCGACAGGTTTTATATACAATTTTAACTGATACCTAGATTTACATCATCTGAAAATAAAATGCTGAAGTATGTCCATCACAATAGCTTGCGAAATCCATATGACATTTGGCATGGGTTATACCATCATTCTTCTTTAATCACACAAGAAGGTGAACCGGTGAAGGTCTGCGCTCTCTCAGTTGTTCCTTGTGTATTGTCATTCGTTCATCAACCCTGAATGATTTTCAGATTTCCTTGTAGACATCGAGACTCTTCCAGTGAACATCACTCATTGTCATTTGTAGGTCTTGTCAAGACACATCTTCATGTTCGTATGACGTCGTACCTCTTTTGTGCTGCTGCATAATTTCTTATTTTCTTGTTTTTTGTTTTTGGCATGGTTTTGAATTACTAATTGTTTTTCAGTGTTACCATAGACTGCTCAAAGGGACATTATTGGTTTACCGGCCGAAGAACAATTTATTTTCAAGATTATTATTGGATAGTATAGACTTCTTGAAGTAACAAAATTCATAATTGCACTTTACTGGTTTTATTTCTAGTATTGTTGGCAGACATTTGCTGAAATTAAGCCCAATGAATTTCCCAGTTTATACCTTTAAAATAGTCTGCCATTTATCAAGCGGGGTTTAGCCCCGCCAGTTTTGCATTAGAGTACCACCGCTGGAGTTGCTGGTTCGACCCCACATTGAGGCTGATCTCAGAAAACGACATGTGGCCGATAATCTCCCTTGAAGGAGCAAAAGGATTCTGAGCAGATATTTGATCGGTCAATTTCATTAGATGTCCATTTAGTGTTGACTAATGAATCATTAGTTGATATTTTCTGAATGTCCTTAAATGTGGTAAGCTCAGAGTGAGACCGTTCCTAAACGTTTTTAGCACATTTACACCTGTCTCTCACATCTCATGCAGACAACGTTACGCCATCATGTCTTTCATAGAATAACCACAATCGGCTCTGCAGTAAGCTTAACGGCTATGACAGGTTTTCAGTTGTGTGAGTTGAACTGCAGGTCATCGGCTTCTTGAGTTCTTGTTGACAAATCTTACCTTCAAACAAATGTACACTTTTGACCAGTTACAGTAAGAAGTGGTCTCAATTTGAATTTTACTAGTAAATTTAAAACGATTACTAAACTTGGAACTAAGTTTGTGTTACCATGACAGGTCTTTTTGGGTAATAGTTGGATATAACAGTCCCCGCATTTTGAGAACCAGTTTTCTCCAATCAGTAATGGGCATCAAACTGGTTTTCAAATTGTGGGCACGTCATAGCTGACTGTTGCCCTTTTTTGCCACCGTGTGGTGTCAAGCAACAATACTCTGTAATTCGAAAGTTGAGAAAGCACTTTTGTTAGAGTAGGGAACATGCCGAGACCCATTTCATAGTGGCGTGCTTTAAATCTGGTATATTTTTGTTGCTTTGCCAGAACAGGTGTTTATAGCAGCTGACGTGTCTGTGTCTTTTGTCAAAATATTTAATCAACACTTTCATAAATTTTGAATATCATACGATAGAAGCTCGCCAATGTAAGACACATTATGGCCGATTTGTGGAGGTAGTGCACGTGCAGTTCTTTCTCATTTTTACAAAACATTAAACTACCCTAAGGCAACGTTTTATGCTAAGTTCTGAAACGTGGCTACCATTGGACAATGGTTTAATTGTGGGTATTCACACCGATGTCAGAAGCCCTTGAAATGAACACATTTTTGTTCAAAATTGGTGAGATTTTACAGTAATACTTTTGTGGGTCAAGAATGTGGAAGTGGGATCAAGGGTTAAGGAACGTGCAGACACCGGATATGATCGATGAAATAGCGTTAACGAGATATGATAGAGGTTGGTGAAAATGTGCTTACACTGTATTCAAGGAAAGTTTTACAATTTAATGTGAATCAAATTTATTTTTATAGAGAACCATTTTCAACATCGTAGACGGTGTATTCTTATGTGTTCATTGGCGATCAAAACTAAGCATGCAACTTCTTTTTGATTCAAGATTCTTGCAATTCAATTTTCAAGGGTATATTGATTTCTTTTATTCTTTTTCTGTTGCTCTCTGCAGGAATCTGTGTCACCATTAATGTTTGAAATTGACAAACGCGGGGTGAGCGACTTGGAGATTGTTCCCGAACACCGCCGAATCGAGTCACCACCTGAGAAGACACACAAGACAAAAAGTCCAAAGCCACGAACTGTCTCGGAAAGTAGGGATTTCGCGTTTAACTGTTTTAGTAGAAATGTTTTTAAATGGAGATAAAACTAATAACGTAGTATTAACTGAAGATATTTTCTGGCTTTGTTGTGATATCCATAATGAATTCCTTAGTCCTAACTTTCTGTAGGGAATTCAGAATTTAACTGCTGAAGTTCTTAGAAGAAACGCAAACTGTAAATTAATTTTATTGCTGCTCTAGCTATCCCTGTTAAGCCTGGCTTACATCACAAAACCTCAAACTCGGTTTAGTTTACTTACCATTTACAAAATTGGTCTTAAAGTTTTCACAAGTCAAATTAGTTTTGTGATTCCTGGACTTGAAAGGAACTCTCAGTTTGTTATTACTCAAAGCCACGTACTCCTCAAGTTGTCTCTTGTCATGTGGTGTTTTTCTGTGCAGCTTCCTCTAAGCCCAAAAAACCACTTGAGATTGGCCGTAGAAACCCAAGCACAGTTGATGTTTATGGTCTGTATTTACATAATATACACAAGTCCAACGTTCGTTTCATTTCCTCAAAGTTTAATTCATCATGCTCAAGGAGTTCACCAAAATCCAACAGGGTCACCCTTAACAAAATCAACTGAACTACATGCAAAACTCACTCCTAAAGCAGTCACCTACAGAGGTCAAAGCTATCCCCAAAGAGTGAGCTCAGCTGACCCCAGGTTGCCGTTCAGCCAAGCCCTTAGCATTTAGATCAGCAATGGCAAAGACTCTCCTTAATGGCCAATATGAATCTATTCACATCACTGTGTTGGTATTTCTACTGTTTATTTGGCCCAAAACCAACATCGTCATTGGTGTCATGGCACTAAGCTATTCTCAGTAGTAGGTTAGTTAGCTTGACAGTACGCTGGTTAATTGTAGCTGCTTTAGATGTTTGCATGAATTGTCTGGCGGAATCAAAATCTGCTAAAAGTTTGTGCGAAAGAAATTTTTGGACAATTGCGCTTTGAGTTTCATTCAGCCTTGTGACAATGCTGTAATCATGGTAAAAAGTGCCATCTATTGAGGGAGTCGAAACTTCGCATCCTCTGTAAATTGTGGTCTACTGACTTTATGTTTACTAGAAACGGACAAGTTGAAGAAGAAGCGAAAGTCGATAAAGGGCGTGTCTGATGAGGAGCGTAAACGCATGGAGGCGTTGAAACGAGCGCAGGAAGAGAAGGACAGGTTGAGACGTGAGAGGGAAGATCGACTGAAAGCACTGGTGAGGGCGTGGCATAGGTGGTTTCACAATTGCTGGTGGTGTCGCCTCTGCTTGAAATTTGGTTCCAATCTCAAGCTTAGGTTGAATCAGTTGTCAGTCTTAAATGTAGACTATTTGGAGTGCATTCCCTCTCTTCAAGAGCAAGACGCGTGGAAAGCTACAAAAATTGGCTTATAGAACAGAAATAATTATCGTAGCATAGCTTTCTTTCAAAATTAAGCATTCTGGCATTTTAGTGGTGGCCATTTTGCTAGAAATTTAAAATATTCGAGTAAGGTTGCAAGACCTTTGCCTGGTGTGAAACTCCCGACCCGTATAGAATACTCCTCATGGTTTTTAATGTTAATGACGAAGCTCTTGGTTCAACGAGGGCTTTTTAATACTGACGAAATTAAGTTAGGGACATCTTTCCACCAAAAGTGTTTGTTTGGTCTGGCCATTGCGTTAAACTTTAAATTATTTCTACTTTTTGTAAAAAAGAAACACAGCTTAGTGTTGTATACATGCTGTCTGAGTGGTGTACTGTGTCAGCTGTGTGGTGTACTGGGAGTGTCAGCTGTGAAAACCACTGTGTTGGTTCATGAAGGTTAAACCCGTTATTTTGGTTCTTTAATGTATCAAATGCTTATTTCTGTTATTACACATAGTGAAACTACAGATTCTTTGATTTGGTACACAAGGCTTGGAATTTTCCTCTTTTAAGAATAAAGATCCTCTTTTTGGTTTCGATTTCCTCTTCTTTGATTTCCAGTTTCCTCTTTTTTCATCTTTTTTATCATTATTTTGTCTTTATTCATGCTGAAACGTTTATGGTAGTTAAATTTTACAACACAAAAACTTTCTCTATGACAGAAGCCTATTTATTTGTGGAACCATATATTACCTGGAAGTTATAAAAATTCCTCTTTTTTCATTGATCATTCCAAGCCCTGGATACAATGGGAAGATTTAACCGCCACAAAAGTCATTTTTTTTAGTTAAAGGAATGTCACATGAGCTTGACCTATTTCAGTGGCACTGTCCCTGCCACAACTTTATTTTCTGAACTTCTTGATGTAGTCTTAACTATCTGATGATTGAAACATGTTGGCAACTGGTGGACTGAGTAAATTTGACCTAAAACATGCCTCAAATGTTACATCCTGTGGTCAGTTCCCACTTATTATTCCTAGATGTTTTCATAATCGTACTCAGACCTATCTTGAGGTGTGTTTTGTGAAAAATGATTTTAGACTTAAGATAGAAATTTGGTCTTCTGCTCCCTCTTCACAGTTGGTGAACAGAGGTTTAATCGAGCAATTATGAGAAATAATTTAAGGAATTTATCTCAGCATTTGGCATTGATGTGTATATTCTCATTTTTGCTCAAGTGAAATTTAAATATTATTTAGAGGTGTGGAGCGTAAGACCAAATTTTTGTCTTACGTCTTAAGTCATTTTTCATCGGAAACGAATCCCTGGTGTTTTGTTGCCCTTGGTGTTAATTATTACGTAATGTTAGTAACTTAATCGGAATGTAGGTTTTTGTAGAGCTTGTAGATTAGCAAGAAATAGACACAGATGTCTTTGTGTACTTTTAGCAACAGGAAGAAGCTGAAAGACGACGGAGATTGAAGGCAAGATACATTTTTATACTCCACTTTCTAAAAACCTGCGCTAGATCGGATCTTCCTGCCTTTCCTCTGAAGCTGTACTGGCGACACGGTCCTATCCAATAGAGGTCACTCCAGTACAGTTTCACAGGAAAGGGGGGAAGTTCCGAGACCGCAGTCAACCATCTTCTGTAGCAGGGGACAGCTGTGATCCCTGCAACTTAAAGTTTTTACTAGATACGTCCAGCTAAAATATCCTTAATTAATAATCATTTACTTCTTCCACATGTAGCATTAAATCTTTGGTGCAGTTTGTTACCTTACTTGTTACTATTTATTGTTACTCAGTGGTCAGCTACCAGTTACTAACGGCCCATGCCTTTGCTGGCCACCCAGTCATATAACAGTGTATATTTTTGTATGATTTAAAAACATATTAAAAGCTTGTCTTTCAATCTCTAGACCCTGGGTGCCAGAGGGAAGTTATGATTTAAAAGAATAAACGCTTCTCTTTCTCTCTCTAGGCCCTGGGTGCCGTAGGGAAGTTATGATTTAAATAAAATAAATTTAAAGCTCTTTCTCTAGGCCCTGGGTGCCATAGGGAAGTTAATGAACAAGGCCTGGTGGCCCGAGGAGTTGCGGAACCTGGAAGCCTTGGAGGGTATGAAGCGAGGGGACATAGTTAGGCGTATGATGGAACTGCTGGACGAGGCTGCCAAGAAGGACCCCTCGACGGGATACGTGGAGCACAGAGATATTATCAACGCCATAGCTGATATACATGAGTGAGTTCTGTCACATTGTGATGCAAGTGGGTTAGAGTTGCGTGGTTATCTTGAACTCTTTTTTCACTTTACAGTACGCAAAACTTTTTAGAGGTCTTCCGGATGTTACTGCACTGTAGTTGTTACCACTGCATAGTTTCTGACTTCAAACTGTGTATCACTTCATCTTCAAATGTTCTCAACCTTTTTTGACTCGTCGCTTGTTCGAATTTGAATTTTGTCGTGACGAGTTTCGTTTGCTTGCGTTGGGTTTGAAAAAGGAATGCAACGAGATTCAAATATTGGGAGGTTAGTCAATTCTTAAGCAAATAGTTCATTTTGGACTTTTGGTACATATTCAATGTGCTTATTATGCTAAGACTTAACACGCATGCTTCCCACAATGTGAACATGGACTTTCGAACAACCTCATGACTTTTGTAATTCCAATTGTGTTTGAATTTTGTGATGTGTAGAACACTGCGTAACTCTTAGCTATCACTGACACTGCTGCCGCTACCATTACTGCTACACATGCCATGATTGTGCAGGGAGCGTCCCTTTGGCTCCAACTTGTACAAGGACACAGTCGCCAAGTTCCAGGACCACTTGGGCCACGCGTCGGCTCTGATCCGTGTCGGTGCCATGCAGGGTTTGGGCCGTATGGGTCTGGACAAAAAAATCATCATGATGGAGCTGTTAGAACACTTGACGGATAAAGACGTGAGTACGGCGGTCGACGGTATTTGACGCTGGAATTAACCGTTGGCGTCTCATTTTTATCAGTTTGAAAGTGGTGCGAAGGTTATCTAGGACCCTATAAAAGTGTCCAAATTTGGCGAACTTCGGAACATTATATGTCAGAATTGGCTGTTGGAATTCATATGGAAGATTCAAGTACTGTGCTGCACGCACCGTTCTTCCAAACTGCATTAGAAATTGTTTTTAAAGTGTTGTGTGAGGGTTCATCAAAAGTAGGACTTCTGTGATTTTCATGAAAAAGTTAAATTAAAATAAACCATAATTTAGAAAAGTGTATCGGCATTTTTGAGATTTTGTCTACTTGAACATTCACCTACTGGGTCGTAATTTTAATCGTAAAAATATAAATAATGTGACCTTCAGTGAGTCAGTCATATTTTCATCATGTTGTTCCATTTTCAGTATAATGTGCGTATGACTGCAGCCGACATCCTTGGTAAATACGAAGGATTTGATACAGTTCAGGGGCTCAAGGACATGTTGTATAGGATTGGAGTGATGGATGGAACTCGTCCCAAGGTGGGTGGAGTTACTAAATTGATCCAATTGGAATGGCACACTTATTGAGTGACAAGTTATATCCCACCTCCTCTGCAGTGCTTAACTAATGTGTCACTTTAACCTTGAACTCAAGAAACATACTAATAATGCTTTCATTTTATCGATACTTTTTTTACAATAATTATACTACCGGTATTAGCCACGACCTTGTTAGTGAAATAGTGCATTTTTGGGAACATTTTGAAAATGCAACAATGAATATACACCCGTAGCCAATCAGTCATAACCAAAATGTTCAGTACTGTAAATCTTAATAAATGTTGGTGGGCAAACCCGTTGAATAAAAGGGAAAAAACAAAACCCACACAACACTTGTTGTGAATTTGGAATTTGAAGAATTAATTGCAGCTTGCTCACACTGGGATGCAAACATTACCCCCAATATAAAGCCATGGCCTTCAATATGCGAAAACACGGTGGTACTCAAATATACCAGGCTTTAATTTATGGCACAAGGATGATTCTGACAGAGAAAGTGATTTGGGGAGCATATGACCCTGCATTGTTCTGGGAAATGTTGAGATCAATGCGAATAAATCTGTTTTAAAACTTTAGTAAGACTTCCTTAGAAACTCAGAAAAAAGAACGTTTCCTGGACAAAAGGTGCTGTAAAAAAGATCAGTCTACTTGACAACCAGTATAACTATCCTTCTTTCTCCATCGTAAATATTTTGTTTTAACATGAAACTACCAAAATTTGTGTGTCGAATAATTTCAGGTAACTTAGTGTCTTAAAATCTTTTACACTAATAATTTCTATCATAATGATGGTTACTGTTGTCTTCTTAAAAATATCTGATCCATGACATTCTGAGGTGATCAAATTTGTAATTCATGGTACTTTGTTGAAATGGCATCTTAAACTCCATTTTGCACTGTCTTTATTAAAAACAGCCACAAAGGAAGGAAATGGATAAGTCAAAAGAAGAGCAGACGAGCAATGAAGTTGTTAATGACAATATTGATAATAATGGAGATGATGATAATATTGACAATCCTGACGGTGCCAGTCATGAGGTTTGCTGCGTGTTGTGTGTCGGGGGGAGGCGTTACAACTCTGGTGTTCGTTTTTCCACTAGATGGTGTCAGTTCCACTTAAATCTCCATTGCACTTCCACTAAATCGTTCTGTGACTGGAAATTGTGTACGAGACCCGCGTTTCCGTGCAGTGTGCTCTGTGGCTACAGCAACAGCCCATGTCATGTTTATGTGGGCCTATCGCGTAGCTATGATTTGCATGGCCTCATGTATGTTCGGAACAAGGCAATACTCCTCTGTATGTGGACATTTAGCCCTGCATTGATGGCAAAGGACTCTGTCACTGATCCAGTCACAGACGTGTTTGCCTGTCGCTGTGACTAAGGCTTTCAATTTTACTTCAAACTAGATGTTCATTGAAGACTTAGACCTGTGTCTGTGTCTGTGTGTAATATCTTGCTTTACAGGTTGCCATTTTTATGTGCGCACATACATGTGGGCTCATTATGTCAGCATCCTTGTCCGTCCTGTGTCCACTGCCGTATCTCCAAAACCCCATGGTGGATATTTGTGAAATTTTCTCCTCATGGCTCTATTAAGAGCGGGGTGGCACAAGCGGATTTTCCGACGGATTCAACTACCGCTTTTTGCCCAGTAACAATTTCAATTGTATCATCTGAGTTCCTTGAGAGATTTATGTAAATTTTGACAATTGGTATTTGTTGAGGAGACGACAATTCTTTGCCATTCTGGGATGGATTTGATGTATTGTGCGCCACCTAGTGTGCCCTTTTCTATTAGTCCTCCTTTCCATTGGCCAAACCTACTTGAAGGTTTGTTATGAAAGTTGGCACATGTGCTACTGGAAAGAGCACACCTAAGCATTTGTGGACTGCCCCGATTATTGTGGCGGCTCTTGTGGTAGTGTTGTTTTTTACACCTGTGTCTGTTTCTTCTAAACCTTGCGAGATCTTTGCTAAAATTTGCAAGTGTATTTTTATCAAATGTTAACAACACAGATGACAACTTTAAGAAAAAATCTAACCACTGCTGTGCCCCCAGTGGCAATTTTAAGGATTTTACATTTTCCTCTATATCTTCCCGTGGTCCATTCATGAAATTTGGCAATTTGAAATTGGCTTTTTTTAAAGAGAGGGTAGCACATTTCCATTTTTGTACATTGTACATAATGTATGCCGTTTCAGTTTTTAGTCTAGTTTTTAACACTCGCTTCTCTGTTTACCAGACTGTGTTCCCACAGGTAAAAAGAGTGCTGACTATGATTTTAGGACTGGTGCAACTGTTCTTGCGCCCCCTAGTGTTTTTTGGCCATTCCTCGATGGGTCTTCGTGAAACTTGATCTGTAGTGAGGAGAGTTTGTAGATTTCAGGACCAGTGACTGGTTCTATGGAGTCCCCTCACGACAATTTTGGTTTCTGTTGCATTTGTCTTGATATTGATAAAATTTCTTAATTGCATGTTCATGAAAGTTGTCAAAATAAGGTACTGTCACATAGATGACGGCGCCTGTTGCAATTCAGAAGGATTTGACCCACGTTGTACACCCTAGAGGCATTTATGTTATTTTTGTGTATGATTTTTGTCATATGCCTCCCTACTCTCCAAAGTGATTCACTAATGGTGAAAGCTGGAAGGCGTGTTTCTGTTGAGCCATGTTGACTTGCTTTTCACACCCTAAAGGTTGTTTAAGTTTACTAGCATTGCTCCCTTTAGAGGGAATGTTAAACGTAATGATGATCCTTGTATCTACTCTGTGTCCAATGCACACATTGGGAGAATGTCAAAGCTCTGTGTTGTTCTTGCTAATGATGACTCGATTTTTTTTCAACATTTTCAGTAATTGTAGAAAGGGTGGTTTCTTGTTCAGAAATGTTGCATTTTGTTGTTATTGAGGTAACAATACTTGACATAGTTAAACAGACAAAATGCCATTTCCTTGTCAATGATGGCGGTAATTATGTTAAAAGCAAAATTGACTGGTAGTGACTTATGGCATCAAAAACTCGAGCAGAAATTCAAGCGAAATTTGAATATTTCGATTCTGAAGTTTGGGACAGTTTTAATCGATTTTGATGTTCACCGTCTTTTTCAAATTTAAGACACTGCATTTCTGTATCAACAGCATCTGAAAATGAGACTTGGCATTTCATAAAGTCATCAAAAATGGCTGCCAATGCAACCTGTTCACGCGCCCTCATAGCGTGTAACGTGAGATTCATTGATTATAATTCTTAACTTTGGACAGGGTAATATTGCCCGGCTAATATTGCCCGGCTAATATTGCCCGGCTAATATTGCCCGGCTAATATTGCCCGGCTAATATTGCCTGGCCAGTATTGCACGTTTTAACATTTGTTACAAGTTCTGGCCTTGAGCAAAATATGTAATTTTCACTGTCTCAAACTAGAGAACTTTCACTGTAGTCATGGTAAATACACAGTGTTAGTTGTAACTGTTTGTACAGAGCTGTGTTGTTATTGCTGATACACATCAGTCAAATGTTCATTCACCTTGTGACGTTGATTCATTATTTATTAAAATTTACAGGAACGGGCCCACCTCGTAAGTTGCTATTGTATTTGGCTGTTTTGTTGGTTACTGAAAATGAATTTGCTGGCATGTCTGTAGCGTAGATATGAGACTTCAGTTTGTAGTCACTGTTATAACACATTGGTCAATGTTTGGACAGATTTGATGAAGTGTGTGGAGCAGTGTTGTTTGTGAATATAGCTGTAACTTCCGTCAGATGGTTGGGCACATCATATGGTATTGAAGCAGTGTGTTGTTGACTGCATGACTAGTTGATGAACATTTCGTGTGTGTTTACTGCGCGTACCTATGGAGCTTTTGTAACAATAATGATTGCCTGCACTTTAGGTGTCTTAGTCAGTTTAGAGCAATTGTTTTTCTTTCGAGTGAGCAGTTAGGAATACCTCGTCATATATAGTTTACTATGTTAATGGTCATTTCGGCGTTTTGATATATCTGTTTAAAATTTCTTAGGTTGTAACTGATATTCAGCCAGTCAGGGACCATTGGGATGCCCTGGGGTGCAATGAGCAAGGGGGATATTGTTGTGTCTGGTGGTGCAATGAGCAAGGGGAATATTGGGTTGTCTTGGGGTGCAATGAGTAAGGGGAATATTGGGGTGTCCTGTGGTACAGTGAGCAGGGGGAATATTGGGGTGTCCTGGGGTGCAATGAGCAAGGGAATATTTGAGTGTCCTGGGGTGCGATGACATTTACATGTTTTTTGTGGGGAGGAGAACATGTTCTGAGCTGCAGTGTACCAGATCTCACAGAGTTTGCTCACTACATGATTAAGGTGTGTTATAGTTTACACGGCTCTAGTCAGACTGTCTACCAATCTATTTTAGGATGAAATCATGAGGCGTTTTGAGGACAATACTTTGACTAAGGGTGACAGACATCACCTGAGGAAGCTGTTTTATGCTTGGAAACACAGACAGCTGAGTGTAAGTAACTAGTGTGAACATAAGGCAACTTTGCGTACAAGTGTGTAAAGTGAGGCAACTCAGTGGAGGTTGCTACCTTGCAAAACATGAGGCAACTCGATGGAAGTTGCTATCTTTAAAGTGATAAGTCAACCCATGCAGTCTAAGCGATTTCTGTAAAAGTGATAATTGTTCCTTACTTCAACAATAGAAATGGATTTTGTCACTTTAAAAATGTTAAAATAGGACATTGAAAGTGGGGATGAAGATGAAGAGGAACGGGTCAGTGATGAGGTCACTGATGTCAGGGGTCAGGTCAATGTTGACGGAGGTCAGGTCAATGTTGACGGAGGTCAGGTCAATGTTGCCGAAGGTCAAGCTGATGATGGTGATGTTGCAGTTGACATTGATGAAGTGAATGTGACTGTTGATGAGGTATTCGATGTGTCGTGGTGTGCTTCACTGGTGTTATCCCTCATTATTTTTTATTTCAGAATCTGTTTCCATGGGCACTGATAAATTGTACCTTTTAGTTCTTGCATTTATTTTTGTACTGTTTCTTTATGTAGATGTCGATTGATGTATTATTGTCGTTCAGTGTTACAAGTTTTCTATCTTCCAGTGTCTGTACTGACTGTTTTGATTGTTCAAACAATCTGACTTTTTAATATTGTGATGTTTCCTACCTCTCCATAGTTGTCTCCCCTCCCCATAGTTGCCTCCTCTACCAGTAGTTGACTCCCCTTCCGTAGTGTTCTCACCTACTCGTAGTTCTCCCCTCCCGTTATTGTCTCCCCTACCCATAGTTGTCTCCCCTCCCTGCAGTCCGAGTTTTTCTGCTCCAGTTAGCAGTTTGATTTTTCACAAAATCGGCATTCTTTTCCATGGATAAATCTTGGCATCGTGAAATGTGTTAATTCATTAAAAGCCTCGTTATTTCGACATTTCTGGGTTATATCACTTTAAAATTTGGTATTTTGTTATAATTGCCGGTTCAACTCTTAATTTTTAGACACTGCAAGTCTTTATTACATATACCTGGACACATTATTCGTACATTCTTTTAGAAGGCACATGACGTTGTGCTGTTAAGTACCTCTATTCTGCTAAAGCCTCCAGGACTAGTTAGTGTTTTCTAGTATTGATTACCATATGGACCATGAGCGGCGTAGTAGTTTTGGGAGATTCAAATCTACACTCTTGAGTTCTTGTTCATGATCATTGGAGCTGACTTGACCTAGTTAAAGCAACATTTAACCTGAGTGAGTTACAGTGTTTTCTGTCAAGAAAGTCTCGATTTAGGCAGGCACTGGCCGGTAATAAATTGGTCTGTAAAAAGGAGATCTGTATTTTCCGAGAAATACTTTTATTCCGAAAATTTAGAATGAGACAAGTTTGCAAATAGATGGTCAACAAATTATTCTAGATATTCCTTGTTACATATTTTTGTTTATTAAACTCAGCTCGGATGTACATTTTACTTAAAGTCACTTCCAGGCTTACTAACTAATACGACAAGGCAATTTTATGGCAGTTCACTTCAGTGTAGCCATGGTCTATATTGAATGTCTGACCAAACAAGCTGGGGTCGAACTTCGATCACTTGTTGCAAAGCAGTAAACCTTATTGCAAATTGAAATTTTCGATACAATCAGTTTGGCCTCATTTAAAGAATTTTTACTGAACATCAGAATTTTGATTTCAAATTTCTCTTTCTTCCTAAACAGCGAGGCCTTAAGAGTCCTTATTTCCCGCTTCACTTACACAAACCACAGTCACTTCTTCTGACAGGTAAGTTCTTGTAATTATGTCATGTATGGGTCAGACAGTCAGTCTTTAGTGGCTTATACATAGCTCAGCTTTTAACTGATAAAAATCATTAACTAAAGGTGAAAATTCTTCAGTTTTGGACACAGTATGGCAGACGGAGGAAATTTCATTTTGTCGAACTTCTCAACAAAGAGAACTTTTCGGGACTATTGACACTGCTTTAGCATGGGTTGTCTGGCGTAGCTATTGCTAAAAAAAAACATTTTTAAATTTTGACCATTTGCAACAATGTGATGAGTATGAAAAATAGAAATACAGCAATTTCTGCAATTATTTTTGTCCAAAATTGAAGAATTTTTAGCATAGTTCTTTAATTGATGTTCCTGAAATTTGGCAAACAATTTGCTATCTCATAGGCGACAATACTTGTCCTGTTTTAGACTGATTTGTTCTTTGTGGGAATGTTGAAAATATTAACCATCCGTACTTGTATCTGTGTCGTATGCTCTGCTCATAGTGGTGCGTGTCGATGCTTCATGTTGCGCTTGCATAGAATTCACTTGACAGTTAAACTTTTCTGTGACCCTTATGTAACAAACATGATGTTTTTATGCGTGTCTTATACAAAACAGTTGGCCCAACTTCATTGTTTGTTAGTAATAAATTCTTTGGTTTTAGAACTTTGGGAAGGGTTTTAGGGTTTTTTTTTTGTCAAAATAGAGCTATCTGGATTATAGTTGGGTGTGCCCCTTCTGTCCCACCCCTTCATCACTGGGTGGGAAGGTTTTAGGTGTTTTATCGCCTTCGAGATAGTTCTATTTGGATTTATAGGTGGGTGTGCCCCTTCTGTCCCTCCCCCCTTAGGTGTTTTGTCGAGATAGTTCTATTTGGAGTTATAGGTGGGTGTACCCCTTCTGTCCCTTTTGTCTGGATTGTTACTGTTTATATCATTACTAATTATCTTCATTTAGGCGCATCTGAAAGTTCTATTGCGAGTAAGGTCATTTCTGTATCTGTAATCAAAAGTGGTG
Organism: Phoronis australis; assembly: GCA_002633005.1. Classification (NCBI taxonomy): domain Eukaryota; kingdom Metazoa; phylum Phoronida; family Phoronidae; genus Phoronis; species Phoronis australis. Next base: position 326,790 of record NMRA01000062.1, on the reverse strand, counting down.
CGGCTATGTTTGTTCTGTTTCTAATTAGGGAGCCTCTCAATCATTGTCGATATAGCGCTTTGCTTCATACAGTTTAAGGGACGTAGTAACGCAGATCGTTTAGTACGTACCTCTGAACAACATACTGTTGATGCTTGAGAATTTGAGGAACCCCAGAATCTGATGCTAAATTGTGCTGTGCATTGCTTATGCAAGTTATTTAAATTCCAAATGATCCACTACGAAATATTCAATTTCAGAAATACATCTCTGCTGTCCCCTGATGAGTAATGAGGTGCCCCTTTATAACCAATAATTCCTCAAAATCTTGTTTCTTGCGTTACTGCATCTCTTAAAATTACAAGACTGCTTGCCATGACACATTCAGTCGTTCACTTTTCACGTTTTTACTTCACTCATTCATTCATTCACTTTCATTGTTCATTTCTTCTGATCCTTTTCATGTCTGTCATTTCTTCGTAATTGCTACGTCTTGTTGGCCGTATCGCTCTTGTTGATTTCTATGTGACATTTTTACAGGCGGAAAATATTCTAAGACCAGAATGAAGCTATTACCGTAAGTTTTTGAGACTTCGTTCCGTTATTGTGACAACCGTTATTATGATAACCATTATTGTGATAACTGTTATTCTGATAACAACTAAGCAGTGGCAGTGAGAAGTGGTTTAAAACTCTTTTGTCATGAAGGTAGCCACAGTAATGTTGCTTGCTTTTCATGCGTCTATAAAAATTTTATCACATAGTCACATAGTCTGTATTCTGTACGTACATCGTTGCCTTTAATTGTCCGTCGATTTTCTAAAAAATCGCACAGTGAATCAGGATCAGAGTTTGTGTAGAGTTATATGGTTGGTAATATACAATCATAGCTTCAGTCGATTCTCCGAGTTACTGGATTACTGTTGCGCCGCCTGTTGGCTGTTCAATTTTTGACAAATTCCTTGTTCAGCAATGACAATGAAATTTCCCGAAATTCATGAAATGTGCATTGTGCAGTTACTTTATTTTGTGATTTTTCAACTACTGTACGCATGGCCGGGCTTTTCTTTAATATGTACACAGATAGTATCTTGTGATATTTCTAAAATCTATTGGTATGTTCACACCGATTAGCTCTAGCCTTTTGTAGTGGCTCAATGTTTCAGATGCCACAGTGTTCTAAAAAGAACGAGCATGGCTTTGTGGTACATGGATTGTTTATTGATAGTCAGAATTTTTTTTTGAATTTTTGGCGCACATGGGATTTGAACGGGAAACCTTTCAGTTGTCAGTCCAGGATTTTCATCTCTTCTGTCAGCATGTCTGATTTAAATCCTGAGAGTTTTATTCGGTAAGTTGCTTCAAGTGACTTTAATGGTGGATATGCGCGATCTAGTCCAAAGCTGCCTGCAAGTAGAAAGAAAGCAGAAGATGCGGCCGCTGATGATGGAAAGCAGGTGTCAAATGATGAGAGTGACAAGACAACTGATGAAGCCCTGCCCCCTGATTTGGATGAGGGCGGAGCTTATGAGGGGGAGGTCAACTCTGGCGATGAAATGGACAGTGGCAGGGTGTGAGTGCTTGTGTTTGTTGTGTGTGACCCCATCTGTGTTGTGTCAACCTTTTGTGTGAATTAGTGTTGACTGTGAACATTATTTTGTGTTCGACCAACACATTTTGATGTGGTATTGTGTATTTATTTGGTAGTTTTTGTAGTGTGTTGTCAATACTTACAGTGTTTTGAATCTGTGCCTGTTAAGTTTTTCTGTTTTGGTTGGATTAGATATTTGCTTTTGTTTCTGTTTGTTTAATGTAGAAAACTCAGTAGCAGGTAGGGGTATTTGATCAAATTGTTAAGGCTTCTTAAAAGATATTGAATGGAATAGTTTCAAGTGTTAGTGCGGATAGATTAAACAATTTTTGCTATTATTGTGATTGTCTTCATTTCTCAAAACGAAATTGGTGATTCTCTAATTATCGTCTAGTAGTGCTTTAAGTTGAGTGTGTAGGGTTTGACCACTGCCAGATAAGCCAGCTGCAATCTGTGGCTAATTGACTATTAGTTGCCATTCTGTGTTACGGTGAAAATTATACATGCAAGGTAAAAGTCAGTCCTGGCTCTAATTTGGTGTTTTGAGGGAGAGCTATGGTATGCAGCAAAAGTATTGAGACAAAACGACGTAGAATTCCCGGTCACAATGACTGGAGAGAAGCTGAATTCGTCGTCAGAGTGACTAATTGCTCATGATTGATAATTAAGAGGAAGCAACAGTTAGACAGGAGGCTAAGGTATTAGAATTTAGAATTTTGCCAACACACCAGTCATTTTTGCTGGTAACATAATTATATATTAATTAGCCATAATGACAGGAAACGGTTTTTTGTCTGTAATTTGTTTATTTAGTCTGCACTGTACCTACATATAATTTGAATTGCTGTGCTTTCCTCCTTGTGCCAAGTTCCTTCATGCATATGTTTCAGATTTGCGGTATATGTTCGGCGCCCAAAAGAGGGCGACTCCCATTCATTTACTAATGGGATCTGACTTAAGCTGCAAACAATGTCTGCATTAAAGTTCTGTAATCACGTCAGTTGCACTTCGGAGATGGAGTGCATCATTCAGCAAAGTGCCTGTACCATGACTACACCAAATTCAATGTAAAATGTTAAGCTCTACCCTTCTGTCTGCTGCAGTAGCGTTATAACATGTCAGTTCCTGTTGTCATTGTCGATGATTATTGATTTTCTTTGTTACATTTTCAGTGTCTTCGAACCCCCTAAACGTGTCTTTCAACACCCTCCCTATGACATTCACGGCAGGAAACGAGAAAAGGTCAAAAAGTCAAAGGGTATGTCATGCCGTTACCATGGCGTTGTTTGTAAATGTTGTTGCGGTTTTCATATCTTACATGTTGGTCCACGACCAGAGACATCTGTTGGTTGGACTAGCGACTTACTAGACTACAACCTTTTGCTTTTGACCTTTGACACAGGGGACTGACTAAGAGACTAGGTTCAGTATGGCACATAAATGATGTTTTGGTGGAATGAAGTATGCTCATGATGCAATGAGGCTGCAGTGCTTGTGTGCTTGTTAATGTCGACTTCCTTTACTCGTTTACTATGACCTCTTTAATATGTACAGTGTCACAATTTTTTCTTAGACATCGATGTATGTGCTATTAGAGTGTATCCTGTCAGATATATGGTATGCAGCATCAAAGAATGCGCGAACAACTTTGTGATGGTTCAACATGCCTTATTGCAACTGTTTCCTGAAGATATGTTAGCAAAACCAGGCCTGCCTCGGAGTGATTAAGGGTAAAAATACTCCAAATTGAGACACTGAAAACATTTATTTTCCTCGTAGTCAGGGCTGGTACCAAATTTTAGAATTGGAGACTCTTGAAAAGCATTGTGTCCGTAGCTATACTGAACGATGTCAAAACCAAGTATTAAGACAGCTTTTGATACAAAGCACAGCGTCTAATATAATTTCAGATGATATGATGAATGTCAAAATAGCCTATGTTCCAATCTTTAGAATCAAAAAAGTTCAATTTCGGCTTGAATTTCAGTGTCCCAGATTACAGAAAATTTTCGCTGTTGTGAGCCCGTAATATGCTTTAAATGAATGGCATTTTTTCCATTGAAAATGTTTAGGTGAAGTCATTCCATTTTCANAAGTATGCTCATGATGCAATGAGGCTGCAGTGCTTGTGTGCTTGTTAATGTCGACTTCCTTTACTCGTTTACTATGACCTCTTTAATATGTACAGTGTCACAATTTTTTCTTAGACATCGATGTATGTGCTATTAGAGTGTATCCTGTCAGATATATGGTATGCAGCATCAAAGAATGCGCGAACAACTTTGTGATGGTTCAACATGCCTTATTGCAACTGTTTCCTGAAGATATGTTAGCAAAACCAGGCCTGCCTCGGAGTGATTAAGGGTAAAAATACTCCAAATTGAGACACTGAAAACATTTATTTTCCTCGTAGTCAGGGCTGGTACCAAATTTTAGAATTGGAGACTCTTGAAAAGCATTGTGTCCATAGCTATACTGAACGATGTCAAAACCAAGTATTAAGACAGCTTTTGATACAAAGCACAGTGTCTAATATAATTTCAGATGATATGATGAATGTCAAAATAGCCTAGGTTCCAATCTTTAGAATCAAAAAAGTTCAATTTCGGCTTGAATTTCAGTGTCCCAGATTACAGGAAATTTTCGCTGTTGTGAGCCCGTAATATGCTTTAAATGAATGGCATTTTTTCCATTGAAAATGTTTAGGTGAAGTCATTCCATTTTCACATTTAATTTCATTGACTTTCGTTAGCTCTTCAGACCCAAAGATCAATTTTTCCTGTGTCTCAAGTCCCATGGTCTTTTTTACAAGAATGTCTGTTAGAAATCTGTCTCTGTCTGCCTAAGTGCCTGTCTGTCTCTGTCTGTCTGTCTGTCTGTCTGTCTGTCAGTGTCTGTCTGAGAGTCTGAGTGTCTGTCTGTTTGTTGGTCTGTCTGTCTGTCTGTGAGTCTGCCTGTCTGTCTGTCTGTCTGTCTAAGCAGTGTTCCGTAAACCCCAAGATATTTGGTTCCACTTGCAGTGAAAAAGATTGGCTTATGGTAGGGAAGTAAATAATTCCATCCCATAATTTACGAATTTAGTCCTATTATTCAACACTTCAGCCTTACTGACTCATCACTTAAGGTAGCCATTTTGTAAGGATAGGCTAGTACTCTCCGTAGTGTGCATGTGAAACACTACCTTTATTTTGCAAGGTGTTGCGAGATCTTGCTTTTATTCCAATACACGTGGTCAACTAAGTGCTAAGTACCTGCCTCCTTTTGGAGAGGTAGTTACGTGTAGGTAGAACATTGTTTTCAACTGGACATATTTCTGAAGGAATGAAACGAGTGTGCAGAGGTAAAGAATTGTAAAAAAGTCATGTTATGTCCTCTGCGGCGAGACATGTCACCTGTTGAGTTAGTTGTGTTTAAGTCCAGCGAGGATTCACAAAGTTACATCTCGATCCTGGGAAGAGGACATGTCTACTGTGGCCAGCCGGATATAAAGGTGATTGTATACAATTCTCCCTTGCTTGCCTGCCTTGTTGTGGTGATTTTGTGGTGATATTGTTTCTGTCTTTTTTATTTATTCTCCGTTGTGTTTGCCACGTGTTGGTTGATATGGTTCAGTGTCATTGCTGTGTCTGAGCTGAGAAATTTCAGTGAGAATTCTGGACATGCCCAGTGGATCTGAGCTTGGTCATCCCAAATTCAAGAATTCCGATTAACAACAAATGAGCGTTCACTTTGATGTTACACGCTATGGGGGGACACACGAAAATGTGACTTTTGATGATTTCATGAACTGTGTAGTCTTTTTTCAGACTGTTATAACTAAAAACCTATGGTGAACCCCAAAATACGATGAACCCCAAAACACTATGAATTGATCCAAAACTCAATGAACACCAAAATACAATAAAAACCAAAACGGTAAACTCTAGTACAAGATGAACCCAAAATATGACGACCCCCAAAACACAATATATCCCAAAACATGATGAACCCCAAAATATGATAAAAACCAAAACGGCATAAATCCTAATACAAGATGAACCCAAAATACAATGACCCCCAAACCACAATGAAACCCAAACGTGATGAACTCCGAAACCTGATGAACCCCACAACATGATGAACCCAAAATTGTCCATGATGCCCAAGTCAAGAAAATTCTATTTGGCTTGAATTTTGGTGTCTCAAATTTTAGAGTCTGGTTTTTTGAACCCTTCAGAGTGTGCATGTTGGCATGTTTACTGATCAATCTTGTATTGTTGCACCACGCACTGTCTGAATGTAAGATAAATAAGTTTGGTCATTATGTCTTTACTTGGTGAAAAGAAATTCGCCAAATGTGTTACTGTTGCGAAGTGAGTTTGCTTGCTGTCTTTTTTTTTTGTTCGCACCATACAGGCTATATTTCTTGTCCGATCAACAAGAAATTACACACAACACGTCACTTAGCAATAGTTGAGGCCTATTGGTTTCAGTCAAAGTTGGACTCAAGATGGCCCTGTGGTGGCCACTTTTTCGAATGTTCTATTCGCGTGTTTTTGACAAGATGCCTCTGGAATTCATATTGTATGTAGATAGATCTTGTTAGGGATTATCTGGAGTGAGTCATTCGTTTCTCACTACATAACATACTTTTCTCAAGTTATTCGAGATTTCCTGATGACTTCTTTTTAATCCGTGATTAATTTCTTGTAGGATTACTCTGGGCTCAGCTATTCATAATCCACGTGGGGTAGTAAAAGAATTACCTTGTCAACCAGAGTCATAAACCCTTTGTTAAACTGTGTTTTAGTTAGTACATAGCCCATTTGGGACCAGCTGTATGACTTACTACATGGCTCAGAGAGAGATACATTCATTGACCTTGTTTATCAATTTCAAAAGGCCTGGTATGTGTGAAAAATACCCATGATTTACAACCCTCTGCAAACTTGTACTCCGTCCTGCGGACTTCTTACTCCCTCCAACCCCAGAATGCCTTAAACCTGGTATTACTAGATATATCTCTTCAAAACCCAAAATTTAACCTTTGCAGGCTGCAACTTATTGTTCTCGAGTTATTGGAGACTTGCTGAATACTAATGTCAATGCTGATACATTTCTCAGGCTTCAGTGCTGTAGTCATCTCGGGGTTCAAGAACAACATGGGTTCTAGAACTTTCCTGTCATTTGCCTGACTTAGACATAAAACTCGCAGCATTTAACTTGTCAATAGCTTTTGCGGCCTATTGTTTTCGGTTGAAATGGGACACAATTTGATGCTATGACAATAGTTTTTTTGCATTGTGTCACTCCATCAGAGCACTTTCGTTTGTTTTGTTGTTTTGGTTTCATTTTTATCTGATATTTTGAGTGTTGTGGTTATAGTCCGTATCAGTTTTAGGTAATGTTGTTTCCTTTTGAAACCAGAAAACCGTACCTTGATGTAGTAAGTGTACAGCCATTTTGCAGGCTAGTGAAGTTAAAGACCAGAGCCCAGGCGCAATGTTTGTAGATAGTGAAGATATAGTCCAGAGTCCAGGCTCGGTGCATGTACTCTAGACGTGGTATATGTTTGTAGGCAGTGAAGTTGTAGAACAAGGCTTGGGTTCTAACTCAAAACTCAACTGAGTCAAACTTTACCAATCATGCTCAATTATTAGAATACAAATTCAAACCATGCCTTAATTGCCTTTATGGTCAATTTTCGAGTACGCAGAGATTTGAGCCTGGTTCCTGGTAAGACATGTTGTGAGTGTATTGTTCGTCAGTTGTACTAGTCAGCATGTGGTAGCTCGCATGCACCAGCCTGTATATTGCATCTGTACTTCTAGGTGTGGATGTCCGGATGCTCAAGTTCCAGACAAACTACAAGACACTAAAAGTGACCAATGTAGATTTTGGTAAGGCACTGTTCTTTCACTTCATAGCAGTAATAGTAATAGTAATAATAATAGTAATCATAAAAACAACAGTACTAATAATAATAAATTAATTTCATGTAATATGTTTTGGGAATGTCTCATCTAATATACAGTGGTACATGGTAACTATTAGAATACGGCCATCCCGGATTACACGGCTATGGAACTCTCCTTTGTCCTCAAGATAAGAAAGCGCGTGACGTAGTTTTGAAAATCAGCCCCATTTTCACATCTCTCATTGATGTCGGGAAGGCGAAGAATTTCAGATCACGCATCCGTGGGTAATTGTCCAGTTTATCAAACTTTTTCACGTAAGAGTTGCAGCCCACAGCACAGAGTAAACTTTGTTGGCATTGGAAGGATGAACAGAGTAATGCCACGGAGAAAAACTTGTAAAGAATCTGACGACAACAAATGACGTGCCAACTCCAATGGCATGATGACGGAATCCGATGTTTATGGCATAGAGGGTAAATACTGCGAGATTTGAGTGTCTCTGTGTAATCTGGAATGGCCCAGTTGATGACAATCTGTGTAACATCTCTCTCATAGCTAATTTACATTTTATGATACTTTTTCGTTTAGTTTTGGATTTTTACAAAATTTGATCATGTCTCTTTACTTTAATTCCTCAGGGACTTTCATTACTCTATTTCAGGGGCACATTTACGAACATCTGACCATCATCAGGGTGGGTGGTTCTATCTTTATGTTAACAAAGATATTTACCATAATTGCTCTTAATTTTTAAAGTCACAAAATAGAGTTTGAATGGATTTCACTTAAGTTGAAAAGTTTTGGAATTGATTGTTCTTCAACGCGACACCATTTTTTGTAGATATAGAAACTCTTGGTACTCGCGGTGGTGAGTGATTCAATTTTAATGTTAACGACAAACATGTCAGTTAATCCTTAAGTTGAAACAGTAATGATACTCCTTTAAAATCCAGACGACTAAGTTTGACGACAGTAGACTTAAAGTTAATCTTTTTAAAGTCAGTTGTGGTTGTATTCATACCAAGTGACCATCATAGTTGTTTGGCACGAAATTTAACTTAGTTATTAAATTGAAGAATTTGATTTTTTTTTAAATTTGCATACTGGTGAAATTTGAGTTTCGATTGACGCAGCTCTTTCTTAAAACTCATCGGGTGAAGGTGAGAGATTCAACTGCATAGCCAGCGGTAAATTGTACTCATCTTGAGATCAAATTATTGTTTTGCACAGGAAGATTTTGTATTCCTTCTACCACCTGTGATAATATCTCGTTATCTCTGACACTCATTCTGACTGTGTACATCTCCCATTTTCAGGTGAGATTGCATTCGGAAGTAAGCCACTTTATATTAGTAAACTTGTCACGTTAAATAAGTACTTAAACAGAGAGCAAGGTTGTGCTAAAAGAGCACTTCACTCTCATGTGCTTATAGGTGTGTACACTGTGCGGTGTCCTCAGACCTCCACGCTGATACTCGAGTACACAATGTAGGTCTGTCGAATCCACAGGCCTGCACTCTGGTACTCGACTTCACAAGTCATGTAGGTTTGGACACTATGTCGTGTCCACAGACCTGCACACTAGTAATCAAGTACACATTTAGGTCCAGACACTGTGTCGTATCCTCAGACCTGCACTCTGGTACGCAAGTACACATGTTGGTCGATCTGGACACTGTGTCGCATCCAGAGACCTACGCACTGGTACTCAAGTACACAATTGTCGTGTAGGTCTGGACTCTGTGTCGTATTCAAACCTGCGCACTGGTACTGCAGCACACATTTGTTGGTCTGGACACTGAGTCGTATCCACAGTCCTGCACTCTGCTTGGCATTTGTTAATTTTACGTCAATTTATACTAGATAGCAGAAGTACTGGTTGGTTATAGAGTACGTGACTGTTTGACCATTCTTCTACAGGATTTTTACAGATATTCAGCACGTTTTAAGAAATATTGAGATGTCTTGCAGTACATGAGCGAAAGATGCATTAGCAACAGCGTACACACAATCAATTGTGTACCCACAATCAACACCCACATGATTTTTGTTGAATAAAAAAGTTTTTAATGGTCTTACCAGTTGCATTGAATTCTGTTCAAGTCTTGTATGCAAATTGCCTGCTCTACACGCTTGCCATCGTCTTTATTGCTTCCTCTATACTCGAAAAAGCTATGGGGAAGCAGACAACTGGTTAGTTTCCACTTTTTAAAATTTGCGGATTGGAGGTTATTGTTCATTAAGGAGCTGCTGTATTTAATTAAATTGCTACCAGTTCAGATATCACATCTAGAAACATTTACTTTTTGGGGTGTCACTTGTGGGTTCACACTTTTGTGAGCCATGAGGGTATCTTCTATCGCTCGTAAAATTTTAGTCTCTTGATCGTTTTCTCTTAGGAGACTCTTATTATTTTGTCATGCTAGCTACAGAAATTATATGGAAGATCAAAATAAGGGGAAAAGTTGCCACTCATGGGTTGCACTTACGCTAAACAAGTTTGTATGCAAATCTGGTCTTGGTTGATTTTATGTATGACGCACTGGGTTGACTAAACCAATTGAAACACATAAGACTGAGATTAGACAGTATGGCCAAATTTTGTTTTAAATTTTGGAATTATCTGTAAAAATACTGTGAAAATACTGTAGCGTAGCCAATGATCCAGACGAACACTGTAATTTGTCCTCCACGCATGGTGATGCAGGATGTAAGAAGCTCGGCCAGGCTATTTAGAAACCTGACCTTTGAGCTGTTTCAGTAGCGCGAGTCGTGTGTTTCAGGGAGGTTAACGGTGCCAATTGAACAGGATGAGGAGAAGCAAGGACGACGTCGAGTGAAGAAGAAAGTTGCTGGTAAGGACGGTCTAACTACTTGGGAGAAGATGTTTCTTTTCATGCAAAGAACTGGTTTACCTCAAAACCCAACTGATCCCTTCTGCTGTTGTAATTGGCCCAATTATGTTGCACACTGAGCATAATTAATGAGAAGCATAATATGGCAACATTGTACATATTAAGTTTTAGGCCGTAAAAGTCAAGTTTCTTGTCCGGTTTTAAAATTTCAAAAACCTAACCTTGTTTACTTTTGACGAACTATTGAAATATCTAGTTTAAAAACTTTCAAAACCAAAATTCAAAAAATAATATTGTAACTCCTAGTGTGTGTATGATGGGCTTCTTTATCTAGAAAATATCTGCAGCCCGAGGTGATGTAATTGCAACAGATTCCAAGGTACGCAAACTGGTCAAGTTACCCAGTCTCAACCAACAGAGGGTGTCAACATAGGATTTCTTTCATGTTAGCTTGATAGTCAAATTCAGTGATTTGTTTTGATTTGCCATGCGCTGATGAAGGAATTAGTATTACTCGAGATATGTTCTCTCGGGTTATTTCAGGACCTTTTAGAGTATATTCTAAGGTCATAGCACCAGCCATACCTGTATGTGTTTCTGTTTATTGTGTAACTATATTTTCATGCTTTTTAATTGGCATTGACTATCAGCTGTTGATGTTGAAAGTCTTGGCACATTCATTACCCCCACTGACATGTATCAATTCAGATTCAGCTTTTTGATATTTTTCGGGCTTTTGTTATGATACATGAACATGTNGTAGTCCTAAAATTTTTCTGTGCTTATCGCGTGTGCATATTTTCAATGCTATCAGCTTCCATGACAATCGTAACAACCTCCACACAATTAACACTGTGCTAGTCTATTGAAATAACTATAATTGTGAAGATTTCCCCACGATAGCAAGTAGCAACATTTTATGATAAAAACAACCATTAAGATGGATTTAAACCAGCTTGACGTGTTTCGGCATTTATTAAACGCCATCCTCAGAAGAAAAAATAATGGTCACCATTTGAAAACCTGGACCAGGGACCGTCTAAATTCTGACAGAAGTTCACATAAAAATTATAAGTATTCATCTGCAGAACTCCAACCTTTGTTATGAGCAATGCTCTTTCAATGACTTTGCTGTAATAGACCAAGCAAGAAAGGAGCTGAAAATTCATGAGGCTCTACATATCAATTGGTGCAAGCCCAGTCTCAATAGGCAACTAACACACCACAGGTTGTCATTGTTAGTCTAGTCTGTTGTTACTCCCCTGTCACTGACTGTTTTTGTATCATTACTTGTAGGGCCTAGCTACCAAGATGGCCACTGTTTTTTCTTCTGAGGATGGTGTTTTAACAAACACCGAAACATGTCAAGCGGGTTTTTGTTAATTGTAAAACTGTTTGAATTACTAGTCAGAAGATCTTGTCTCTAGGGAGATTAGCCAACAAATAAAATGAAATCGGAACAGTTTTTGCACATTTGGCAAATACAGTGGCCGCACTTGTTGGAAACGGGGAGCAGCAGCCAGATTTTGTCTGCGTCTTTTCAGTTTGCTTGATGTTTATTTTCTTTAATTGCTTACCAACTTTCTATGTTTCTCTGCTGTAGATGGCAAAACTAGCCCCAAGTCGCGTTCAGCCTCACGGTCTTCAAAAAAATCTACTGAGCCTGTAGAAGAGAAAGAGTTCCCGTCCGACTTCTTGGAAAAGTATGTCATTCCCCCCAGTGTCATGCATAAGCTTGAAGAGAGTCAAAAACGACACCTCAAGAGTGCACTACACGAGCTGCAAGGGGCCATTGACAAACTAGAGGCGTCAGCGCCACCTGTAGTCACAAAGGTATGAAGTTACTACTTCGTAAAATATGGGCCTCTGGAGGTATCAGTGACCCCACCTTTATTTAAAGTTATGACAGAAGCTCGTACTTTGTAAAACATAAGCTTCTAGAGGTGTCGAGGGCCCCAACCCGTATCCACAAAGGCTTTGGTAAGTCTATACCTGGTTGCCTTTTCTTCTGCTATTTTGTTTTCATTGCTACGCCAATTTTTAGTTTACCTGGAATAAACCGTATGTTGAATTTTTGTTGTTATTGATGATAATTCATCGAAGAAGGAATCACTGTTCAGATTTGGTATCAGAAATTTTTAACGTAAAAGAGGATTAAAGTCTAAACAAGGATAAAATGTTTGAAAAGTGTAATTATTTAGTGAGCGGTCTACATATCCGCTGAAAATGTAGGGAACATAGTTTGAGTACCTACTGGGACTGCTCCATGCAACCAGCGAGTGGGGGTGTTAGCCTCACCAGATGGGCAATCGTTCACCTTGTGTGAGGTAGGCTACACTTGCACACTTTGGTGAACAGCTGCCACCTCATTAGTGGACTATCGGAAGGTTGGCCCCCGTGGCCGGTCCCTGCACACCAACTGGAACAGCTTACACACCAGTAGACTGCCACAGAGATGAGCAATCCTAATCTTTTGAAAGGTGTAGGTAGTCTCCATATGTGTCCGTCCCACCCCTCTACTGGCCAAACTGAACTCGTCTCGTTATTACTTACTCTGACATGTACGTTTCTATTCAGACTGTCATTCAACACCTGCAAGAAAGCGATACCAAAGCGGAGGCGGAAACGAAAATAGTCGGCCAAGGTCCAAAGTTAAAAGTCGTCTCTAAGAAGAAAATGAGAGGGTCTCTCGTAGTGGATGCTGGTATGATGTTCCATCTATTCTTGCCTCACCTAGAGCATTTTCCATCTTGCAAGTTGCAGCCAGATTTTCTGACTTGTAACAGTGAAGGAAATCAGCTTTTGCCCTGAAAACTACTCTGTCTAAGCCACTGATCCAATCATTTCAGTGTTGTTTTTATTTGTGAGTGATGGTGAAACAGTGAGTGACATCTTGCCTTTGTTATCTTACATCATCTGGGTAATATGGACCAGGTAAGACGAGACTTGTGCAGTGTGCTGTGTGTCATCTCATAGTATCTCACAGAACTGGCAAAATGCAAGCCCTGTGCAAATTGCCCTGTGTTATCTCACTTTTCACGGACCTGGCAAGATACAGGCGTTGTACTATGTGTAACCGGCACATTCACGGAGAAATGACTCATCAGTACCAGTAGCTTTTGAAATTTTCAATTTTAAATCCTTGAAATGGTTCTTACGTTCAAAATTAACACACTTGTTAACTATTTTGTCAGAATCAAAGACTATGTAAAAGGATATGTTAACTCGCCAAGCATGCTTAACGCCATTGCGAATTTCAGCGGGCAGAAAATTCAACAACTCACCATTCTCACACTCTGGTACGTCACCAACAATCACACATTTGTCACACAGCAAATAAATGACAAAGGATGAAATATAAGGAACATGAACAAACTTAGAATCACCCCAATAATGTGAGATAACTTGACCTACAGCATGAAAATACACTAGCTTAAGAAATTAAAGAACTCTCAATACCAGGCACATTAAGTGAACTTATGTCAAACAACAGTAACACAAAACATTTTCAGTGACACAAAATGCAACTGAGTTCAGTTTCCTGCAGGATGGGGCGTCGTCAAACACATATTCCAGAAAGTTCCATTCTTGGCAAGCATTTGGATCTGTTCCAGACACCACCACGTACTTGTGACCACGATAGTAGCAAATTAAGACATTGTCCTTTCCAGAAAATTCTTACCCGAGCCGTGATATAAATCTTGTAAAGTCAGCAAACAGTTCAACTTTCTATGCAAGGCCGTAGCACGGTCATAATTTTACAGACGTTGTCAGAGAAAAGTTCTGGTTTGTTCGATTTACGTTGGGTGCCAAATGTAACGATCAATTTTCATGAAGGCAAAGGAAGGAAACACCCTTCTCCTAAGCCTGTCGCTAGCGAAGTGCCCGACACATACAGTCGCGCCCACATGCCCACGTAACAAAGGCGCACTGAGACGCAACAAAGACATTAGCATAAGAATAACTGAACATTTGCAACTAAATAAGAAAAACAATAAGCGTAAAGTTACGAACGTCCCGTCACACATGATTTGTGAAAGAACATCCAATGTCTCGTTTTTGCTTCAGTGAATCAGCTTTACCCCTCTGTACAAGTGTATGTCTCAGTGAATCCACTCTGTGTGTTCATTCAAATTTATGCTTTAATGCTTTAGCTTTGCAGGTCCATTCAAGTTTTCTTTGTACTTGAACGAAACAACTTACTTATCTGATACGTCATCGTGTTGTTGCCTACTGTCATTGTTGTGTTTGTGTCAGGAGGCTGGTGTATGTGTTTGTGACCAGCTTTCTTAAAATTACTTTAATGAATTATTTATATGAATAATTTGTAAATATACTGCAAACATTTTAAGTCTAGTCTGCGCGCTACCTGTTGGCCAGTTCAAGTCCCAGTGGGGGCAGAAATCTTTTTTGATCAGACTTGCATTTATTAGGTCATGTGATGTGGCCAACAGGTGGCGTGCAGACCAGACTTACCATGCAAAATAATCTAGCTGTGGTAAAACTGTTGGTGAGGTGATTGGTGTTGCAGCCTTAAAAGAGAGGATGGAGTATGTATCTGGCTCACAGCTGCCAGTGAAACAGTGGCCCAGTGTGGCTGAGAGAAGGCCCATGTGGAAACACATGCTGACTGTGCAGACTAAGAGTAAGTGTGGTCATATTCAGCCGAGTCATGCCGGGGTCAAAGGTCAGTCCAGATGGTCACTGGTATATAGTTAATAGTCTATTGGAGGATGCAGTAAAGAGCTGGGTCGTGAAGTTGGACATTTCCGTTCTAATTGCTTTCTGCTGTTTGTTCTTTTATTTTGCACCCAAAAATTGTAAAAAATGGTCAAAGACTGACTTTTGATAAATCAAAATTTTTCACAAAATGCTGATCTTTTGTTATCACGTTAGCAATGGAAAGTAAGTTTCTGTTGAGAATTTTTGTGAAAGTGAAGTTCCACTTTCGCGTCATCTTGTGTGCTAAATTGGTGTAAAATATTATCTGTAACTAAGATAAAAAATATTGACCAGGTTTGTCAACCTCACAAAACTGTGGTTTCATCTTCTGTAGCCCATGAAGGTCAATTATCTTCATCCCATTACCGATCAATCGGGACCTGTGTATAAGTAGAGTGTCAAAAAGCCACCAGTTTTGAAATTGTTCTCCAACCTTCATATTCACTGCAGGTGGTTGTGAAGCTGAAACAATAATGCGGAAATATGTTTCAGTTTCTGCAGTTTATTGTTTTTGATCTGTCGCCTGTGTAATGGACCTCGAGGTTATCTGACTGTGCGACACGCCATGAAACCCAAGTGCTTAAACATAGATTTTTCACTGTTTTGACATCAACTGTTGTGTGTTTTAGTGATGATTCAAAAGCTGGCCTCCGAGATCAAAACTATAGGTAAGCTGCATGTTTATGTAACTATGTAAATTACTGCCCACCAGGTAACTGTTTTCCACTTAAGTACTTGCTGTACACAACATGCACTCTTTGAATTTGAAAAAGTATCTAGGCATGTTTTCTTTTTCTTTTTCTAGATGGGGCTAAGGCGTTAAAGTCTTTAAGTAAGTAGACTTGAGTTTTAGTTACCATGACTGCCCATAGGTGTCGTCCTAAGTAACTTGTGTGGAGAAATGTTATGCCTTCCAACTAAACTCGTCTCCAGTCTACATTGCATGACACTTAACATAACGCCAACTCACCAAATGCAGCCTGGCTGAATTCCTAGGCCACCAATGGGAAATGAGCTCGCCAAAGCATGGAAACCGTTTATGTGGCGGTGTAAAAGCTCCAGCATTCACTGGTGACGAATGTTTGCAACCCGACCTTCTATTTCCAAATTTTTTTCTGTTGATCAGTCACCAAAGCCTAGAAGAACAATTTACGACCAGGATTTCTCATTTGATTTTTGTATCGACCATTAACATTGGGAGAATTGCTGTCACTTCTGTTTTTTAAATGTCAAGGAATAAAATAGCCAAAAATGAAAAGGGTCAAGACAAACGTTCATTGTATTCGTATTCAACATGTATAATGTAACTGTTTCTTATATATCTTGACAATTTGTACGTATTCTCAATAAATTTGAAATTTGTTTTGGAGCATTTTTTAAAAAAATTATAGTCAGTTTTTGATGTTCCAAAGGTTGCAAAGTTTTGAAGTTGACTATCATTCAAAATGGTTACAGAAAATCTTGTTAATAGGGCTCTCCTGGATTATACAGCGATAGGATTCTCTTTTGTACCAGAGGTCAGAAAGCGCACTGTTTTTATTGACCTAGTTCTGGAAGGTCAGGCACATTTTTATAGGTCGTGTTGAAAACCGTCGAGGTGTATGGCCATGGAAATATTCCCAGAGTCAACCATTTAAAAGTACTGGAATTGAAAGGACAGGTATCTCCGAGAAAGGGGAGTCCGTTCGATTTAAAGTTTACCCTTTGAAATAACTGTCTGATCTGTTGGCTCCGCAATTTCTTGTCTTTGGCTGATGTTAGGAAGGTGACAAACTAACATCACGCCTCCGCGGGTGTTGTCAAGTTTATCTAACTTTGTGCGGTCAGAATTGCAGACCACAGCACAGCAGTAATACTTCATTGACATTGCAAAGACAAATAGAGTTCTGCAGCTGAGAAAAAAAATTGAAGTGAAGACTATATAACGACTTCAACAAGGAACTCCGATGGCACGAAAATGCCAAGGCTTCAAACATGTCTGATGGATGTTGCGGCATTTTGAGTAATATGGGGAGATTCAAGTATCGCAGCTGCGTAATCCATTTCGGCCCTGTTGAAAGTAGACGGAACTGTACTATTGACAACGGAAGTTTAGGCCTGAAGTAGACTGAGAAAAGAGCGCCCCTTTGTCTTTGTCGTTTGTAATGCATACTAACGCTGAGCATTATATCACGTGATGTGGTTAATAGGTGGCGTGCAGACTAGACTTAGAATGTTTGTGATTAACACTGAGCATTGTTTTTTTCATTTAGTTGGCGAGGGAAGCTTTATTCACCTACTGCAAGAGGCATCACAATTTACACTACAGTATCTTGACCTACGAATACAAGATCAAATCAGTAAGTTCTTGGCTGTTGTCATTTTTACGTGAAGAATGTAATAGTGCCGGCCTGTTGATGTTAGACAAAACGACCATATTTCATGTCTTAGAGAACTACTTCAAGAGAAGTTGTCTATCAAGTGATTATCAAATCGGAATTGCATTGGCTTCACGTGAACTCAGTAGTCACTAGGAGGCGCTAGTAAAGGTCACATGTTCATCACATTTCACCTACTGTCATCATTTTGGTCACCTCATTAAACTCTGCTTGATGACTTAATGGCCAGTCCTCATATTGTCAAGTTATTTAGCTCATTCAGGAATGCAGAGGTAGTTTTGAAAGTTAACTGGACATCGTCAAAATTTGAAAAAGTTTCGACTCATAAAACCAAGATTAAGTGTCCGTTCCATTCCATCTAGGATCCGTTTCAAAACAAAATCTGGACGTATTGTTCCACTCACTTTGTCGACATGACGACAGGCCATTCACGTAATGAGCAATTATGAGCCAAGTGCATTAACATGGCATTATCTAGCTCTGACAAAATTTTGGCAGAAATGCTTTAATTTTATTGTGAAAACTGCTGAATACTCCTAACAAGAGCTTTTTTATGCGCCCACATATTTATATGTTATGTGGACGCATTATGCCGTCATCTCCGTCCGTCCATCAGGGGTCCACTGCTCTTTCTCCAAAACGCCTTGACATATGTTCATGAAATTTTGCACAAGTGTTCCTTCCGTAAATGGGACGGCATGAGCAAACTTTTGGATGGATCCGACTACCGTTCTGCCCCTATTGGCAATTATATTTTTTACGTTTACCTTTGTACAGGGCTTGAAATTTTCCGCGGAAACTCAGATTTCCGCTTTTTTCAAATGTTCTGTCCGCGTATTTTATTATATTTCCGCGTAAAAAAATCGGATATGATATAAAATTTCCGTGGCAAATTCCTTTCTTACCGCGGCGTTGCCGACGACGTTCACCTCAAAAAGCGCAAGTTGCTCTTTATGTTTCGGAGGAACATAAATTGTCAACATTGCCGGGGCATCTGGGATAGCGTGGTGGGATTTTCAATGGCGTCTCGTGTGATTGTAAACCGCGGTGGCTCTGCAGCCAAAAATGTGTTGGAATGGGAGTGGAGGAGTGGATGGACGAGATAAAAAAGACGCAGACGCACGCTACTGATGGTGGTAACGTTTTTTTTTCTTTTTTAGTCCCACCGAATTTTGTTGGCGAAAGGTTCACATCGGCTATTTCAAGGCCGGGTAGCGCGCATGTTTTGGGCCGTAAAAGTTTCCGCGTATTTTGTCATTGGTCATTCCAAGCCCTGTTTGTATCTTCAAAAGTCCTCAACGGATTTTCATAAAATGTGGTACATAGGCACCTATTAGTGAGATGACGTTGTTCTCCTGTTTTCGTAAGAATTCGACGTAGTTTGTGCCACGTAGTGGCATTTTTTACTGTTTTCAAGTCTGTTTTTTTGCATCCACCCCTCTATCAACCAAACCGCTCTAAGGATGATTATGAAAATTGGCATGTATGTTCTTACTATGAAGTGCACGGCTGACGATGATTTTCCAACGACTTCGACTACTGTGGTGCCTCCTAGTGGCAGTTTAGTTTTTTTACACCTATGGCTGTATCTCCTAAACCGTTTGTAGGACCTTTACTAAATTTAGTAAGTGTATTAATATGATGTTAACAATGGAGGACGACAGATCTGACTTCTGGTGTGCCCCCTAGTGGCAATTTTAGTTTTTATGTTTACCTCAGTCTGTATCTTTAAAGGTCCTCAACAGATTTTCATAAAATTTTGAATATAGGCATCTATTCTTGAGATGACGCTATCCTCCAGTTCTTAGATGGAATCGAGGTATTTTGCACCACCTAGTGGCCATTTTGCTGTTTTCAAACCTTGTTTTTAGCGTCCACCCCTCTATCAACCAAATCATTCTAGGGATGGCTTTGAAAATTGGCGTATATGTTCGCAGTGTGAAGAGGACATTTGATGATGGCGACTGACTACTGTGGTGCCTCCTAGTGGTAGTTTTGCTTTGTTTTGCGCCCATAGCTGTATCTCCTAAACCCACTGCAGGATCGATCAAATTTAGTAAGTGTATTAATATATGAAGATAACAACAGACGATGATGACTTTCAGGCGGATGGAACGGACGCTGTGCCCACGAGTGGCAATTTCATTTTATTCTGTTTTCCATTGTTTGTCTGAAGTTCCTTGACAGATTTTTATGAAATATGGCATGTTCCCGTTTTTGGATGGATTGTATGTTTTTGCGCCATCTATGATACAAATAAATAACCCTAAAAGCACACCATTTGCCATGCATTCGTGGACGCATTTCAGTGCTCCGCGTTGCTCTTGTTGTAGTTTTACAGAGTTCTCTCAAAGTCCACCCTGCAATTGATATCTTGGAAACTACTGTTAGTATGAAATTAATCTCATTCAGAACCTGTGTCTCAAAACATTTGTCTCCCTTCTTGTCCAGTTAGCAGGTGATTGTAAACCAATTTAATTTTGAATTGGAATGTAATTTACTTGAGACGCTGTTTATCAAGCGTGTTGCAAGATGTGTAGAATGCTGAAATTTGTACTTGATAAGCGCATTACTATTGTGTTGTTAACTATAGACAATAGTACGCTGTGACCAGTGCATTGGGCCGTAGCTTTGTTTTATTACGTATGCATAACTTGGGAGATTGTAAATCTTAGTGTGGGTTGAATTACAGGTATGACACCGTATTTCTGGGTGCATGGTTATTTCATTTTCATTAGTAATTAAGCAGAATGGTCACTAAGCACATTTCTGATTATTTCAAGAAATCTGGTGGTCTTCAACTATGGCTTGGTCGGTAGTGTTTCATCTAGTTCTGCTTTGCATGACTTATATTCGAATGTACGACTTATTTTAACGGAGTTCAAGAGTAGAGTTGTGAAGAGATACCAATGCTCGGTCTGTTAAATGACATTAGAATTATTAATTTAGTTGCAGATTACGCTGATTTTGCTCAAGGTAGAACAATTAATTTGTCTCGACTGTATTGTGAAATGTATATAGCTATAACTTAAGAAGCAAGTGTTTAAATTAATGCTTTGCGTAATATCTCGTTAGCTGTTATTTATGCTTATTTATGTATAGCTTTAGTTAGTAAAAAATGTGTCATTTAGCAGAAACATATTTGAAAGTAGGGCTTAGTAATTAGAATCCAGTACATTAATATGTTTCCCTAGTACTAACTTTTTGTTCAACGTTTGACTGTTCATTCATATTTAAGTTAAATGTTTAAAATCCTAGTCATCAGTCAACTGTCAGCATTCACTCTCATCGCTCTGTACATACGTATCTGACTCACCTTCATGTTAATTGACACTCTCTCGTAGGAAGACGTCACTCTGACGCTGTGCCTGAGTTACTTGAAAGACGATGTGAGAACTAATTTTGTTTAATAAAATAAGTCCCACACAGTGCTAGTTAGGTTATATAGACTAAATCGTTAGCAGCTGTGAGTCTTGCCATTCAACCAATCACTGTGCTCCATTCAGCCCATGGGCTTATCATCTATATTCGTAGACGCTAACTTGGCATATTTAAGCGAAAAAATGAAGGGTTTCACACCAAATTGTTAACCCAAACCATGGTTTTCAAATGTCACTGCTTGGAGTTTTAATTACAGAATTTGGTATTCAGGTAAGTCAAGGTGAACCGTTTCCTCTAGTCACCAGTCACTGCATATGAGAGGTCATTGCATGTCTCATCATTATTAGATGTCTCCTAGCCTGTCATTGCACATCTGATCGTGATGAGATGTCTCCTCACCAGTCATTGCATGTCTCATCATTCTTAGATGTCTCCTTGCCTGTCATTGCACATCTGATCATGATGAGATGTCTCCTCACCAGTCATTGCATGTCTCATCATTATTAGATGTCTCCTTGCCTGTCATTGCACATCTGATCGTGATGAAATGACTCCTCACCAGTCACTGCATGTTTCATCAGCTTTATTTATCCTTCATGACAGACGGCTACTATGTCGTTTAATTCCGCATACACTCAATGGTCATTAGATTAAATTCCATTTGCTCTCCGTCGTCTTGATGCAGAATAATGGGTAATTTTGTCTGTTTTCTTTTGGCTTGTTCCGTAAATGTTTGTATCGGACACAGGTAACAACATGATGCGTTGATGTCAGATACTACGTAAAGCTTAAAAAAAACGATTAGGAAATGTTTGGCTTCCTTTTTGGCTTGGTTTGTACTGTGTAAATGTTTTAAAACATTGTTTAATGCAAGGTATTTATTATTTGAAAAGCAGAAATATGACAATTTTGGCAATTCTGTTTGTGCGAAATAAGTGAAGACTGTTAAAGATGCATCAAGTATTCATCTCACGTTTCAGTGCATGCCTTCAAAGATCACTTGGGTGAAATCTTGGAACGCATAGGTTGGTATGACTTGATGAAACCATGGTTTAAGGGATGCATGGATTTGCGCTCTTTTCAATGTTTTCTCATGTTATTGATACCAATCTTTATTTTGCTATGAATGTACCTCTCTTTTTTGTTAAATTTTACTGAAAGAGACATGATCACTTGACCCAGTTAATGACAGATTGATTTAAAATTAAAAATCAAAGTCTACAGGCTTTTTTACTTGTTATCCAGATAACCACATTTCCTTCTTTTTGCTCGTTCTACATATCCTCGGTGTATCTTGTTATCCAGATAACCATATTCCCTGGTGTTCACCCCTCTCCTGCATAACATTAATGTAATGTTCTATTATCCAGATAAACTCATTTTCTGGTGTTTCCCCACCCTACATAACCTTGATGTATGCTTTTATTATCCAGATAACCATATTCCCTGGTGTTCACCCCTGCGTGACAGGTTCAATTGTGTGCTAAAAGATGTCCTTAAGATTGGCGTGGACACTGAAGCACAGCTTATTGAGCAGGGTAGGTCACTCAAGGGATTTGCCCTTCTACAAGTAGTGTAACTTTGGTCAGTAATTGATCCGTTCTAAGTACTGGTCATTCTTTTAACAATGATCAAGTCACGTCTGAGAA
Source organism: Phoronis australis (assembly GCA_002633005.1). Lineage (NCBI taxonomy): Eukaryota > Metazoa > Phoronida > Phoronidae > Phoronis > Phoronis australis. Next base: position 304,338 of record NMRA01000062.1, on the reverse strand, counting down.
AACTGGTTTGCAATTTTGATACCTTAAAATCTCGCCTACTTCAGACGGCAGTCATAGCTTAAATTGATATTCATTCGTTTTGCAATGTGTTCTTTCATTGCTGTGAATGTTCAAAATTTCTCAAAGCATTGTCTGTGATTATCAGTTAATAGGCCTCCAGAACGTAGAAGCATTTAATTATTGTGCTTTTTTTCTTGTATGAAAAAATGTCGTCTGAATTGTTTCCTAATTGGTGAGATTTTACCGTATTTTCAAGCTGCTCCGTCTTCATGGTAAAAGTACTCTCTGTATGGTAATGTTCTTACTAACGTTTAAGTCATTAAACGATCTAACTAGTACATTTTGTGCTTGGACTTGATGTTGCTGTTGATTGGTGGAGACTTGTGGCGTCACGTTATGGCACTAATTAGGTCAAGCTGAAGTCGAAAACCTGAAAGTGGAATTACTTGAGTTGGTGACTGAATCTTACTGTTGTAGCAATTAATAAAAGTTGTTTGGTGGGTCCATTGCATTATATTTAATTGAGATCCAGTAGCCCAAAACATGAACAAAAATAATTATGTTTTTTAAATTGTCACGCTGTATCAGGTTTTAGTTTTTATAAAAAGCAAAGTAATGCAGTTGGTGACTGACATTTACGTAGGATTTGATTTTTGGCTCATTTATGTCTTGTTAGCAGTTAACTATTTTGACTGTCTATTTTCAGCATTCTTGCGGCATCTGGCATCACAGCTAAAAAATCAAGGTAAGGTCATTTTAGATTAAACTCGCTGTTAAATCATTGTTTTTCACAGAACCGCAGCTGTTTTGTGACCTTTGCTTTGGAATGATGCATGGCTTAGTCGTGACTGATTCTTGTTTTTGTTGACTTAGAAGAGATGAAATCTTGTTCATGGCAAGTTGCAATGGTTTAAACAAGGCACTTACTTTTAAGAGGCATAATTCAGGTTTAACAGTTCTTAAATCAACCACAAGAGGTCAGTTATTGAATTTAAAGTTCATGTGACCACATCCTTGAATTGTGATCATGGCATTTTGAGCTGGACTATTGAAAACCCGCAAGAGTAATAAAATGATTATCTTCTCAGCCAGGGGGAACCATAAACCCCTTGTTAAGCTAGTTTGTTTACTGACTTAGGCCAAACTTGTATGTTTGTGTAATCCCTGATAATAAATGTCAGTCAATTTCAAACGACCTATTGGGTGTGAACAACAGTGATGATTGACACCCCTTACCTAAATTCTGAACAACTGTGGGTACTAGTTACCCCCTCCAAGCCCCAAATAGCACTCTTGCAAAGCAACCGTGAACCATTAGTTTTTACTCAATCCACTGATTAGACACTATGCCTTTCATGCCATATATTTCATTTGATTTTATTCAATTTTGTCAGCAATTAGAATTTGATAAATGTAAGTACTAGTCTGATCTTTTTCAGATCTTCATGAGATGTTAAGAGATTTAGGTGAGTTGAGTCAGTAATATCAATAGTTAACCTTTCCGCTAGACCTTGTTATACTGGGCTTTGGAGATTAAATCCCTTTAATAGTATTAAGTTTATAAGGTACGTGTAGACTGCCCCCTAGGGGTGCATGTATATTATGTGGTGTATACAGTTTGTGCCACTCTTTAAGGTGTCGACTGCAGTGATGCAATATGGCACGAAAGGTGTACGAGACATATCATTTGACTTGACAGTGGTTTAGTATTTCAATCGTGCTTTGTTATCCAGGTAGTCTAATGCTTCCAGAAATCAACAGTCTGGTCTAGAAAGAAAGGCTTTTACATGTTTCGTATTTCAGTCTTGAACGCCGATTTCATCTCCGTCCTGGAGGAAGCTTGCACTGAAATCAGCAACGAAATTGGCAGCAAGGAGAGCATGTGTAAGCAATTAAGACCAGTAACTTTATTGTAATAAGAACCAAGATTGACTGTATGGTAATAATCGGATATAACGTGCCCGCATTTTGAGAACCAGTTTTCTGCACTGAATAATGAGCGTTATCTGGTTCTCAAAATGAGGGCACGTTAGATCCAATTATTACCGACTAATAAAGTACAAAACATCAAAGTTCATACAAAATGCTTCTCCCTGCATCATGCTTAATTTTCTTTGATAATTGTAAAATTTAGCTGCGGAAAGTTCAGAGTTGAGTAACGTGCGGTGAACGATCAAAAACTACTCGACTTTAAGATTTGTACTGAAAATCATGTCTATACAAAAAGGACTAAGAAAGTGGATGTTTCCCTAATATTTCAGCATTGAATATTGAAAGACATGCAGGCCAACTATTGGATTTAGTCCGTGAGTCTGTTTTGTATTGAAGTCTTCACCTAAGATGACTTTTTACACCATGAGTCCCTTTGTGGTAAATGATCCCTCCTCATTTGTAAACCTGCGCATGTGCGATCCAGTCTCTCCAGCCTGCAATTTCCGTCTTGCCACAGTTAGTGAGTTGTGTGTAAACGGCCGCTTGACATGGGTCAATTTGCTCCGTGTCAGTTGCGCCGTGTCAAAAGTTGATGTCTAAACGGGACTACAGAAAGCCTGGAAAAGGTTGCAATATTTTCGTACAGTTTGTCAATTTTTTAAAGAAAGATAGCATAATAAAAATGTTTCCGTCCATGGGAAATGAGAAAGGTAAAAACTAGTTCATGTATGCTGTGCAATAATTACTTACCAGTGTCAGGGCTTGGAATTTTCCGCGGAAATGCGGATTTCCGCTTTTTTCAAATGTTCTGTCAGCGTATTTTATTATATTTCCTCGTAAAAAAATAAATCGGATTTGATATAAAATTTCTGCGACAAATTTCTTTCTTACCGCCGCGTTGCCGACGACTTTCACCTCGAAAAGCGGAAGTTGCTCTTTATAATTCGGAGGAACGTAAATTGTCAACATTGCCGGGGCATCTGGGATAGCGTGGTGGATTTTCTCAATGGCGGCTCGTGTGATTGTAAACCGCGGCGACAAATACTACGACTCTGCAGCCAAAAATGTTTGGACGTGGGAGTGGCGGACGAGCTAAGACAGACGCACGCTTCCAGAGGTTTTTTTTTGGTCTTGATTTTTGTCGGCAAAAGGTCCACACCGACTTTTTCATGGCTGGCTGCGCGCATGTTTCGGGCCATAAAAATTTCCGTGTTTTTCGCCATTGGTCATTCCAAGCCCTGCATTGTATACAATACCATACATTCTTGTTGTGGAGAATAAGGCAGGAGAAATAAAAAATTCTTGAAAAACATGAAAAATAAAAACGTCATGAGAGGGAACCTTTGCGTCAATGTATTGTTATTCATTAATACTCATTTGGTCCGGTGTGGATCAATAGGAAAGTCGTTGAACTGGTGTCTCTTTTTTCAGAGAAGAAGCTTGCACCGAAGGCCACGACTTTGCGTCAGTTTCGTGCTGAGTTATCAGGGGATGTGCTAAATAAAATTCAGACAATCGCTTGTGAATATCAGCGACTGTGCAAACAGCGAGATTCCGGGATAGCAGCAAGTTTGGTACAAAGAGGTACTTACTGCTTAATTTGACTAAGCTTAGTCTAGCTGACTAAGCTTAGTCAAGCTGACTAAGCTTAGTCAAGCTGACTGGTAGATGTCACCTTTTTCATTATTTTTCTGGAACAATATTGTCCAAGCTTGGAAAAGGTGGAATACTTTTTAATTGATTAAGCTTGTCCTTGCGGTGTATTCCAGTTTGATAAATTAAGTGTTGTATGACAGTGTTAGATGTTATGGTGCTGAACTTTGTGTTTGAGTAACCATGAATACCTGTCTCTTATAAATTTGGTGCGCATCTGTTGGTTGCAGTGTAGACCAGACTTGGACGTGTTTGCGATTCCACACCTCTTTAAAAGATTAACTTATTCACATGAATGCATGTTTAGAAATCACATGTCAGTTTATCATTTAAACAGTTTTTGGCGCACAACGACTCTCTATTTACACAGTACTATTCTTAGCTTGTTCAGTTTGAAAGGTAATCTCCATGTGTTGTAAAATTCTTTACGTCTGCTCTTGGTTCTGAAAACAAGTCTCATTGAATGAAGTTAAAAATTGGGACCACAAATTTTGAATCTGGAAAGAAAAGATTCCATAATATTGACTAACGGTAAATTTTCCTATAATTCGAACAAAAATAATGTCTAAAATTGTTATTTTTTGATTTTTTAAACTACCACTTTATTGACAAAATGTTTAAAATTTCATCTCGTGTTTGTTGACAACAGCTGTACCATATAACGTTCTCAAATAGTCAAGTAAATTTGTCTTCTTGTTTACTCGTGTTGAAATTTTTGACAAAATAAAATTTCATCTTTCCGCCATATTTTGCTCCAATCTTTACCGTACACTAGAGATCTGGTAATCTATTGTGGCTAAAGAAAATTTTCTGAGTTTGTGAAGAGTTATGAACATTACTGGTACAAGCCCATGATCAGTGAAAATGGGGAAATTTTTATTGTTTTAGTGTCTGGAAAATTAAGTTTTTAGTTTCACCATTCAAAAATTTGTCTGACCTCTGACATTGCTTTGAAGTTGCCTAAAAGTTTGTTCTGTTTCCAGTTCTTCTGCAGCACATGACCCATGTACTCATAGGACAAGGTAAGTTTTATTCTGAAAACTGAACTCTGGTAAATTCTAAAATTTAGATACTTTTTTAAAAAATGGTATAATACATAGCAATTGGTGCATTGTTAGATTTTGGTTTCTGGAGATGCTTGTGATGAAACTGTAAAATTATTTGCATAATGGTTTGTTTTGAGTCACCAGATGTCAGGTACTGTTTCAATTCACATCAGAGTTACGTTTTGTTTGTAGATAAAGAAAGGCTTTTAACAGAAATTGGTAAGTTCATTGAATTAAAGGCTGCTAACTCAGAATAGTATATTTTTGGTGGTTATCACGAATTAATTTTTGTTAAATAAATTTTGTTTGGGTTCCATTTCTTCACTTTTCTGAGTTTTCTTGTGTCGTAATATCAGTGTCAAAACCTATTATGTAATAATAAACTGTTTTTGTTCCAGTTCATGAACCTTTTTTCCGGAAAGCTTTTCAACGCGAATGCGAGCTGGTTTGTAAGGAGATCAACTCAGAAAATGATCTAGGTAATTCTGAAGTGGATGATAATTATTATGTAATCATATGATGTAATTATATTATTTGTGCACATGTTCATCGGCCCAATACAATTTTTTAATTCAGAATTGAAATCAACATCAAAACGCCATTTTAGGAAGTAACAGTAACGCAAAACATGAAAAGATATCTACTGTGCAGATGATTCTTTGACAGGTGCCTCCTTGTTGCAGCCAGACCTTGTGGACAGAACGGAACCATTTCTACGAGTCCTATATCTGTCATTTTTATTTAGCATGTACGGCACGTATAGTGTCCCGTGACTAATTAAACAGTTGGACCTCTATTTAATGCAATTTATTTTTTATAGATGTTTGAAACATCGACCTGTAGCATATGCTACCTTGCTATTAGAAATGTTTGAAACATCAACCATAATGCCATTTAGCTTCATGACAGTGCAAAGAGCGCACTATTCCGTGTTAAAAATACTTCTAATCAAGCTTCTTTAAAACTATTCGCAGAGAAAAAATAAAATGGACAATAAGCTTCATGATAATAGTTGCAATTTATCCAAAAACTAATTGTAGCTTTGTGGTTTTTGGAGTCGGAACTAAATAATGTTACGCTCCGTTTTAGTTGTCCTCTTGAGATAAATTTTGACAAGCTTGGATTGGTGTATTTTTTACCAAATAAAAATCAATAATCAGCCTTTTGCCGTGCCTCGATTTAGTAAATGTCGAGGCTGTATATCACTTATTTATACAAAATAATGAAAAACTTACTTCTTTTCCATACAGCTGAAAATCTGCGCATGTATACTATGGAAACGCTTGATCATGTTGGTAAGTTTTTTGATACAAAAAAATTTAATTTATTATAAGTTTCATAGTCATCCTTGGGTGTTGTCTGGGGCACAAAGATGATTTCGAGGGATAGCTCTGTCTACACTTTGTAGTGTGGTTGCTCTCTGATAGTTAATTTTCTTTTATAATGGTCCACTACAGACAGAGCTAGCTACGAGTTGAGCTCTCTGGCTCAAGCGAGCAAGAGTTGAGCTCGCGTTAAGGCATGAAAATAAGACAAATTGAGTTAATTCCCTTGCTCTTGATGTCAGTTGTCAGCTCAGGAATCATTCTTTTGAAGCAGAGGGCTCAGCTCATAGCTCCGCGTGTGCACTGGCTGTACGTAATGCTAAGAAAAATGAAGTCGTGGTGAATACCTCCCGTTGTCTGGGTGTTTGATACAACGGGTAGTGTCGTTGTTTTCACTGTTTACGTTGTTGTATTTTTCAGCTGCAAGACTTCGAGCAGATAAAATACTGACTGAGAAAGTTGAGACGCTCCTTGAGACGTATATCATAGCTGAACTGGGTGAATGTTACTGTGATGACGTGACGGTTGAAAGAGGTTATTGTCATTTATTTTGTTGTACACATTACTAGAAAGGTCTGGTTTATACGACTCCTACTTTATCGGGTTATATTTGCTGATCTTTTTTCCTGGGCCCGGTCTCCAATCTTTTTACTCGAAATGGAACTCGAAATTAGGTTTGTCATTTTCTACTCTACTTTTGGGCGAACTCGAGATAAGTGTCTATTATTCTATGCTCGAGTACACAATAACTTACGTAGACAATTTATTGCCCTTAGTTCACAGTTTGTAAACCCAATATTAAAGCAATAAGTTCAAGTTTGAACTAGAAATTTCGAGCTTTTACTCGAGTTTGTAGCACGAATATAAGGGTCTTCAAGGGCAAACTTGAACTAGAAACTCCTATGCATTAAGTATAATGTATTCGAGCACAGTCTGATAACCAATTATCTTAAGTTCGCGCAAAAGGAGCAGAGAAATTTCCAAAAATAGTTTCGAGTTCCTTTCGAGTACAAAGATTAGAGACCGGGCCCTGGGCTCGTTACGTAGACTGAGTATTCACTTTTGTCTTCATGTCCAAGTTGTTCATAAGTTGTAATGACTTAGTTGATTTGTGTAGCGCATTTGATACCACGCATCAACTTTCTTTACAGTCACGGATAAGTACATGAAGTCAAGGCGTAAGTTGCCGCTTGTTTTCAGTTCCAACTAATCATGACATTTTTGACATTTGATGACAGGATAGACTAAGTAGGTTATAAATGCCGCAGGTCAATACTTTTCATTATTTTCCCCCAGGTGGTTACAGAAGACACTCTGTGGTCGACAAAACAATGAAGACATTCCTGCAGACAAAACCATTCCCAACACAAGGGTCCCGTTCTGATGTTCAAAGTGTGAAAGGTAAACGTTGAATATACTCATGTCATTTCATGGTAAATTCCCCATAAACTTGTAGGACCTTATTGACAAGTCTTTGTCTTGAGCTAAATATCTACAAAATTACAGATTTTCAAAAAAAGTTTATATATTTTTGAAGTTAGAAATTGTGTAGAATTGGATTTTTGAATCAATACCAATGTGCGATTTATTAGGTCGCGTGACCACGTCATATCAGTGAAAATGAAATATACATTAAAGGAAATGCAACGATATCAATAGCATGACCAAAGTTTGTTGATACAAATAGTCAAGGTAAAACATATCAATCTGTTTTCGTTTTTTATGACTTTTTTTTCATTAAAAGCAGTCGTCGTATTTTTTGATAGCCCCTCGTGCAAAAGTGGAACATTTTAAAACAACGTTTTGGAGAACAGTGCGTAAAGCGTAGAATCAGAAAGGTCATATGAATCCAATTAAAGTGTTTAACTTTCCAAAATGTTTTGAGGTTTGAAGTTTTGAAGTTAGCCAAATGGACATTTTCTGGTGCTCCGGTATTAAAGTCTAGATAGAGTATTCTGAGCTTCGACTGATGACGGTGAATGCTTACATTTGGTGAATTATGAAGATTGTATTTGACAGCCATGAAGCGTAAGATTGAACGCGAAGTTCTGGACTCGGTGGTTGACGAGATGAAGACCGATAGCAAATTGAGTAATTTTATTAACCGGGTTGGCGACAAAGTAGCCAAAGGTAAGTTAGTTTAAAGTGACAAACATACATTACTTCCTACGTATTGAAGCCACCAAGAGTTTGTGTTGATGTGGTGCCTCTTTGTTGCCACCTATTGGACAAAAAAATAGTTAACTGTGCATGTTGCTTGAACTGCGGCGTTTTTAAATTTTGCTGTTGTTGAAATGTGTAATTTCATCAGATATCCATGATAGCAAGTAGCGGCATATGTTAATAAAAACAAAGATGGATTTAAACCGGCTTGACATGTTTCAGCGTTTATTAAAACACCAGTAGACCAAGCAGAAACAACAATGGAGCTGAAAATTTGTGAGGCTCTACACATCAATTGGTGCAAGCCTAGTCTCAATAGGCAACTGGCACACCACAGGTTGGCATTGTTATTCTATAATTGTTATTCCCCTGTAACTGAGAGTGGGTGTGTATCGTTATTTGTTGTTGGGCCTCACAACGTGTCCACTATTTTTTCTCCTGATGATGGTGTTTTAATAATCGCCGAAACATGTCGTTGTTTTTTCTAATTTCATCAGCAGTTGAACTTAGTGTTATGTGCTATCCATTTTGTTTTTGGTGTTCTAAAGAAACTCAAGTTTGTGTTCACAATGCTTTGGTCATACAAAGTGAGGACATTGATGAAGCAGGAGATAATGTGGCCTGCTGGAACAAATGTCCACTTTCTAGGCTCAAGGTCATGACATCAAGTCCAACTGGGACACACTGCTTGACCCTTGAGTCATGCACGTCTCTTATTCCTCACCTTGGTTTTAACTATATTGATAAAGCATAAAATGGTTCCAGGTGATCATTGCAATGTCTATAAGACCGCCTGCAATTATTTTTTATATCCATGACATTGATGAAAGTTCTGTTCATATGTTGAATTGGTTTTGTATAGGTTTGGCGAAAATTTTTACTGAAGCTGGGGCCAACAACGGTGATTATTCCTTTCTAGAGCTACTCTTTTGACTTTTGTATTTTAAATATTTGTTGCATGAGATATAAAGACTAACTCCACATTGTACCGGCCGGTGTTTTGATGTCTAGTTGGTCCTCACACTTAAATGACTGTATTTTAAGTAATGAACATCCAGGGATGCATTCTGTAAGCCAACTTTCCTGCGAGATCAGGCTAAGTCACGTGAGCGGAAGGCAAGTGTTTCGCGAGTAACCTTTGCTTGAGACCTTACTGTTGCAATCTAGGGAAATGGTGTTTGGTGAACTGAGTGGTCATTGAGGTTGGAATATTGAATTGTGTGGTGGAATTGCGGGTTAGACTTCACCGTTTCCATTCAAAGAGAGGAAATTTTTCACTGCAAGTTCAAGCTACTGTCTTCTACAAAATGCAGCCTAGGTTTATAACTCTCTGGCCAAAGCATTCCATGACACTTAGCAACCATATTCCTGAAAACCGTCCCCTAAGCCGGTAACTTCGTCTTCCTATGGTTTCAGCCTTCGATGATGCAGTGGTGATGGACAGGTTATTCACCACCTATTTTGGAGTAATTCAGGCCATTGTTGAGAGGACGGGACGAAGTGCTACTGTTATCAAGGAGGAAGTGGTATTCCTCCTTAAGACTTTTGGTGAACGGAAAGGACACGTCCCTGTGAAAAGGCCCACTATTGTGATAGGTGAGTAGGGTAGTCCTCTAGTGGTGTGTGAGAATTAGTATTTCAATGGCTGGTCTCAACTGCAGTTACATGGCAGTTCACTGACAGCCGAAGTTGTTGGTGGCTTTTTGATGACATGGGTTACTTTGTAATATATTATTTTTACTTCTTGTCATTGATATTGAATGAAATTAAGAAAAAAACATACACCCTAGAATATGTGGACAACACTGGAATTTGGTCAGGGGATGCAGGGTCAGCCTCGTGGTGTCAAGCTGATGTACCTAGCATCAACTAATTTGCTGGGACCTTCAAAAGAACTTGTGGAATTTTGATGATGCTGATTGCAGTGTCCACTCTAAGTATCGACTTGTTTGTTTGTTCTCACCAGACGATGTGAAGCTACAGAAGACTGAGATACCTCAAGAGACACAACCGGTAGAAGACAAAGAACTTGTTGCCTGTAGGTATCCCTTAGCTTAAGCCAGACTCTGACTACACAGCATGTCCATCTCGACAATTGAGACATGCCATTGTATTTACATATGGCTTTGCGCGTCGACGAATTCATGCTCTGACTTCTGGTGTAGGATTTTTTTTATAACAAAGCACACTGTGTAGTACTCACATGATGCTGGTCAAGGGAGGGTAGTAAATTTCAGCTGTTACAGTGACTAGGACTAGTCAGTGATAAAAATTACATTTTTTTCAGGTGTTGTATCAGCACTAGATCATTACTTGTTGTTTCCAAGTTAATTATTGCAAGCCTGGGAGATGTCAGTTATCCTTAATTGTAAACTCATTTTACAGGTCTGACAGAATTATTGAAACGTCTCAAAGATAAAAAATGTAAGTGCATTTGCCAATGGCATGTAAAAAGCTAATGTTACTCAATGGTTTTTATCAATGCCAGCATCATCGGCGATGTTCTAAAGTCTTTGTTCGACTTCGCCAAGTGTAGCTCCTCAGAGTGTTTTCTTAATCTGTGCAACCCATTACAACCCATTTGATAACATGCATGACTGGATGGCTGTAATATGTAACCGTGTTATCACTGTCTGAATATTTAACATGATATTGACCATACATTGTTGAGTTGAAAGTGTATACGTATTCTGTTACTTTGTATTGTTACTTTGTGATGTATCAAGGACTGAGTGTAATCCTTTGTACCTTTGAATCCTTGCAGTCTCATGCTGGCCACCACCTAGACATTCCTCAGAACCGTGTCAACAAATCTGTCTTCTTTTGCCATTGATATGAATTAGTATTCGCAAAGAAAATGTTGCAATATTGAGACTGTTTTGTAGCATCGTTTCGAGATTCTTTACATATTTTGTACCTTATGTTCCCAGTGAGACAACAGTTCATCGACCAAACTACCTTCATTTTGTCTTCATTGGAAGACAACCTTCCTGCCAAGAGTGTAACCACCAGCCTGATACTGAAACAAATGAAATGTTTTTTGGAGGACAACAAACAAATAGCCTCCCTTGTTAGCCCTGGTAAGTACTTGACTTTAATGTATGTCGTGACAAAACCCCTTGATTGGGATGAGCTGTGAATAGCCCACTGTGGTCATGTTTCCATGGCTACGCTTGTCAGTTGTGGTTTTGTTAACTAGTGCTGTAGGTATTACAGGTAATGACTCAGTTGAGTGATTTGATTGTATTGACCAACAGGTGGTGTGTAAGGGGGGTTATGGAACGCATTTTAAATCATTGCAGCAGTCAAAGCAAATCGTCCTGGGCTCAGCTATTCAGAATCTGTAAGGGGTGATAAAAATTACCTTCTCAGTCAGAACCATGAACACTTGTTAAGCTGTTACACAGTCCAACTGAGACAGCTGTATGACTAAAGACCCTTTCATACTAACGTTGACACATTGATGTTTTGGGGAGTTGCGGTCAGTATGAATGGTTAACTTTGGTCCTGGATCAAAGTTAACAGCGCCAGTTAACTTCGCAGTAAACAGGACTGGTGGCTTTAACAGCGGAGCGTCAACACTCAGTCCCATGGAAGTTATTGCCAGGGGCTGCTTTTATCGTCAACAATTAAAAGGCTGTGTCGTCGCTAATAATTGCTTATATGTTGCTCGAATAATCACCAATGAAACTGATTTTTCTTTCCATTCTTTCCTCCAAGCTCTTATTAATCCTATTGTGATAACTGCATTATCATCAGCACATCTCCCGTCTGACTCTACATTCTGTTTATACAGAGGATATAGCAGAGCTGTGCCGACAACTCCACTCCAACCAGGTCGACTTCCATGGTGGCCTAACACAACCAGAGTTGGATAAGGTCACCCTGTTGATGAGAGAGTTCATGAAGGCAGTGACTGTCAGGACCACACCGTCTGAGCATATCAACATCATGGGTCAGGGGTCATCTGGTTAGTATTGTTGTTAGGTGTATCAGGATTTGTCTGCTGTGTGTCTTAATTTTTTAGACAATGTTGGAAGAAATGACTCCAAAAGCTGTGTTGCGTAATTCTGATCTGATACTGCTATGTAGCGTGTGACTTTCATGCAATCACTTTCTGATGTCACAAAATTTCATCATAGTTGTCTTGGATGGGCAAATAACATTAGAAAAGTTGTAGGGAATTTCCTTGTATTGTCCTTTCAAGAACATTTTGAGAAAACGAGAGCAACATAATTATCTGGCCGTATCCTTTCTCTGTCACCCTTCACTGTCTGTGCCTCCCCTCACAGTCTTTGTGACCCCTCACTGTCTCTGTCACCCCTCACAGTCTTTGTGGCCCTTCACCGTCTCTGTCACCCCTCACTGTCTCTGTCACCCCTCACAGTCTTTGTGGCCCCTCACCGTCTCTGTCACCCCTCACTGTCTCTGTCACCCCTCACAGTCTCTGTCACCCCTCACAGTCTTTGTGGCCCCTCACCGTCTCTGTCACCCCTCACTGTCTCTGTCACCCCTCACAGTCTCTGTCACCCCTCACAGTCTTTGTGGCCCCTCACCGTCTCTGTCACCCCTCACTGTCTCTGTCACCCCTCACAGTCTCTGTCACCCCTCACAGTCTTTGTGGCCCCTCACCGTCTCTGTCACCCCTCACTGTCTCTGTCACCCCTCACAGTCTCTGTCACCCCTCACAGTCTTTGTGGCCCCTCACCGTCTCTGTCACCCCTCACTGTCTCTGTC
>NMRA01000062.1:273021-291370 GCA_002633005.1 Phoronis australis | reverse complement strand
GTCTCTGTCACCCCTCGCAGTCTCTGTAACCCCTCACCGTCTCTGTCGCCCCTCACTGTCTCTGTCACCTCTCACCATCTCTGCCACCCCTCGCCGTCTCTGTCACCCCTCACGGTCTCTGTCATCACCAGCACAAATATCATTCTTGTCATCATCTCCCATCATTGTCGTCAGCATCAAGGCCAAAGTTCTTTCATACCCTTTCATGCCCTTTCACCCTGTGCATTTCGATGCCTAACAACATAGGAGTTATTTCGTTGCCTTGGTTACAGTTGCTGAAGGTGTCCTGTTGGATGAAGACGAGGTGTTGGCTGAGGTCATCCGTGTGCCTCAGTTGCAGGCAGCAGTCAAAGCACTTGGGCTGGACATGTTTAAGCAGGCCATTGAGGAGGCACGTCGCATCATTGATGGTGCGTAACGAGTGATGTACATTTGAGTGGGGCACAGGTTATGTAATGTAGGGCTCACGTCAGAAGAAACGAGACAATCTTAATATACGAAGAAATCAAATAAAAGAAGCAACATTGCTCTCATTCAGTTTAATTGTAGTCTGGCATTGCCTTGGTAGTGGTACAATGTGTGTACTGTATCGTATTAAAGAGGCATGGAACGTGAAAACTCGTGAAAATGCCTTTTAAATGTGGCGAATCTACTTGGGTATGCCAACGAGAGTTATTCAATTTAAATTTGACAAGAATTTTTAGAAAAATTGTCAGATTCACCATTTTTGTTTCTGAAGCACAGACAAAATAAAAACTTTCATCCCAAATGCAGTTTTCAAATTCAAGCTAAAATAATTTCATATATAGCGTGGGCTAAAACTAGCGATTTTTTTAAATGTTTGACTTCTGAAATTGAAGGCTTTATACAGAGTTAAAATTACGGTAATTTCACCCCAATAAATTCAGTTAAATTAGCCATTTCATGCATTAGGTTTTGGTTCTCTGTTATCCATAGATGAATGGTTCTCGTAACTCTTTGATCTGTGGTAGATGATTGTCCTGCAAGTGATGACAGTAACTCTTGGATCTGTGATGGATTATTGTCCTGCAAGTGTTGATTTAGAAATGGTTGTTGTCGTGCAGCTGAAACCAAATTGGAGGTTTTAGTATATGAGCTGAATTCCTATCATTCAAGAACCTGGACTGACATGTGACCTCCATTCCAGCACCTTCCTTGCTCCCCTCTGTTGGGAGTGTTCAGGAGACCTACAGCCATGTTCTCAACTTCTTCTCCAATTCACATTCAAAAGGTAATGTCTTACTGTGTGTAAGTGAGAGTTAGTATTTTTTCTTAACAATCATTTTGTAAAAGATTCTATAGCCTAAAATGACCTTGTTCAAAATATTTGCTCTCTGTTCACCAGTTTTTATTGCCAGTGCTTAGTGTGGTGACCCTGGTTTTATATATCAATGCGTTTGTTTAATGTTTACACTTCATATTGCTCGTCACCCTTCCTGTAACTGCCGTGTTGACTGCATTTAGTAGAACATGTCTCAATTTGACCTAATCATTGCCAGTTCTGGTCATACCTTAACTTGACCCACTCATTACCAGTTCTGGTCATATCTTAAATTGACCTGCTCATTACCAGTTCTGGTCATACCTTGACTTGGCTTACTCATACAGTTCTGGTCATACCTTAACTTGACCTGCTCATTACCAGTTCTGGTCAAATCTTAACTTGACCTACTCATTACCAGTTCTGGTCATAGCTTAACTTTACTTACTGACATTACCAGTTCTGCTCATGTCGTAACTTGCCCTGCTCATACCCAGTTCTGGTCATACCTTAACTTGACCTGCACATCAGTTGTGGTCATATCTTGAATTGACTTACTCGTTACTAGTTCTGGTCATCTCTTAGAACTTGACCTATTTATTCATTACCAGATCTGGTGCAATACTTCATACAAGCCCACAGCTCGCAGAAATTCTACACCTACAAGAAGTTTAAAGAGATGATGGCTGACGAACCATTTCCCACCCTGGAGAGGATGCCATTGGCAGCGGAACTCTACAGAATTCACAAGCACTTCACGGCAATGGCTGAGCTCAGTTTGCGCAAAGCTGGTAAGACATGCTGTTTTCTATTAGTTAGTGTGCAGAGAACATCAGGGATAGGAATTTTTTAGTTTGAACTTTAAAAGATGGATTTTTATGAAAGTAAGAGGAGAGACGGGAAATTTAAATGCAGATGATAAAAACATTCAAAAGTTTACAATTATGTCAGCTGTGAATTAAATTAAGGCAGATTACACCCTCAGGTTTGTGTGCAAGCTGTGTTGGGTATGATTAACGGTCTTCAGTTGTTCATGCATTGTTGTGGACAAGTCGTTGATTTATTTATTTGTTTATGTAACATATTGACACGAATGTATCTTGTACAATCCAGAACAAGAGGGCATCAAAAACAACACACCCTCGGCCTCTTGAATTAACATCAGTCACCTGATACGACTCTCTTTTTTATCATTACTTTGACTTTATTTATGCAGAAACGTTTATTTCAGTTAAATTTTACAACACAAAAATATTTCTGTCACAAATTCTGCAAATAATGTGTTCTTATGGCAGTCTAGTTCCTGGAACAAAAAGTTTGCTAGAGCTTCATAGTGATTTGAAAACGAATTTAACATTTTTTTCCTTTGTCAAATTTCTCAACAAAAACAAACACTACAAAATGTTTATCCCATCTTGAGTATAACTTGTTCAAGGTGGTTCTGTGAAAAACTAGCGAAGAAATTGAGCATTGAGCAATGTTATCTGTATGCGCAAGTTTTAAAAGAAATGACAATATTATATAATGTTCTTGGTGAAATTCGGAGAAGCAAAATTTTCCAGCTAATTTTCAAGTGACTCAGACAATTGTTTGTCTATTTTTCTTATGGGTGTTTGGGTAACTTAACTTTTGGAAGACTGATATAACTTAAGAACGTAAGAAACATTGCGTACTCATTGGGGTGACTGACACCTTGGATGCCTGCTGTCGCTGTGATTTTCTAGTAACTGCCTTTTTTGTCCTCAACCTCTAGCTGTGCTGGCATATCGGTTCCACGTTCAGCATAGACTCACCACCAGGAATACAGCCATGGTGAAGATTGGCTTTGAATGGAGGTTATCTCCCCCGCTAAAGAAGGGTCATGTTATCACCAGTAAGTTCATTGTATGGTGTGAGCTGTTTGTTGTGTAACGTCTACAATGATTTCACGCTTGCCCTAAGTTCTCTGTTGGAAGCAGAAATGTTGCATTCTTGAAGACGTACAATACTCGCAAATATACGCTACGGGCCGTTAAAGGTGTGAAATTTCTTTTCATAACAAGAGGTGATAAAAGTTTCTATTGTGCAGTTGTTGTTTGCTGTTTTAGGAAATCAAGGAACTAAGTTCACTATTGTCGTCATTTTCACAAGTGTACAAACTGCACGATTTACAGAGGGATGGGCTTGTTGTTAACGTAGCTTTTGACGTTTGATAATGGTGACGTTAAAAGACAAAATTCAATTTTTAGAGTTGCTTTTTATTTTTATATCTCCAAAACTTGAGAAGACAACCTCCCAATTGCCAAGAACCAAATGCAATATATCACAAGACCACACCACCCAAGTATCGTCTGGTTCCGGCTTTTCTGACCTCGGCCTTGAACTCCCCCTTTTTGTCGATAGAGCTAGGATCTAAACACCTGACGCCATAAATCGTAGACAATAGGACTAAAGCCAATACTATAAGCTATGGTCACACTTTGCCTCAGGACAGGCGTCCTCTCAGGCAGACAATATGGTGGAAATCTCAGACTAATCAACCTCTGAACAATACTTTACTCAAAATTACAGGTGGGACAAAGTAATGTTCTTGTGAAAGTGTCGACGATTGTGACAGTTCCTAAAGTGTTTTTTCGCGGATAATTACAGTGAACTGTCTTTAAAGCATTTTGATCATGGATGATTATGAACGGTACCGAAAATGTTTTGATCATGGATAATTGTGAACAGTCCCTAAAGGGTTTTGATCATTGCATGGTTGTGAACGGTCTCTTAACAGTTTTGGTTATGAATTACGGTGAACGGTCTGTAAAGTGTTTTGATTATGGAATCTTTTCAGAAAATCAAAGCTAATGTAGGTTTACCAAGATGATCACTGTCAAATTTTGTTGAATGTTTACATTTCGTTTGTTATTTTCAGATGTTTTCCTCCAACTAACGTACTAACCAACTAACGGATGTTTTAATTGAACACCTTGTCATCTGTGCTGCCGTGTTCTCTGGCTATTGTCTCGGTTGACCAGGACATAGTTTTATTGCCACCAAGTTTTATATATTAGTACAACAGGTTCCCATCCCACGGATAAATTTATTTTAACTTGCTGGTTTTTATTCTTTAAGCATCTACAAAGTTGTCCATTTTCGGATGTAGTGTCGAAATTGAGATAAGCTGGGCCGCTAGATGGCGCTTTTGAAGTATTTGTCCAATGTTGGACAAACATTCAACATCTAAAGCACACATAAATAAATAAATACTCTGCTAAAATGATGCCAAATTCCCAGTCACGACAGTAGAGAACAAGCAGAATTCACGTTTAGAATGGCTGGAATGACATGTCATTACCCATCATGCTGTCAGGTCATTACCCATCATGACTAGTCGTTACTCCTCATAATGGGGACACTGAATTTTGTGTGACTATTTCTTGGTATGTACTGTCAGTTATTCAATATTTACACAGCGCATGTTGTCAACAGTAGTAGAGGGCTTGCTAGTCATAGTCCACAACAGTGCCCTGTAATTTGCACCCACGGCCGTTCATGCTATTGGTGGTGGTTAACTGTGTTGTGTGCTTGTACTGGCTTCTCAGTCTGTGTATGTGCGCATGTGTGGATTTAGTGAATGCGTGAATGATATACTTAGCCTGTGCCCTGTGTCAAAAAAACTTCAAAGGATGATGTGATCTTTAATTTAGGTCAAGTGAAGACCGACTTGTAAACGTCGGGGATAGCCCATCAGAGGTCGAGTTTGTAGTGTTTCTACTGACCAATAGATGTCCTGATTCATTTTCCCTCAATAACACAGAGGGTGTGTCAAGTCAGAGATCAAGTAGACCATTCGGTGCTTGAATCTCTTGCACTTGGAGGATGTGCAGTGTTTTTATTGAGGACTTCTGTGTTCACCAGCACCACATGGAGCAGTTGTCAGTTCTAAGTACTAACTGTTGCACTAATCTGTTGCTAACCCGGCTCAGGGTCTACTTTCCAAATTATTCAGACTTGAAAATTAACCAGTCATGCCGCACGATTAGAGTACAAATTTGTACGTTTACTCAAACCATGCTATGCTGTTGGTATTTTTGAATTGAGTAGTGAGAGCTAGGCCCTGATTCGTGTATTTATTTCTCTTATTCCATGTCTTGAAGTTGTATCTGTTGTTTTGGCATTGGACTGTGCTAACATCTACGTTTATTTACATGGAATACATTGTCACTGGTGAATTTGGGTATAGTAATCCCCACAGTTCCAGTGATTCTCATCCGAATTTTTGGTGGAAACTTGAAATACTCTGCGCTTTGTTGTGGAATTTTTTTAGTGAAGGTTCACGGTTTTGTCCCAATCAAGTACTTTGTTCAAAATGAAGCTCCCCCTGTTGACGGTATACTGTTTGCTCAAAAAGTGAGTCCCTGGTTAGCAGCCTCCTGAGCCAAAATATGTAAATTGAGAATGCAGGTCAGTTTTCTACAGACTGCTATAACTGCTGGTTGAGCATGATTATACAATCCATGAGAACACTTTAGATTACCCGGACTCATTGTCTTTCCACCGTGTCACAGGAGAGCATGGCCAGGATAGTGCAGCAGACGAACTTGTTACCAACAACATCAAAGCTCCATCTGGTGAGGTCTCTGTTCCCAGACTGCCGGTAGCGTCGGATACCGTGCCTAGTCTTGTGGTGGATGAAGCGGATGACGAGGTGACAACACTTCCAGAGTTCCAGACGCGGGAGAACACTTTGGTAATTAACTCATTTGGTCTGTACTGTATTGCACGTTTACACGTTACAATACTGTAAGAATTGCAGACACAGGGGAACATTTTGGTAACTCATTCGGTCTGTACTGTGCAACATACTAACTCTTGAAAGTAAGTTTTACAGAATGTTCTTTTGGTGGCAAGTTTTTTCCTGAGACAAGTGACTGGAGTTTTGACCTCCACGGTCGGGAACGATTCGCCTGGGCTGGTGTCAGCACTTCAAATTTTGAGCCTGAACGTTCAGTGGGAGACGGTTAATATGCGCCTCAGATGTTCAATTTGGTCGAGGCTCTCCACTCTTAAATTTTAAATTCGCTTTTTCACAGATGCAATGAAGTTGTTTTTGCATTCGTCTAATACATTTCAACAACTCCAAATGAAAAACTTGCCCAACTGAGAGAAGAGCTACAATAATTTGAAGAGTGGCCTCAGGAGAAAACTTGGCAATGGTCTTGTATTGGATAATTCCAAAACAAGACGTTGAACAATAAGTAGAGACCTCTGGAGTCTGGTTCATAAAAAGGGACGGAAGCTCAACTTGGACATTTGGTCTTTCACTCCCACTCTGCAATTACTGAATAAAATTTTTCCAAAGTAATTGTTGGCACATTACAGTTTAGCAATAAGTTATGCAAATGATTTGATTATTTATCAGTTTTTGGAATGCAATCAGCTCAGAGACTGTGCTTTGACAAGTTGAGATTAGAACATTTTTCAGATTTGAGCCTAAATTTTTTACGAAACGGACCATTTCTTTCCAAGTTTTATGTTGAGTGATGTATGTGATGCTTCTGTGTGGTATTATGACATATTCCTTTTTATCGCAAGCAGGTTTTTCAAAATCAAGTTTAGGATTGCTACATAGAATAAGTCAGAGTTAACGCCATTAGTTCATTTGTGCTCCACAATTATTGTTCTTACTTTTCATCAGGTGCATAATGCTGACACACTCCATCTCAGGATTGTCTCATCTCATTTTTTCTTTGTTCAGGCACCATCAACACAAGGGGATTCAGGGATTGGCATGTCTCCAGGTGAGTTAACAAAAAGGGAATTTCGTAACCTTTGACCCCTTGCTGATCTTCAGACTGTGTGGTCGACAGGTCATGACACACACTAAAAGTGTTCATATGTGACAGATGACCTCTGCTGCCATCTGGCCATGTAGAAAGGTATTGCAATTTCCTTTAGCTAATACAGGAGATATCACTATCTTGAGTTTATCTAAGAGCCAGTTGTGACATGTTTTAGGATTACACAAAATGAAACTGTCCCTTTGCCACTGGCATTCTGGGCTTGGCTATTCAGTTATTCATAGGGGATAATAAATCATATCTTCTCACCCAGGATTACAAATTCTTTGTTAAGCTGTGTGTACCTCCACACACTAACTGCGACAGTTGTGTATTAAGAGCAGAGTTCACCAAGAACTACTTTCACTGACCATGTATGTCAGTTTCAAAAGGCTTGTTGTATGTGAATGGCACCCATGATTTAGAACCAAAAAAGTCTATCTAAGCCTCAGCGCGGACTATTTACCCCCTTCAAGCCCAAAATGAGAGTGGTATTGACAAGCAGTTGCAAGTTTCGGGTGTTAAGTCTTTATTGCTCCTAAAATATTGTGAATGACTCACCAAACTCTTTTCAAACAATTTTTGCGGACATAATTTTTGCCGAAACCTTTCTTGTAGTCATTTGCTAAAATTTGAATGTATTTCCAGGAACGAGCATCTTATTTAGACTGCCTAATATAAGCGCAGTTTCAGGTTATACATCTGTGTGTGTGTGTGAGCTAGGCTTACGTAGCTGTAGATATAGGACAGGCGCGACATGATGTATTACAGCCATTTTGTACATAGAAAACTCCTTTGTGTGTTTAACCAATTTTGCTAAAACAAGACAAAATCATTCATCACCATGTTCTCGGTTATTATTCATGTTTGGCATTTTACAAATATTAATAAAAATTGCCACTGCATATTAAATTGAGATTTGAAGGCGGCGTTTGCTTGCGTTAAATCAGCTTTTAGTAGCGTAGTATTTATCCAACCACCTAGATAGCTGTCACTGGGCATCTGAATAGCTGAAGACACTGCGAAAGTTAATTCTAGAGTAGTTTCTTTGTTTGGCTTAGTCATTATCAATGGTAATTGTTCACTTGTTTAGCACTCATGATAACTGACAAGTGAAAATTTATTTAGTAAAAGTTTCCAACAAATTAAAGATTAAAAAAGTTTTAGTCTTGGCGTTATATAACTTAGTAAAATATTAGCTATGTTGATGGTCTGTTTACACCAAGGTCTAGCCTTTATAAACGTGCAAATCTTGAACCGGTGTGGAAATAGCTCACAAACATTTTTAGGTCTGGTTTGCACGCCCTATGGCTCAGTGGCTAGAATGTCTGCACGGTTAGCACAAGGTCCTGTGTTTGAGTCCCGGTCGGGGGCAGAAATCTTTTCAGACTTGTGTTCATTAGGTCACGTGATGTGGCCAATGGGTGGCGTGCAGACCCAACTTAAACGCGTTACTTTGTAACCTCTAGCCTTGTTACACTGGTACGTTTTAGTTAGTTATTTTTCTGGCCATCTTGACTTTGACCAATGTGAGTGTACCATGTAAAAATTGTGCCATTGTAAACAGGCTCGAGGTTGGTGTAAATATTAAGTCAATAGATTTCAGTAATGATTTCATGAGTTTGATTTTTGTCAATTTTGTGTAAAACAAGTGAAGTTTTTACCTTATAGATAGTTCGCTTCTTGCCTAGTTTTCAATCTAGTGTTGTTCTCTAGTTGCAATTATAGACAGAACTGTTTGTTACAGGGAAATTAATTTTTTCCATCTAAAAAGTGGTAAATGCCTGCAGAAATTTTCGACATCTGCACTTCCTGATGTCTTTCTCAGTGCATACTAGGAGGCGCTGTACACAGGATGTTTTTATATTTTGCGCTGTGTTTATATCCGGCCTCATCACGGTTGATGGGTGACCTCTCTTCCTGATGTGGATCGACCCTGTTATCGGATATAAACTCAGCGCAGCATATAACAACATCCTGTGCACAGCGCCTCCTAGTATGCTCTTAGGAAGACATCAGGAAGGGCAAATGTAGAAAATTTTCTGCAGTATTTATCAGTTTTGGATGGAAAAATGAATTTGCCAGTGTTTATTGTTATTCACGATCCTGATGAAACTGTTTTAAGGCAGAACTGTTTGTGTTTAGTCAGATTTAATGGGAGGTGGGGGGGGGGCAGCGAGGGAGGTAAGAAGAGAGAAACCTTTATTTACATTTATACTTGAATTTACGCCAGCCTCTGGTCTTCTTTTCATCTCTGGAAACGAACTTGTGACACCTGATTTTTGTCCGTTCAAGTGTCGAAGATAAATTTATAAATTTCAATAAAACCCAAAAATTGAATGATTTCGTGATTGCAATAAAAAGGGCATTAATTTTAGAATTCAGGTAAATACAAAATTACCAAGAAGAAGATTATGAGTTATCTCCTCCCTACTCATAGTTTTTAATTCTTTTCACATGAGTTGTTCATTCTGACTCTTGTGCAATCTGATCAACTTCCAGCAGCACGGACCGACACACTTGACACTATGTCTCCTGTTATACCTCAGTCAGGTATTGCTGGGTGTGAGTTGCAGGGTTTGCTTTGTGTGCTGGAGTTCACTGTTCATGTTATTGGCGTTGTGCTAAACTACATGGTGTATACCCTTGTCTGTGAGTGGTGGATCTGTGTGAATGTATTGGAGCAAGTTGGCTATTGATAGCTGGTTATGGGTAACTCTGTGCATAATATTTAGCTCATTAAAACTCTTTTCTGGGAGTAGAAAGCATGTGGAATTTATGGTTTGGCTTTGTACGCCATTTTGTCATTGGTCCAATCACTTGTTATGTATTGTAAAATGTAACAAAATAATGGCATCAGTTAGGTAATCATAATGTATTTTGAAATAAATTTTCAATTTGCCATGAAATGTCTAGCATGCTGTTACAGTCGGTTTTCCTAATTTTGTTTTGGTTTCGTGCAGATTTTAACTTTTTTATGAAAATAACGCACCTTGTGAAGAAGTGGGGCTGTGGTTTGGAGAATGTTGCCTAAATCTTGCTATGTGAAGGGTTCAGTTAAATCTCGACCATTTCTGAGATGTGAAGTTTTGAAGCTAGTCGCATTCCAACATTTCTCTAGGGTTACCCATAATCTTGAAGCCCCATGCGGCGCAAGCTTTGAATTCATTGTGTGTTGATTCGTGTTTTGGGCTGGAAGCATTCGTTGTTTCTGTTTTTTTTTATTTGGTGAGTTAACCATGGTAAAGTCGGACAAAATGGAGGTCAATGATTTTTTTCTGCAGGAAGATGCGTGGCCGCTAAGTTGAATTATTGCAGTTTGAAGTACTTTGCTATTTGTCTTGTGTTGGGATTCGGTCTGAAGACTTAACGAGACATTTGTTGGTTTGCTTCTGAATTGGGAGTGTTTTTCATTTGAAAGTTTGTAGACAGTGTACATGTCTTGAAAAATTATCGTCACTGCCTTGATTTTACGTCCAATTGTCACAATATTTAAAATTGATGAATTTAAAGCCCCTATTCAAATCTTGCGTAACCCATTCACATCCTAAAAATCTTTAGTCTGGCACTGACCAAGAAAGTTCCTGTGACATTGATGTAATATTACTCAAGAAGCAAGCATAAAACTGTATTTTGGCATGGTAGTCAAGAACTCAATGCATTATTGTGCCACGATAAACTCAACATTTGTCAATCTCTCATTCCTGCTAATTTCTAGGAACTAACGATTTTGTCAGAGAAAGCAACAGTACAGCTCTGCCAGTTATCTATCCAGGTGTCAATAACATTGTATCACCGCGGCAACCAATAAATGAGGGTATGGCTAATTTAGTTTACAACAAATAGTGAATCATTAAAGTGAGTTTAGTGTTTTAATACATGCATTGAGTGAATCCAGGCACGAAATGTGAAAATGAAGAGGTTGAAAAAAAATTTTTATAGATTTGAAAATGCACTGACAAGTTTCGATAATATTAGAGAAACTAACTGCTTTTTTACTACAATATTTTTGTAACATTACGTAAATAGTTCAGTTTTTTTAGTCAGTATTTTTCAAGAATGAAATGTTAAACTATTTTGTATTTGATGTGATAAACTTCTATCTGTATCACAAATAATGTAGTAACCGTTATTTTGTATAACCTTTTTATCAGATGTTGAGTCAGTGTCACTTACTCGTCAGACCACACCTGACGCGAGGTCAGCCACGCCCGCTGACCTATCACTATGTGGCACCCCGGTATTCAACAGCAAAAGTGGTACCGCCGCTTCCCCAGATGGTAGATATGCAAATTAACAAATAGTGCAGTGATGGTGGTGTGCTTGTAGCCTTATGATTGGTCACTTTAGGTTCAGAGTTCACACTGGGTGTGCTGTTATTGGTTGTTGGTGGTAGTTGAAGTGATATGGTGTGTTACGTCAACCAAGACACTCATACCAGTGAACACAACCTGAGTAGCCAAAGCACTCGTGAATAACTTTGTAGCTTATCACTTTGTGTCATACTTTGGTCATTGACCTTTACTGTAAGATTTTATTAGTTTTCATTGAAATTGGAGTGACTCCGCCCACTAAAACATATGATAAATACTTCATTGTTCATGTAATATGAACAAACTGCAAGACCGCTAAAACTGAGCAATTTCAAGGACCAGTAAGTTAATCCAGCACATTGCAACTGTCAACAGACAGGCAAAGGGGAGGGGCAAATTTCACATAACATACATTTCCAGGTGGTGGAAGTTATTCCTCATCACACCTATTCCGTGCTTCATTGGAGATTCCCAAGACCTAGACACTTGTGAGGTTTTGCTTCAATATCTTACAAGCACATTTCTCTTTTGAATGTTGCACCTAATACTAATTGTAGGCCTACTTATAATGTAGTCATTTGCATTTTCTAGAAGAATTACATAAGATTGCTTCTTATCTCCTAGTACTTCAATCAAAACTGGAAACTGTCTCGGCCTTTTGCTCGACAACTAACTTAATTCAAACCCATATTTGTTACGAATGATGTCCAGTGCTGAACAGGGAAAGACACAAATATGATATGTATTCAGTGAAGTGCAATGTATTTGGAGTTGTTTCAACTCATTGAGTGGTGTTGTGTGCGGTGGGTGACTGTGTGGGTGTGTCCATATGCAGACCCCTCATTGGCTTTAGCTAATTACCGTCTGACCCTTGGTATACTAGGCTTATTGTTGCTGAGGGATGCTGGAAGAAATCCCAAATTTTTGTGACTGTCTTCAATGAAATTTACTCTATAACAATTCCTAAGTTGCTTCATGCAAAAACCATTACCAAAGTGGCCATGCAATTTTTATTACAAAAGTTGCTCGCATAGACTTTTCAAAGTGTTGTTTCATAACAGCTATACAGTAGTAACTGATGGGAACAGAATTTTTATGAAAATATTCATTATTGTTGAAAATTTTGAGAAAATGAAAGTCCTTGTTTGCTAAGTAGAAGAAAAATATATTGGCCTCAAGCAAAAACCCACCTGCAGAAGTTTGTCGTGATGATGGTTCTAGGTGTTTGTAAGATAGATTCATATGTTGTAATACTTAGTGTTTCTGGAATAACATTGTTAGTCTTTTTGCTCAGTTGTGTTTTGATACTCCAGTCTAACAGTACGTGTGAGTTCTGCCTTAGAATTACTGACATGTCATCTATCCATCAGCTGAACAGTGTCAGCAGGTGTTCATTTCATGCTCTGTCATCTCTCCTTCAGCTGAACAGTGGCAGCAGGTGTTCATTTCATGCTCTGTCATCTCTCCTTCAGCAGAACAGTGTCAGTAGGTGTTCATTTCATGCTCTGTCATCTCTCCTTCAGCTGAACAGTGTCAGTAGGTGTTCATTTCATGCTCTGTCACCTCTCCTTCAGCTGAACAGTGGCAGCAGACGTTCGCTCACAACGCAGAGGTGCGTCGTAAACTACAGCAGAAGCAGCATCAGCTGGAGCAGAGCGAGGGTCACTTGGCCAAGTCTGGACGTCTGCCTCCTATACAGTACATGGATGCAGCACAGGCGGTGCCTGCGGATGCGGGGGTGCGCACGCTGCAGAGTGTCACCGTCAAGGTGGGTACAGGGTGGGATGAGTACCTAGGGAGGATCAACAACGCAAATTTTGCTTGTCAGAGTCTAGGAATGTTTTCTGAATTATAGGTATGGTAAAATTTTCTCAAATTTGAACATAAATAATTGTCAAACTTGTCATTTTCACAATTTTTCAAAAGCTCCCTGCATCGTTACAGTGCCACCACTGCTACGAGCTGAGGTGTCGGCTCGTATCAACTAGCGGTAACTATACTCATTCAGTTGCTCTCGCCTTGACTTGAGCTGTAAGCTTAGGTGTTGTTCACATGAAGTAGACAGCACAGCTGACCGCTGCGGTGGCCATAAAAATTGCTGAAACTCGCCATTTGTTTGTCAAAGACACCCTTGTATTATAAGGATACGTGTCGTGTCTGTTACAGTGAGACTGTGAAATTTAGATCAAGGGTTCTTGGGTAATTAAAGCCTTTCAGCAACACTGTTTTATTTGTCATTAATATTTAAAGAATGTAATGATTTCTAGCCACCCAACACGGGGACCAGTACACCACCTGGAAGGACCTCTGATGGAGATAAACGGTACCAAGTGATGTCAATGCCAGCTAGGCTGGGTACGCACGTGGACAATGAGTGAGTATCACACTCTTCTATTGCCTTCAAGTGTTTCATTTTGCTTTTATCGTTCATAAATACCCATGTCCCACCCAAACCTTGCAAATCTCCGATTTCAGGAAGTAATAGGGATAACAACCAGACATAGTGTTATCGTTTGTGTTGTGTTGTGCATGCCTCTTTAAAGTGCATCTTTTTGATTTGGAAACATTTATCTGTGTTTAGCTAAGACTTTGACAAGGAGCAGCAGATAAACCACTATAGCACTTCAGTGGTCAAAATTATGTTTACCAAAAGTTATTTAAGGTCAGTTCTTGGAAAATCTGGCTGCCGATGACCCATGCTTGTGACTAGGCACTCAGACTAACAACTTAGTGTGCCAGTTGCTTGAACAAACTGGAAAATGGAATTGACCTACCTTATTGAGCTTGGTTCAGAAAGCGGATATTATGTTGGATTCATTTTTAACCGAACGTGACCTTTTGGTTAGATGTGAAAGTTTTAGTGCCAATAATTTAAGAGCGTTCATCAACATGAATGCTTTGTTATAGCACGCTGGTATAGTGTGCGATAAAAAATTGGAAGAGTTGATTATGAACGGAGATTGGAATGCCATGGTGTTACTTTTATTTGCATTTTGCGGTCAAGAATTGTATGATGACACTGGGCTCACCTCACACTCCAACTACTACGTGCTGATTTATTGGTAATTGTCTATGAAGTTGTAGGCCTACTTAACTGTTGACAAATTTTTTACTTATGACCCTCTTTGTAAAATAGGAAGTTCTTATTCTGGTCCTCAGTAGTCCACTTTTGAGCTGCACAATTCCCTGATTTGTTCTTTGCTGCTCAAATCATATAGCAGGGCTTGGAATTTTCCGCGGAAACGCGGATTTCCGCTTTTTTGAAATGTGCTTTCCGCTTTTTTTATAATATTTCCGCGTAAAAAAATCGGATTTGATATGAAATTTCCGCGGCAAATTCCTTTCTTACCGCGGCATTGCAGACGACGTTCACCTCGGAAAGCGGAAGTTGCTCTATGCCGGGGCATCTGGGTAAAGCGTGGTGTGATTTTCAATGGCGGCCCATGTTATTGTTAAGCGCGGCGACAAATACTACCGCTCTGCAGCCAAATTTGTGTGGGTTGGGAGTGGACGGGCGAGCGAAAACGACGCAGACGCATGCTACTGATGGTGGTAACATTTTTTTTTTTTAGTCATCCCGATTTTTGTCGCGGAAAGGTTAACATTGACCATTTCAAAGGCTGGTTATTGGGCGTGATTTGGGCCGTAAAAGTTTCCGCGTTTTTTGTCATTGGTCATTCCAAGCCCTGATATAGCGTCTAGGCATGTTGACGTTCCAGCACATGTAGTCCCCAGGATGGGCACATTCTAACTACACAGTGCCCATTCTGTTGCCTCCATCATAATGCACATTCCAGCTACAGAATGCCCTGTTCTATAGCCTCTAGGACAGTCTCTGTCAGGTACTGACATCTCCTATTCTTTCCCATCTCCAGAATAAATTCTTCTTTGTCAGTCGTGTGACCATCACTTCGTTCAGCTTTGGTTACGGGTAAAAACACAATACCATTCAAAAAGCCAATTATGTTATGTCTGTAGTAGAGTTCACGGATTTTATCAAGCGTGTATTCGGGAAACGTGATGGCCAGCTTGTTTAGGCAGCTATGAAACGACTGGTGATAAAGCTTGAGGAGGTCGTCGAGATGTGCTCTGCGGAATGGTGGCGCTGTGGCTGATGCTAAGAAGAGGCACAGGTCCGTTGTTGGCACTGAATGACGAATTAACTGAAAGTCAATGAATTTTACCTCAACCGGTAATTTCCTTTCATCGTATTTGAACAACATGTTTTTTTCCCAGAAGTCACCGTGACAAATTACGGAGAAGGGTCCTTCCACGTTATAGGCGTTGCGGAACTCTTGGAAAATGTTCATGTCGAGTAGTTTCTCCGCTCGTCTCACCAGATGTTCTTCGACAACACTTTCTCGCACGTGTCCCACTACGGCTTGAATCCTGGCTCTAAAGAACTGTGACATCTCTTTCTCCGCGTAATCATTGACGAATGTCTCTTGGTAAACAAAGGGGTACATTTGCTTTATGTCTCTGCATGTTCTCTCCAGGGCGTATGAGAAAGCATGGAACTTTGCCAGTTCCTTCATCACCAACTCGCAGTGGTTCAAGTCCAGGCCATCTGTGTCGTCGGGCGTTTCATACCCTTTCATTCCCAGATCCTCTACAGCCAGGATTGCTTGACGGCTATCTAGTCTCGCTCCACAGTATTTTGGCATTGGCAGCTCCATCGGGGTTTCTGTCTTTTGCGTAATGTTCATCATGGCCGGAAGTATTTCTTCGTACGTCTTTATTTCCTTGTTGAACATGGCAGTGAATTGGTCGCGGTTTTCATCGCTCAAACACTTGGTTTTCACAATCAACTGTGTGTGTTCCTGTGGCTCGCCTCTGTCGGTCTGGTGGGTTGTGACGTGAACGCGGAACACTGCATTGAACAGGTTCTCTCCTATATGATAATAATAATGATAAGTATAGTATTAGTTATGACAATAATAACAAATAATAGTAGTAGTAGTGATAATCATAATAATACTGATAAATTAATAAAACTTGCATAAGTTGGGTTTTTGCTTAACTCTGAGAATGTCCTGTGGAATGGTAGTTGGTTCGTTCAGTAGTAGTAGTTACGGTATCTGCTCTGTCTTGACACAAAATATAATAGTTAAATTGTTTTCAAGAGACAGGGGTGAGCTAAATGAATAGAATGGCTGGTAAGGCCAATATACATGTGAGGAATTTGCCTGCACGTTGCCTTTAAGGTGTGTTTAGTTACACAATACAACCCGGGGCAGTAAGGTTTACAGAGAACTGCTGCCCTGACCTTCCCTGTAAATTTCAAAATGCCTATAGTGTGCGAACAGCACCCATGATTTACAACTGTCTGCGGAATCCTAATTAAGCCACTATGCTGACTAAGTTACCCATTCAAGCTCAAAATACTGTGCTTGCGTTCCTGACCTGGCTTGGTGCCCGGTGCTATTGTATACTCATCGACTGTAAGGTCTTGTTGATTGGCTGCCATCAGTAAGTCCTGCAGGAGATCTGTGGTGATGAGCTGAGCCTCAGGAGACTGGCTTTCACTGCTGGTCTTATCCATGTTGCACAACTGAATTAGTGGCCCTGCAATGTGCTCTAAGGAGTGACCTAGTTAGATAAATCTAACTTTGACCTACATCACTGCATGACCCAAATGCTAAAGATATTAGTAGTTAACCTTTATGTTATCTATAGTATGGTAAAAACTTGGTGCAGTGAAAATGTTTAGTTTGGTACAAGCTACTGCCTTGAGCAAATAAGGAAAAATTATTCGCTCAAGACAGGAGCTTGTACCAAATTTTAAACTAAGGAATATTGGACGTCCCAAATTTTAGAATTGTGAGACAGATTTTTTTGCGTTGGTTATCTATTCTTGATGATTTGTTCTCTTGGAAAATGTCTGATATTTGAGAAACTATGATGAATGGCAAAGTTACCTACGTCCCAATCTTCAGTCAAGAAAAATTCAATTTTGGCTTGAATTTTGGTGTCCCAAATTTTGGACAGTTGCTCAAACTGGAGAAGTTCCCCAATTAAGGACAACATGGTGGTCAAGTGAAATTTTGTTTGCGCAGTTTTGTCCTTAAGATAATTTGCACCAAATAAATGCTCTATCGTGTTGAAGGTGTGTACATTATGGCTACCAGCCTAGAAGATATTTTTTCAATTATAAAAGATCTTGAAAAATCCAAGGAAGGAAATTTTGGTAATTATTTTAATGTGAAATTGTTGCAATTTTACTGTCATCAAGTCCTAATTGTTTTTTGCTTAGACCATGTTACCTCTAGGATTTATTTTTTCTAGAATCATGTCACGCTGAGAGTGTAATGTTAGTTAGTAATGTCCGTTTTTATTGTTCGGGAAATACTGGACCCTTCTCTTAAGTCCAAAATAATGACAAATTTCAGTTGTTAAAGTGACAAATTTCAGTTGTTAAAGAGATCGACCCCTTCAGTTTGCTTGAATTAGACCATGCTATGAACATTCCCACTAAATAAAATTGGTTCTAACCCCAGTGGTTAAGGTAAATGGCGGGGTATGGAAAATTGAACTAGACCGTATTTATCCACCTTGGCTGAGTCGCGCTCGGCTCACGATCAAAGGGATGCCGCCAAGCTGCTCTAGTCATCGAGTCACGAGCGAGGATAATTGGCTTCGCTCATGCGGATATGATCAGCTGATTACAATCTAGCTAGCAGACTGTACTTTTTATGGAGAGAGTTTTACGTAGTTTTTACTGTAATATTTGAAAAGAGGAGCGAAAACAAATATGAGTACAACTTTGAATTTTTCAAATCGGCCCAGGATAAGAGATTTTGCAACACAGCAACACTCACGATTACTTTCATTCGGCGCGCACTAATACAAAAATATAGGACCCAAGTTATTTAGATTTTGGAACACATGCATTGCAATATTCAAAATACGTTTATTATGAATCTTACAAGCTGTAAAACGACGTTGTT
>NMRA01000062.1:240674-262609 GCA_002633005.1 Phoronis australis | reverse complement strand
ACACACACACACACACACACACACACTTAGTTTATCCATGATGAGTAATTTTTCGACTAAGTAACGTTAACACCTGGTTTTAGGGCCTGAGCTTACTAAGGCCAAATGCAACTTCCTTCCGTTAGTAACTCTTACAAGTGATTTTAACACCCAAAATGTCTTGGTGAAACACTCCTGGCATGTAGTGTGATAGTTTGTCGAAAGTGATTCTACCACGAGCTAGAAAAATACGAGAGTCCAAATATTACTGAGGCATCCACCGGCCATGGCCACAGGTCAATGCTTTAATTAAAGAATGACCAGTGTAAGTGTCGGGTTTGTTGGCTAATTTTGCCTAGAAATCGCTGATTCTATGGAACAGTACCTTATCGCCTGATGAAAGATAATCTTGCGCGCACCCAAGGGGGAGGTCGAGCGAGCCCCCCCCCCCATTTGGTGAAGTGGGCAAAGAAGTCCGCCTCAGAGAAACAAAAAGTAAAGTCCGAGAAAACGAGACAAAATTCCACTAAAAAGGCGCAGACTCATAGGTCATAGTTCTGAAGGTGGTACCCCGTTGTTTTATTTTTTAGTCCTGCCGCTTTATTGTCAGAAAAAGGTCCACATCGCCAGATATTAAATGCTGGGTGTGTGCATGATAATAACAAAATGAAAATGAAGCAATGAAATTACATTGGCGGATCTAGGATAACCTAAGGGGGGGGGGCAACATATGTTACCTCGGGGAATTGGGTAAAGCGCGATTGTACGCACAAGCGGCCCGAAAGTTGCGGGAGCCAAGGATGTGCACTTCCTGTTCGCAAAGGCTATCGGTGGACTAAAAAAAAAACGGGAACACGGTTGCCCGTGATCTGCCCTGCGGTCTGAGTCCCCCCCCCCGCTTGCAGTTTGTTTAGAGAAATTTGTTGCTTCCGTACTTATACTTTCGCTCAGTCGTGAGCAACAGATAACGACATTGAAGGTTTATTTGTAAGCCAATCATTAACACGACTTCGTGTCTCTGCTATCGTCGTGCATTTTTATCAATCATGTCCTTTACGCACAACGTGGCAGACTCGAGAAGCAATCATGACTGGTCACAATGAGACGTTGTGGCATCCGTGTGATTTAATAACAAAAAATATCATCTCGAAATCCTGTATTATTTCTCCGAATATATGCAGATACATGCCACTATTGTCACGCTATATTTGGTGACTCTGTTTACATTTTACATCATGTAATAGTCAACTACTGATACATTCTGAAACTAAAAATATTATTAGAACTTATTTCTAACCAAGATGTATAGGAAATCAAAACATCAGAATATACGAAGAAAAGCAGAAGGATAATCTATAATATTATGCACAAAAAATATCATGAATGCAATTAAAAAAAGTTAAGATTTAAGTATTGGTTTGGATGTTCATCAGACACAAATACAAGATTGCACAGTTTTATTATACATACGTGGTGAAAACAGACAACAATGAGTTTACAGTTGAGTCTGCATCGCATCCATTGCTAAAGGCGTTGCACTGTGTGTCGGTTCGTGCGATCCATGCTACCAGTCATAACTATGCGGACAGAAGTGGCCACAAATGGCTCAAATAAATCTTGACCCTAACTGGTCGTCATGATGACGTAAGCATTCCCTCGGTCAAAGAATGAGAAACCTTGCTACTTCAACTGTCTGCAGCGTGTTCGGTTTGAGTTTCCATGACGACAAGTCATTCTCATCTCTTGCACGCACTAGTAGTGGAAAGTGAACTACACCTATTCCTACCCCTATAATGTTCTCCGTGAATTTTTAGGATACATTGTAAAATAGCCTAAGCTCTCCTTCACCAAATTAAGAGAGACCCCGCACATACACTGACTACTTCATTTTTTTAAGTTCCGAATAGATTGACCACAGGCACTGCTTATATATAATACACAAACGAAGTTTTGAACAGTTATCAGAAAACAAACGAGCGGAAGCGTGAATTTAAACCTGACTAGAACTTACGCTCACTTAGACCCTTTGTGCGGACTTCTTGAACTTTAACAAAGTGTTCGACTTTCTGTCGCCACATCACTTTCTCTATGACGGCCAATGAGATGCAAATAACGAGTACGATCAAACAAAATAGCCCCGTCCCAATCCAAAAGATGGTACCATTTCCATTGGTTAAGAGATCAGACGCAACACTTGCTGCTCCTGTGCTTGACTTTGCAGGAACATACAAAGACGCCATCAACTTTTTGAACAATGCCGGAGACTGTTTAGCAGCATGTACAGAGAAGCACTTCTTGAGCTCAGTTGGAGCTTGCTGCCAACGAGAAGAGAACAAGAACTGCTACAATACACTTGGACTACTCGCATTTCTGTCGAGGCATGTTCCTGACAGTACGTTTCGGAAAACTATGCTGTAATGACCAATGATGAACCTCTGGTATGTCAGGAGAGCACTCTCTTTTCGTAGTTAACTGATCTTGCAAGCAACCCTGTATATTGAGCATGAGGAGGGTTATGCTTAGCACTAAAACTAGTGAGAAACGTCAGTAACGCCGTTATAAGGAACCAAGTGGAATTTTAAAGCGGATGTGACCCTCCGCTACACTTTCATTCAGACCACTTGCCGTTAAGAAATAAATTGATCTCAAGTTGCTCCTTTGTCAAATTAGATGTGGTTCCTTGTAACCGTGCACGGTTAGCAGAAAGTTCCAAGTTCAAACCTTAGTCGGACTAGAGGTCCTTCCGAACTTAATTTCAGGTCACGTTATGTGGCTAACATATGGCGTATATGAAGACTAATAATTATTCCTAATAAGTTGTATTCATCAAGCAAATTTGATTTTTGACCATTAAGAGTTTTCGGCTTATTCTTTAGTTTAGTTTTATTGCTATTGTTTTATACATTTTCCCCTTGCTCACTGCTCCCCAATTGTGAGGCAAGATAAAGCACTAAACCGTAACACACCATTCAGGGCATTGGCATGTGAACAAATACAACCAGAACCCCAGTAATTTTGTCAGGGAAACCAACCCAATCCATCAAGTTTGGGAGGCTTCAGTTAACCTTGACGGGTAGCGATAAATGTCATAGTCATGAAGGATTGTGGGATACCTATAATCCCGTGTGTATGCCTACTAGGAAACGAAGTAATATAAGGGTCTGTGTAGATTTCCGGCACTAAGTAGCATTTCAAACAGATGGAAACTCCAGTTAATTACAGATACGAGCAAACACGGTAGGGTTCCATAGCTGTGATGTCACGCGGCCGGAGAATAATCCAGCCAAAATCACGTGTTCTCATAGAAATTATACGGTAAATTGTCGCGCAATCTCGCGATATCTTGCTTTTCTAGCGAGCTACTAGTATCTATTTAAAATCAACCTCAGATTACCTAGCAGACGATCGCCTGCCTTACTTTCTGTATTCTGGATTAAGAGGGCTTGTATCCAACGAATTTGTGCTCAGTGATGTGTACCGATCGATTTTTTCTATCTGTAAAAGGTCAATTGCTGGCGCGTAATCTCACTTATGCGTCGATGCTGAAAATCAAACACTTTCACCTTAAATTAAACAACTTCAGGATTTCCTTGGAAATAGGATAGAAATTTATTTGTACAGTATGACCCGACATGTTGACAGAGTTTTAGCAAGGGAATCAGTTCGTAATATATCAGGTCTGCCAGGACTTCTTTTCATCGCTGGCTTCCATCATAAAAATACTCGAGTGAAAATCGTTTCAACAAAAACAGTCATTTTCCGTTGTAGCTGTAATTTTTTTCAAATTTATACTCATGGCCACATAACAGGCGGCCTAAGTTATGAGTCAGAAAAATGAAATTCACCTAGCTTCTTTTCATGCGAATGTCAATGCCATCAATGTTCAAGACTTGTAACAGGTAGCTACCTCGTGAATCTATATTTCTTACCGTTACCAGGACGCCGTGGTTGACGAAAACATTAGATTTCCAAGCAACATCGAAGTCTTGAAGAAAGTTAGGACTACCCGACTTTTGAAAGGCTGCAGCGTACTGGTCTAACAAAATACCATCTAAGTCGTCCTGGAGCAGCGCGCTCTTCAAGCAGTTACGATCTTTGCACGCTGTAAAGAACGATTTTTTTTTTAATATTACTGAACGTGTAAACTCAGTTTCGTGATCAGGCTTAAAGGTGTCGCGGTGGATCACAGAGGCCACGACAGAAGATATTCATTATTCAGGCAATTATCATAGCAACTGATGTTGAGCGATGCAGATTCCTTCTAAAACTTTGAATTACCCAAAACAGAGACGCAAATGCCACATGTTGAAAAAACTGACTGGGAAGGTTGCCTTTTAGTGGGGGGGGGCTAACAAATGCGTGACTGTGCAAAATCTACCCCCTCCCGTCAACTCCAATTTCACCTCCGCCACCATCCCGTTTCGACCCACAGTAACATCATTTTTATTTCCCTCCAGCCATAGCCAACAACCGTTTTATCCCCAACTGCACCCCTCCCCCGTTGTCACCAGTTACACCTCTTCCCGGCGCTTTGTTCGTTTTAGCAAGCTCGTAAGAAGGTAGACATTTGTAGGGAGGGGATTATCAACTAATTCGAATTCGCCAAACTTTTGTCCCTGTTGTCCCAAAGTCAGATTCCTCCCTATCGCCACCCCTTCAATCCCCTTCCTGGTCCTCGCCAATTGCGCAACCCTCCACATGAACGTGCGTGCTTTGCTGTTTAGGAGGCAAACTCGTAGCCAACTTCTGTCGGCTTCGAGGCCAAATGGTTAAGTTGAAATCATATTATCCTTCATAACAATGATATTGTGGTATTAATAACTAAAGAATTCTCGGTAATGTAGTTCTGGCCATTGACTTGGCATATCGTCAAGCCCTCTCCGCTTTTTTAAAACTTCTTGTCAATGGACCAGACAAATTTGCCTGTTGCTTGCTACGAATATTGCCCTATCAATATCCTGGCAGACAGATACGCAGCACACCCACATCCAGACAATAGCGATTGATAATAAAACGCGTCCAGCGGACCTTCTTAAATCTTTTTAAAAAGGGTTTGCATAAACTACCTTAGTCAACGTCAGTCTGCTTTGACATTATAGTCTAAACAACTGCTCGAATTAATAACTATATGTACCAATTTAAAGGAAAAAATGCCAACTATCTCCAAAAGGTGCCCACACCTGTACGAATTCTCAAATCCTAAGACACTTCGCGAGTCCCTTCCCAATTCTTTTTCACTGTGTTTTCATCAACATGATCTCGATGAACTAGACAGTCCTATCAATTTATACATTTTGCCGTGCATCTCATCCCCTATTTCATCGCTTGGGTCTGCTTTAGTTGGGCTTTGGCATTTTTACAGCAAACACGTTACTCAGTATTCGAAAAGCCGATCAGTGGAAATTGTAATAAAAGCGATTAGTTACTCAATTTGACCTTTTTCAATACTTGTGAAAACATTGCATACAAATTAGAGAGTTCATGATTATCCTCTCTGGACGATGCATTTCTTTTGAAGCAAGCCCCACCTACCGGTAATGATGGAGCTCTCGCCCAATGCAACTACAAAGTCGAACGTTTTGTCCAAGACTGCTACCTGTCGGAAAAATGGCTTACTATGAAATCATTCGTCTAACAGAGAACTTTGCAACAAATCTTGTAACAAGAGAAAAAAGGCGTGAGTGGTCACATACATCTATTAGTTGCCAACAGCAGAGTTATGTTCTTCGTCGAAACCATTACAAATTAATCTCCACTCTCGCTATTCCGTATAAACTGCTATAAGTGTTCCCTCACGCTAAAATGTTTAAACAAACTGTTTAGAAGTATACTTCAACTGATATCAAACAGCCACGCTTGCCTTTTTGTAGGTGATATGATTCACCGTGTTTTGGGAGCTAGAGAGAGCCGTGGTGATAATACTCGTAAACACGCTCATAATGCAAACACCAAATAGGATCCATAGAATTCCGAAGAGTCGAGCAAGAAATGAAGTGGGTGTCTTGTCGCCGTACCTGAAATAAAAAATCCGAAGTGCTTACAAAGCGAAAATATTGATTTGAGTTGCGCTAGTCGGTGCCGTAATCTTTGCCGCGAGTGCTGCAATTTTCCGTCGTCGCCGGCAGTTATGGATGCTGTGGCCAACAAAGTCTTTCACCTTACTAAGCATATTTGTCGCCGCCATATTCTTCTACTACCATGACGTAATCGCAGTCACTTAGTTCTTTGTGGTGTTTTGGCATTTGTCCATACGCTGGGTTTTGATTTTGTGTATGCGTCAGTAACCTGGGTTTTGATGTGTTTCTTGTCATCGATGACTACTTTATGTTGTACATTTTACCGCCAATAGGTGGCAGTTTTCCACGTTGGCGTCATGGCCATGGTCATCATCATTATCTGTCGGCACTCTACGATGAGTTTGCCACATCCATTTTTGTGCACATAACCAGGGCTCGTGTGCGTTGAAAACAGTAGTGCGAAATTAAACTTACCCTACTGTAGTCATGGAAACGAAAGCCCACCAAACTCCTTCGATAATCCCTGTCTTAAACACTTTCGGAAACTGTTCATTATTTTGACGGCGTTCCTACAAAAAGACGTTCTAAATCGAACTGGTGTCTCGTGTATTCAATTACGTTTGAACACAAATAGAATTGTTTAATGCTTGTAAAACCGATGGCCGTACCAAGAATTTCTGAAAATAGGCCCATGGGCGGATATTCGAAAAACGACTTTTCAAAAACTTCAAACGAAGCCGAATATACGCCCGGGTGTATTTTTAGAAACGTTGGGCGTATTTTCGGAAACTGTGTCAAATAGTAGATGCAGTTTTAAAGCAAATAATTATAATTAGTTATTCACTCAAGACTGTTATTAAAGAACGTAAAAGTGAACAGCACCTCTGTAAATGTTTATAGACCTTGGTGTGTACTCACAAAGAATCAGTGCAAAAAAGTTCATTAGCGTATGCAACAAACATTTTCGTGAAGTTTTGTTAAACCACCATTATAGTTGTGAAGCTTTATAATAAACTGGCGTCCTTTATAATGTATGTAGTTGTTTCTCATTAGTAACAAGTTTATTCGTTCATTCTTATTTCGCATTCAGCAAACAGATGAGTTAAAATCAACCTTCATACTGCGCTAATACGGTTAGTCGACAACAAAGTCACCCAATATCTCTTTAAATGATAGTCGTTTGAGTGAAATTGCTATCCCAGAATATATAGCCTATCCAAAATATACAAAATTTTACGTCAAAACATATCACATAGGCCTACGTATTTTAGAACAACCCATCAGATTTTCAAAACGTGCAAACAGCTACCGAAAATACGCCGCTATCGACTCCGTGGAAACGACCAGCCAATTTGAAGCCACTAACACGCTCCACCAAGACCAGTCAACCGGTAGATATTGTTGATTAGATTCTTTAATCGGATGTAGTCATCTAAAACCAACAAAATGTAATCGAGGGCTGACCTGTCTATCCCGGGGGGCCTTTCCGTAACGCCAGGCACTCACAAGTGAAGCTAAGTGCAGTCGCGTGCAATGCGGTATCTCGCGGAGACTTGTGTTGGTCTTGCCACTTAAAACTAGTTTACACTTGCAGTGAAAAATGTTCTCTTGAGGAACGGAAACATCGATTGAATTCAATTCCACTTTATAGGCAAAGCCGAAACATTAAAATTCGATTTTTTCCTTTCCGGCATATACGACCAATTCTCCTCAGAATTGCAAGTTTTATTATAAGAACTCGACTCCATCTTCCTGTACAGAGTTTACCATTAAATTTTTTTTTGTCTATTTCTAACGCACGTAGGCAACACGTAGCCCCTCGACTGGCTATACAGGGGCTACAATACTCCCCATCACTTTCTGTACTTCATCCCGTGTATTATAAACGGCCGGTAGTCCAAATCCGGTCACCAAGTAAGAAGTTTTGACCTCTTCAAAAATCTATTTTACAATTAATTTTGTCAGTTAAAAACGCGTTTATTTTCTTCCGCCATCCTTTCTGGTTCTACACATGTCCTCAATGAAGCATGTCTAGTGGAATTAAGACGAATTTGGCGAAGAATTCCAACCCGCCCACTTTTTGGCCAAGGGGGCCATGGCCCCCCCTAAAATTCTCCCAGATTCCATTTGGCAGTACGGGGGTGCGAATGTCTGACGGGCAAAATCCTTGCTAATACTCTGTCCTGCCCCCCCCAACTCAAAATCCTGGATCCGCCCCTGTTATTTGCTGTTATCCAACGACTTACGAGTGCCCCTATGTTATTCGCTGGTATCCAGCGGCTTGCGAGAGCCCGTATGATATTTGATGTTATCCAGCGACTTGCGAGAAGCCATATGTTATTTGTTGTGATCCGTCTACTTACGAGAGCCCATATGACTGTCCCTGCCAGGAGACTTGCGGCTACGATGATGACCAAAAGGGGCCAAGCTGATTCCAGGACGCCTATCAGAGGTGACTTATTCAACTTTGGCACCAAGTAAAACGCACCTTGAATAAAGAATTATGTACAGGGAATCGACACAATTTTACTTTATATGTGCAGTATTTTTTAATTATTTATTTTGGTCCACATTCGACAAGTCTGCAAAAAATATGGCGGGTTTTCATTCGCTTTGCGTTACAGTCACCAAAGCAGAGGCGTATCAAGCAAAAACTGAAATTTGCATGGGTTACTGAATTCACTTCTAATTAAATTAATGATTGAAGTCCTCCAGAAAACGGATTGATTTCGTTGCATGATGTCAGTTTTATATTTTAACGGTATGACCTCTATTTTTCGGTTTGTAGTGTTGGGACTGGGAAATAACTTATAGGTTGATGTAAATAATTTAAGACGTGAAGTTTCACATTTAATATATTCAAACATTATTACGTTACACCTAATGTCTACACATAGGATTGCCTATTGTTTAGTACCCTATGACATTATTGATAAATATGTCCAGCGCTATTATTGAACGCCATAATAGCAAAACTCAATGCAAAATCAATAGTTTTTAAATTGAATAATTTGTTGTATGAAATAAGAGAAAATGTCATAAAACAATAACCACTTTACGGCTTTTTGGCAAATTGTATTGAATCCTGCTGCGTCACTAGACTTTGCTAATAGGCCTAGTGGCAAAAATTGCGTACAGGGGCCTAGTGCTTTTTATCGATTAATGTTGTGGCCAAATGTCCTTTCTTCTAAAAACACCTCAATATTTAACATTGTTTGTGTGATTGCAAATACGCTAACTTTCAATGCAAAAAGATTACGATCAAACGCCTTCAAATCGATGGATAACGTACTCCTATCAACTACCATCGTTCTTGAAAAGGCAGGCTGCGTGTTTGTCGTTCACTTTTGTACAGTGAAAACGTGTCTGCTAAACTTTGAACTCTAAACGTAGTTCGTATTGCCGTGTGAACTGAAGATGTTTCGGTAGACATAATCACGTATTCATGGCCTACGGTAGACAGTGACCACAGTCTCTAGTTGAACGACTGTAGTTCAACTAGAGACGGTGGTCACTGTCTAGGCTTGCGGTTGTCATGTTTTAGTAGGCTGTTGAAGGGAATTCTATCACGCTTTTTCATTGATACCGATGATATCAAAAATGGTTGCCTGCAAACTGCAAACGCTTAGCTTCTATTAAAGCTTCTAACGTGACAAATCCTGGCAAAAAGTTAAATGTAAGTACTGCACGTGCTTCCCTTTCTAATCAACACTGGAATAGGGTTGACATTTTACAAAGAAAGTCAAACGGGAAGTGCATTTTTCTACCCCACGAAAGAAGAGAGTTCAGTTCAAGACTATTACGAAAGTGCCAGTAAGATGCTACATATTGTTTATTCAAACCCGAGTATGCTACCCTGCGGTTTCTGGGCTTGTAGGTGTTGTCAGTTTGTAATATGCAACGAAAAATTTAAAATTTACATCCACAAGTAAGTATTAGTAAAAAACGAATTACCGGGAGATAAGATTCCATTCAGCACTACATTGTCGCCTAGGTGTACGAACTGTTTTTCGGGGCCGCTCAAACTGTAGGGAAACTTGAACGTGTCGTCGTCAGCTCCCTCTGTCATTTCGAACATATTGGACCAACTTTGATTGAACTCAACACGACTTCCGGAACCACAACAGTGGTCGACAATTGACACTACAAGGCGGTGTAACGGACTTATTACGCTGTTAGTGGTACTTCTATTGCTGTTATCGACACCAGCTTGCGTTGCATATGGTGGAAAGTCCCACCACGATGCTTTGAAGACAGGCTGGCACCCATCCAGTGATAAAGTTCTCCCATTTGCGGGAGGCAAAGGAGCACCATTCGCTTTACCTGGCGCTTGTTTGTTTCCTTGTCCCATCATAATTGTCGAAGCTATTACCAAACAATAATAGACAAT
This sequence comes from Phoronis australis, assembly GCA_002633005.1. Classification (NCBI taxonomy): domain Eukaryota; kingdom Metazoa; phylum Phoronida; family Phoronidae; genus Phoronis; species Phoronis australis. Next base: position 252,223 of record NMRA01000062.1, on the reverse strand, counting down.
CATTTTAGCGGATATTTTTCCGTTGGAAGTTCAATAACGGTTTACTGTGTTTATGGTACTCCGAAACACTTTTTGAAAGTTTTAGCTCACTTTTGGCGACTTTAATCTTTGTTGATTACAACAGGCACAGATTTAATCTGGAAACTTCTCGGTCCAAGATTTTCTATTGAACTTCATTGATTTCCTGTTGTTGCTGTTGTTGTTGTTATTGTTGTTGCTGCTCCTGTTGTTGACGTTGTTGGTGTTCTCCTTTTTCTCGATTTGCAGAGATAGGTAAACGTGTTTTCTGTCGACTTTAATTCCTCTGTTGTTCCGAAAGTGACTACTAAAGTCTTTACTTTATCCAGTTAAACCATGCAAATTATTAACGTAGTTCATCGTCAGTTCTTGTTTGTGGCAAAATGACTCCAAGTGTGCTTGGTCTTTCCTGCAACCTTTTAAACCCTTTTGATTTTCTGTAAGTGCCTCTGAACAATGTTTCGAGCGTTGCAAATCGATACCTTTCAACTGTCGCACCGTGATTACTTAGTTTCCGGTTACCGATCACGTTTCACAAAAGAGAACCAAACACGTCACTGATATGTCGTTTAAATTAGATTACAAAGTTAATATTGACAATTTCCAACGAAATGTTAAGTTGGTGCATTTGAAAGAACTTACTATAATTGATCAATAACGTTTGAAGGATAACGCTACCTCTGCCAATGATCGAAATTATCACCACCAGCGTCAGCGCTTCCGAAAAGTCGAGCAAAAACCCGTACTTTTGAAAGATCCTGCAAATGCAATAAACGTAACAAGCGCGAACACCATTGATATCTCGAAATGCTCGCACGAACAAAACGTGTTACCATGGTAGAGGGACGAACTCATCAAATTTTTATAATGACCATTAAAATTGCGTCACGTCAGTAGTTTGGTTGAAAGCAGGCCACATGATATTCTACTGTCACTGGTGACAGGATTATAACGTTAGCATTGAAATATCGACCACTTCCTCGAAAAGTTGGATAAAGAAGTATATTCATGGAAGGTATGACAGACAGTGTAAATATTTCAAGTTGTTTTATTCACTAATCAAACACGTCTGTACACGAACAAATGACAGAAAATTTTAGTGTTGCTACGCAACGGGGAGAATTGATATAAAGCAAATGTAACGGTGAACTTGAGCTTGGGCAACTAGTCTATTACCGTTATAAGACAGCACTCAACTTATTCCTAATTCAGATGCAAAGTAATGTTTGGGCTTGGAAAAAAACTACGAGTCTCAGCGTTATTGCTCGAGACTGTGACTCGGCCCATAATAACCAGTGGTGACAAGCCAACTTGAGTCTAGCAATAACAAACCGAAAGTCCGTCATTTGTCGAGACTGTGCTCTGCGCATAATAACCGGCGGTGGCAAGCCAACTTGAGTCGAGTAATAACAAACTGGCTACCGTTGGCCGGGTGCGATATATGTCCGATATATCACGGTCAACGGTTCCCGAATTATGCACACAGTAATAATTCTTCAGAAACCAGGAATGACATAAATGAATTTATAGAACAGCAATAAATATTTAGGTCAGTAATAAATCATCCAGTCAGAAGTCAAGAAGTGGATAGTATTACTGAAAACTTTGTAATTTGACATGTGGCAAAAAGCAGTCGCAATGCACACGGTTGACACGAAAAGGACAACATGACCATTACCCGGCCGCGATGGAATGACACGAGATAGTTATTTGATTTGACATATTTTGAAGTCAACAAATTGCAATATTCACCGCTACTATGGTATAACGTTTGGTATTTTTTCTTAAAGTTGCTTCATCGAGTTTCGAACCTAGGGTTTGTTTCATCATAGACTATAGTACATGGACCACCAACTACGTATATTTGCAATGGACGAAATCTGTGATCTTACGCACAAGCCGTTACGTCATTATTCACTAGCGACACCTGGCCAGATTTATTTCCGGCAAGTACGACGTCTGCTAATCATGGTCAGCTGATGTGTGGTCGGGTGGTTGTAGCATTGCTTAAAGTACTCACGATACCAACAGTTCTACTATTGGAAGACTTTAAACAGCGTTTCATTAATGCCGATTTTTTCTTTGTTGTACTGGACAGTAAAATAGATGCGAGAATTTCCCATCACAATACACTAACCGGAAACTGAAACCGATAATTTAGGAGAGTGGCGCCTCCTCTAGGATACTACGCAAGAAGATGTCGGAGTTGCGAATCTGAACATTGTCTATAATATATGGTTTCATGAAAAGTGATTAAGACTGTCAGAAATTTGATCTTACGCTCCACATAACGATTTCTGAAAACTACATAAATTTCACCTGAGAAAATGTGCGAAGCCTCTAAAGATCTCTACATAACTGAGGGTCACAGTGGTGATTTCTATAAGTTACTTCTAGAATGTAATGTCCTAATAATTACTTAACTAAACCGTTTTCAGAAATTTGTTAACTGGGCGCGACATCAAGTGCTAACTGGACTAAAAACGCATCTGCATAAACCATAATGAACTTGACTGCAGAATAATAGACACTATCCTGAGTTCATATCAAAGCAGGAGGAAAAGGGTAAAAAATAATTTCAATTTCTCATTTTCCAAACCTCGACTTTTACCTCTGCGCCACCTGGGGTCTGTTACATGAAACGTGACTGAAGATTTGAGTCAGAAATTTGCTCTTGCGCTCCACACAATTACTTTTGAAAAATAATTAAATCTCATTTCAGCAAAAATGCAAGGTCTCTGAGAACATACACTTAATTGCTTGTAACTGGAATAATTTCTATAAATTGTTTGTTGATCGTGCTGCGCTCATACTTACTTGGCTCTCATGCTTTGTAAAATGGTGTTTTTTAAATGTAAAATACTGGGAGCCGACTTACCAAACGAGTGATCGACATACGATGAAAAGTTCCAACTCAGCGGATGTAAACAATTTCTTACTTCCGCATAATTCGTTTCACCAGAGGCACGAACTTCAACTTTGTAGACTTTCAATTTCATGTATTGAACTCATGTTGATTTTGAATACTAACTTTTTTGGCGGCGTCCCTGCGGTTTTTCCTGCCGCTCGTTTCATTAGTCCAATGAAGTAGGAGGGGGCCGGGCGTAAAATAATATTTATAAAAGATTGCCTTGTTGAGCTGACAAGATGTCTACTTGAGACAAAGTCTTATAACTGAGAATTGAAGTACTGTCACAGTAGGTGCTGGAAATGTCCCCCATCAGCATCTAAGCGCAACTCGATACCCCTTTTCATATTAAAAAAACGCGCTCTACTATGGACTTCCTCCTCCGAGAGCAAATTTGACACACTGCCTAAAGACGCAGATAAAAGACGTAAAGCATTTTTTCGCAATAAGATTGTGCAGGTTCATGTAAAGTTTTTGGTCCCTATGTGAAGCAGATTTTTTTTCCGGGAGAATCTTCTTGTAGAAGAAGACTATTCCCTTCGTAAGCATGATAGATATGTTGGTCAACCTAAAAGTACTGACCGTGCAGTGAGAGGCATATCGTTCTACCTGATAGCGGTCTAACCCGTTTAGCTTACCAGAGGATAATGGTTATCTTATCATGGAGCATTGTAGCTAAAACTAACTTAATAATCAGTTCAGTGCAAACTGCATATAAATTCATAAGTCGTTTTCTGAGAGCCAACTCAAAAATAACGCAACAACAGTTCACTGCTTTCCGAAGTTTGATTACGTCCGTATTTCCAGTGTCGCATTACTCTAGAGCTTAGGACCCTCGCAAACCACGAGAGGTCCTACCCCATAACCTTGAGCGGCGTTAACCGCGAAACCTTGCGGTGACCGAGGGTTGGGGTCGGGTGAGGTGCTCGGCAAAGCCTTGGGCCAGCCGATGGGACGGGAAATGTCTTAACCCGGGGGGAGGGGGGGAGGGGCTAGTGATGACAGGTAGGTGATGTTTAGGTGACAAATGTCGGGGATGGAAATGGTAACGACTACAATTAGGGTGAATCGTAGCGATCGGCGCCGAGCAGTTCGAATTACCATGGTACCAAAGTATTCGTAAACCTTAGAGGCCCCAGTGAAAAGCCGTAATATGACCCTGAATATTTTGCAATCTCAATTTTGGTTTGGGAAGGATAAAAAGAGAGAAGATATATCATTTTTCATCATTAGAGAAATCGGAGAATAGTTGCCACAGAGTTCACGTTTGCCATATTTAGAACCACAAAATTCACACATACGAACGCAAACCATACGCACAATAAAATATTCGTGCGTGTGATTCCATGCTCGTATGTATGATTTTGTGTTTGTGTGTATGATTTTTGTGATTCGTGCGCATGATTATTGTTTGTATGCGCGTGATTTTTGTGTTAGTATGCATGATTCATACGTTCTTAGGTGGTTCGAGCGTAAGATGCAATGCTCGTGCGTATAGGCTACCCCTGGTTGTGATGTTTTTTATGAGTCCATATTAAAAAACGTTGCTTAGTCTATAGAAAAGTTTTGTATAAAAATTTCTTCTTTTGGCCCAGTCATGAGGATAAATAGGCGAAAGATGTTGGTTTATTCCTTGTTCGTCCTATGCAGATGAAACGTTGGGGAATTTGGTCAAGAGAATTGTAACGATGTTTAGATCTCTCGTGCAGAGCTTTCACTACGGGTGTTAGGAACTGAAAGCATTGTACATAGCGTTATAAATTGCTATGTGATAACCGAAAGTGTACCATGATCATTGTAACGTCTCCCCCATATCATACTGTTGGCCTGCAACGTGGACGAGGGTTTGCAAATTGCACGACCAGGTATATTACTAATACAGCTTCGTTTATCTAAATCCAAACGAGATTATATCCTAAAGTTATGCGACACCGTTGTGTTTTAATCCATCTATATCTATCCAGTTGTACATGTTAGATGAGGCGTTATTATGCGCGCTTATTGTTCCACAAAATTGACCCCGATGTCGCCGGCGACACTGAATCACGTGGATGAATATCGAATAGCATTTAAATAGTAAACTAATAGTAGTTCTATCGATTTTTATCTCCTTGCATGACGTTTGATATGTATGCGGACTGTAACTTACTGAGCTTCGTCATTTTTTGATGTTTTTCTTTTTGATACAAACATTTTATTGACCTATAACAACTTACCGTTGTGGAATGCATCTTTTGACGGCAGCGACCATCATGTCGTCTGTTCTCCTGTGTGATGGAGACGGGACACACGCGAACAAAAAACCACCGTTCGACTGCCCGAGAGTTTTTAAAGCATCGTGGTGGATGTTCGCGCCATACGCATGTAGACACGAAAACACCAGTCTTTTGCACAGCTTGGTGAAAGACGTGGTATCGAGCTGCTGTACGAACAAAACGCACGTGAAGTTTAGCAGACGATGGGCCAACATGTTCGACATGGTTGCCAGTGATGATGATGATGATACGTTTAAATTTCCCTACAGTATAAGTGTTTTCGATCGTCAGATCAGAGAGCCAACTTCCGGACAAACCATTTTACCGGGGCTTCTTTCTCCAGGTAAGTAACTAATTATTATAAACCTGTGTTGAGTCGAAGATAAGCCGGCCGGTTACATCTGTATATCATTAGAGCTTGTATGAGTGTGATGCTCTCAACCACAAGGTGGCGGATCCAATACTTGGTTGCTGCAATCATGTCCTTGTGTTCTCGAACAAGGCACTGTCTCGGACTGGAGCTTCGTCCCAGGATATGGAGTTTGGTTACCTAGTATGTAGTATTTTTGGTGCGTGCGTGGAGTTTAGCATTCCGGGGTGGGTTACTCATAATCAAGAGGCAATAAAAATATGTTCTCAACCGTAAACCCTTTGTTGAGCTGTTTTTTAGTTACATAATCCATTTGGGCTCACAAAAAGTGCTTTCTCTGACCTTGCATGTCAGTTTCAAAAGGCCTATTGTGTGTGGGCGACACCTATGATTATCACGCATCCACAAAATTCTAAGCTCAAAATGGGGACGCCGGTGTAGAATTTATACAACAGGTTTCGTGTTTTCTGGTCCGGTGGAGTTAAAGGGATCGAAGTTGCAATCTAGCCATCCAACGAACGGTCGTGGAGTCGTTCCCATCCCCAAGACATTAGACTAGGGAAATCTTATGATTAACGACTATTTTACTTTATTTTCCAGGATCGTTCTATTTGATAAAGGAAGATAATGAGTACGAGCTGATGGAGATTCTGAAAGGCGCCTGGCCTTTATTTGTAATCATTGTGTCAGGCAGCCTCTTGGCTGGTGCGATCATTTGGGTTCTGGTCAGTTATATTCGTCTACATTTCACTGAAATTGCGCGCAAGAAGTTGTTTCCTATTTCCCTCGGTTTTATTTCCGTTGCATCCCCCTGGCAGCTTGTTAGCAAAGAGCGTTAGCCTGGAAAAATCCTAAGTAGCTCCTCAAGTGTTGCAAACTCATCCAAAATTGCGTGCACCCGTAAAATTCTTCTACAAAATATTTGTGCTGGTGTAAAGATATCTAATGAAGCATTGCTCGGTCTCTATGTAGGCCTAGTTGAATGAACATCCTCGTACTCAGTCAGAACACACTCCGTGCACATACTGGGTCACTTTTGGTATTCAAATGTTTTTATTGAAATTTGCATTGTTTCACATTGTCTGTGTAGTTAAGAAACTTAATGAATTATAACATCCTCAGTTCCATACACCTGTCCCTCACTCAGATTTCCAGTCCCACATCTAAAAATCGACATCGAACAATGCAGAGTTTGCAGATTAGTTTTGTTCAGCTATTTCAATCACTGAGACACTCGATGAGTTCCCGCAGCCAAATCTCGAGTGTGCTTGCTTAGAGGTCTCATGAACCGAAAATGGCGCAACGGGCGAGTATTGTTGTAAATATAGAACTGTGGGTAAATACTGCGAGAAGACTTCGCGAATCGACCCATTTCAGACAGAAATGCACATGCGCAGTGCTGTAGAGGGGCATAGGTGCACGTAGGCGCAGCCAACCACCTTTTGGCATTTGAACGTAGCGCCTACGTTACGTTCAGTGCTCAAGGTGATATGATAGGCTTTAGACTCCTACGTACCTCTAATTTTACCACTACACCACTGTACATGCGTAATGTTTTGCTTCACTGGAGATCGCAACTGCCAAGGGTAACGTTCCTGTGTAAAACGCCTACAAGGTTTCTGAGTTCCACGCGAATCAGTAAATATTTATATGTAGAAGTGTCACAGTGCAGGCAGATACAGCCTAGGATAAAAGGGCGACAACTGGTGAACCATATTTTGGCCTACGTTTAGCACATCTAAAACGGTGCATTCAATAATTGTCGCAGTGTCCTATGAACCAAAATACATAGTGTGTGATGTCAACCGTGAAATGGTAGTACGTTCATAATATCTACCGACGATTCTGTATCTTCGATAGCATTCTCGGTCTGGATGCGCCATTTTTAATACATAAACCAATGCAAATTAAATCACCAGGGAATCAGGACATTTGAGTACGGCACGTGACTGCAGAGATGCACTGAATGGTTCATTTACTCTGATACTCTGGTGACTGGTAACTACATACCTCTGCCGCAGCGGGTAAAAACCAATGGCACAGTTGATAGGGATTAAATTTGCATGCCTCAACGGTTCACCGCGGCTGGTCTCCATTACCAGCACGTTAATCATTGCTATATATCGAACCTGTGAATATTGTGTAGTCTGTGTTTAAAATAAAACAACACTCACAGTTAAATAAAAAGGCATTTCCTTTCATTCTGCGAACCACATACACTGCGCAATAACATACATTTGTTCTTCACAGGATCGTCACAAAAATGCCGACCATTTCTCGGAATCCTTCAAAACAGGATTTTTTGAAGGCGTCTGGTGGGCTGTCGTCTCCATGACAACCGTGGGGTAAGTCATCAAGAGTTCTTTAGAAAGCAATTCACGTAGAATGTTTAATTATGTTTTTCTATTTAATGAAGCATAAAAACAAATTTGACTGAAAAACTTCCTCGTCATAATACCATAAATTTCATCACTCAGAAATAACCTACAATTGAAGTGAATTTGTAAAATGGGCTAATTAGCCCTATAATTTCCAGAAGCTTTTTTGAAAAATCAATGTTCTCTGAAAGTCCTTTGTGACAACAGAAATCACCTACTGTCGTAATAGGGGGATTTTTCAGAGCGGATTAGCAGTGGTATATGTTTAAAACAGCTGAAGAGGAAGAAATCTAGGCAACAGTCAGATGTAACGTGCCCAGATTTTGAGAACCAGTTTAATGCCCGTTATTCAGTGATGAAAACTGGTTCTCACAATTCGGGCACGTTATATCCGACCATTATCGGAAACTAGGTCGCAAGCTGGTCGCATAGAAATCGGTAGGTTGGCGTATCCATTGTTCACTTTGGTTTTCTTTGTTACCAACTGATGTGCGTGCGCTCAAGGTACGATATCCAAGCGACCTGTATTATCCAACTAAGACGCATCAAAGGAAAACAACGATAGTTTCCCATAGGCGATAACCATGCGACGCGATTAACCCCGTCGCATGGATGTCGCAAGTTATACAATACCTTGCGAGCTACATACGACGTCATTTGGCATGGGCAATACAAAATATAAAAGTGGTCTCTTGCTACTTGTTATTTACTTAGATTGTAAAGTGATTTCAGGTCGTGAAAAGAAGTGCAGCCCGTTCTTTCTCCAAATTTTATGAGCGCGATCTAAAGACAAATCGAGAGGCCTGATTTTTCCCAGTCCAGAAATCCCCTTTAACTGAGCAAGGAACAAGATCAGCCTCCCGTTCAGTAACGCTAGGACCTCGCTAAAAAGCAAGACTTTACGTGAGATACTGCCGTGTATTTTTAATGAGTACACGTGACTTTACTATGTTTTAGCTAGGTCCTAGCGTAGGTCCTAGCGTCTACTGAACGCACGCCAGTATTACAACAGTGAGTGGCCTAAATCAAAATACGATTTTTGACAGACGTCACCAGTTTAATGCCGCTTTAGCTTAATTGCGTCAAATTTCCCATTTAGGTGAAACAACGAATGATTTGGTCACGCCATATGGAACACGTTCCTGTTTCACTTAAAATCCAAGTGCGCTCGTATAAGCATGCGCAAATGACCTCTACAACTTCCTTCCTTTTCGTCATTTTAATGTACGTGTATTTCTATTCCGAAGTTTACCCTTGCGATTATCTAACTTCATGAATGTGTTCGCTGCTCACCCATTACTACAGATATGAACGTTTCATTTTCAGCTGCTCACCCATTACTACAGATATGAACGTTTCATTTTCAGATACGGTGACAAGACTCCCACTTCGTTTCTGGCGCGTTTATTTGGAATACTATGGATACTGTTCGGTGTGTGTCTGATGAGTGTCTTCATCAGTGTAATATCTGCGGCGTTAACGACGAAGAAGAACGAAGTGGATAATATAATATTCAAAAAGGTTGGCTAACACAATTATTGAATAGTATGAACAACAATAGAATAAATTATAGACAGCTCAACCGTCAAACAATGGTTGAATTAGTCTACTACAAGTCTAAAGGCCAACACTGCTTGTCAATATCGACAACAGCGCTCAGTATGAATAGCGTATTAATTTGACCTTTACGATACGAAATTTTTCTGCAAACCGATCTAGTTTAAATTTTTTCCTAGATAATCTCTTCAACGACTAACCAAATGTTCTCAAAATAACCAGAATTAAGTATGGAATTCGCAAAATGTTTTTGATTGTGCACAAACAAAATGGCTGCCGTAATGGAATGGCATTGAACTTCACTTTTTTAATAATTGCCAGAGAAATACGCAAATACATACAAGGCAATAACTTGCGTGATGTTTCTTTTTCTCTTGACTGTTGAAATTCTTTTTGTGTTCTAACATAATGAAAATAAAGGGAAAGGTTTCTTACGAACTCGCACTCATTTCGTGATCGCACAGTATGCTGTGCTGAACTGACTTGCTTCCCTCGCTGGTTCCCTGCGTGTCCACTAGCGGTGAGACCTGCTTCTGTGAACACAAGAAACATGCAAAAACGCAAAATCGCGGAAGACTTCGTGTGACATCTTCATGCATTCCAAGCAAAGCACGTGATCACGCCAGCCTTTCTCGCGAGTGGTTTAAGTCTATAGAATGCTGTCCTGGTTCGATCGTCTGGGGTGAGCTAACATAAAGGTCAAACTTCAACCGAGGTGTAACATTCATAAATAAAAAAGCAAAGTTGGTTATGTTTTTTCGAAAATTGATGCTGTGTTTTTAGTTGTCCGCTTTTTCAAAAAAAGTGTTTCTGAGACGAGCAAGAATGGTGCATTTTTAACTTAATTGGGCAAGCTTATGGCTCTTTAGGCGGTTCCAAATTTTCTATAATCTATGGCGCAACTTGTCTGTGCGCGAATTTCAACACAGCATATACTCACCACATGCTGTTATCTCGGTGAATGTTTAGTTAATTTCAGATTATTCAATAGATTCACCAAGAATATTTCAAAAATAAAAAACATAAATATTATTTCGACTTTCGAGTGCCGTTGATGGTTAATTCCTTTAAATATATTTACAATTGGCTGCATTTTAGGGTTCGTCGATTTACTTTTAGCCAGTACATTGTTTTAGGCACAATCATTTTCCGGGTTTTGAAATGGACCGCGAGAATTTTTCACGCAAAAGACCTACACCGTCACCATTTTCAAAAAAGTGTGTTTCAGCTCCTCATCGATCATTAAAACGCCGGGAATTTGGAATTGGAATTTCTGAACTCAACGCATTCACTCTTTTTGGCGGATCACTGCTGCAAAATTTGTTCTGAAATTCGGTTTGCAGGAATTAAAACACTAAAAACTTGTAACGAAACGGAACCTATTCCGATAATTTGTTGTGACAAGTACGCAACCTCATGGAAGAAGGAACAGTTGATTGAAGAATTTGCGAAAAAGGAACTGGCCAATAGGTGGCGTAATATTTCATGGCGCCGAATGCCGACGCAAAAGATCGCGTAACTTTTGTAGTAGAATAGCGGTAGAACGCCAATTGGTCAGTTGTCTAAAACTATCATGCAGTAAAACAACATATCAGAACCACAACTTAAAAAAACAAGATTTATTTTTCACCAAAAAGTGAAATTGATACGTGTGGTATGAACACAAAGCATTTTACAGCACTAGGGATGATGTTTTGGTCTGGGAGTCTGTTTTCGACTCCGGGATATCTGTTTTACACGGCATTTCAATTTCCATGGAACACCTTGAACATTGTTGTTTTTACAGGTGGGAGTCATAAACGGAACCTATGATTACGTAATAGCTCTGGGGGACAGCGCTGACATCTTTCGTAAGTAACATCATATTTTAAAGACCTGGTCTCACGCGTTGTTAACCCTTATTACATGGTTAGAAGATGTTATAAGGATCCAAGAAGTACCTACCCCATAACTAATACACGATCCGTACTTGAAAACAGTTTAAATGAACGCGCCACTCACGATTCGCACCCGAAGAAACACCGCCATTTTGAACTTGCCGCGAACCCGGAAGTACAATTCAT
>NMRA01000062.1:209637-240220 GCA_002633005.1 Phoronis australis | reverse complement strand
AAGCCATAGCACATTCAGTTACAAGGAAAAAATGGCGGCGTTCAGGACAAGTTCCTGAACTGATGAGCCGGAAATGTGGGTACGGAAATAACCGATGACAACCGGTAATCATACGCTCAGAGAAAAGGGTCAAATACGGTTGAAAAATCGCTTTTGTCAAGAAAGGCGAAAAGAATGTAAAGAAAGGGTGTCGAAAATAAGATTTTATGTAGTAAGTATTTTCGGATACTAGAACCACATGGGCAGTTTGCAACAAGGACTTTAAAACTTAGCAGCGTGAATTTCTAAAACTTGATGACGTTGTTTGTAAAACATTTACAACACTTACTTTTTTGCCGTTGTTCAGCTGCCAATGTTGAATTCTTATTAGAATTGAGTGCTTTGTGGTCTAGAAACGACTCTCATTCGATCTTGAATTGTTGCCTAATGAGTCAGCAATAGGTAATATGTACACGCGTCATTTTCGAATTCCCAATTTTAGGGTTGACCAACCTCAATAAATCCCAAAGCATTTTTGTGAGTGGCAGGTGGTTTAGATGTTCTTGTTAGCAACGGAACTAGATTCTTAACACGGTAAAGAATGTTATGAGACCAATTTTGTATGAGCAAAAGGTCTAATTTAATTTCTTTTTTAGCCGACTTATCAGGGCGACAGGCAGTTTTAAGATTACATAGAACCTTGTCGACATCTCTGTGCATTTAGTAAAATATGTAGAAAATATGAAAGAAAAAGGCCTGTATAAGTTGATTTTTGACTTTTTACCAATCTGTTATCAATTGGCTCACGTGACCGTGTCTTTTTAGTAAAATCCAGCAAGAAAAGTACATGGATAGCAAAGCAAAGGTATCAGTAAAATGATCGAATTTTATTTGATGTGAGTGTTCAAGATGAGATATCAAAAATATTGTTGCAGTTTTCGAACTTCGTTTTCTTTTTACACAACTTTAAATAATTTGCCTGAAAATCATGAATCTTTGTGATAGCCCCTCATGCAAGCGAAACATTTCAAAAACAGTTCACAACAGCGTTTTCAGAACATTGCATCAAACATAGTATGTGAACGTTTCATATGAATCTGATCAGCCATCTCTGATATATGATGTTCCGAAGTCTGCCAAATTTGGATATTTTTATAGTGTCCTACCGGACGTTAACGATATTACAGCAGCCATGACAGCTCGCTCAACCGCACTTCTTTCCGTACCACCCCGTACCACTCCAACAGAACCAGTCTCCGCATGGTTAACACGGAATACACATACATCTTCCACGAAGGTTGTCTTCGAGTTCTGCTCATCATCATCACCGTCCTCTTCATCATCATCGTCACCGTCACCATGATCACCGTCCTCTTCATCTTTGTTGTCACCGTCCCATCGTCGTCACCGTCATGATCATCATTATCCGTCTCATTACACTTAAAAAGGATATAAACCGGCGATCCTTCAAGGAAACTACTTTACGGTTTATTCGACTTACTGCTATAAAATTGACCTTCACTTGTAGAGCCAGGTTTCAAGCAGTGATGAAACGCAAGACAAATTTTTGTTCTTTACAAGTCAATATATCACCTCTAATTTGACATTTTGTGGAAGAGGTTGAGTTTGTTGCTCATTAAAGTTTAAGTGTCACGTCCTTTTCACTTACTTAAAAATTTCCGAATTAAGTCCATCATAGGTTATTCCTGTGATAGCATCGGTTACGTCAATTGTTTGGCGTTGAGAAAAAAATTCTTGCGACTGGGTCAAGGCTGCCAAATTTTTGTAAGGGGAGGATGTGAAAAGCATAATGAGACCGAGTTTATTGGGTTACTGGGGCGATTTAGTTATGATTTTGGTTTTCGCATTTCTTTGTAGAAGGAAATGCAGTTTTAACAGGATCGTTATTGCCATCTTGTGGTCGTCGCATTTTACCCAGTAATCTGCGCTCCGTTTCAGTGTGTGAAAACAGGGGATGTTTGAAGCGTAGGTTGCTCGACGAAAATCGCCCTCTTGACGGCATACTGCTTGACCAGTACGCAGCCGTCTATAAACATAATTTGGATGAAAATGACAAGACGTCTCTACGAAAAGGGGAGTTTCTGGAAGACATGGAAGTCGCCTGGAAATCAAACCTTCCAGTCAATCATGGAATTCTTGTCACGGTTTGTTTGAAATTTCGTTTCTTATCCACAGTTCGTGCACTTTATAAAACGTTGAAGGTTGGTAAAATAGTGCTCACATTCAGGCTAGGATTTGCCACCACAAGGGGGCATTCTGAGCATTAAGACTATAAGTCTACATTAACAAGAGGGCAATCAACAATTGGTTGGACTTCAAAACCACTTGCCCGGACTTCAAATCCAGTCGGATGGACTGCAAAACCAAATGGCCGGTGATCAAATGTGTTATCCGGACTTCAAAACGCGATGGCCGGTGTTCTAACTTGGTGGTCGGACTTCAAAACACGATGTCCGGTTCCTCAAAACCAGATGGCCTCACCCCAAAAAACTAGTCGGCTGGTCCCAAAACACAATGACCGGTGCTATAACCAGTTGGCCGGTGATTTGTTCGACCATTGTGTTTGAGCACCAGCCAACACGTTTTAGGTCCTGCCAACCATTTTTGGGGTGCCGCCATCTGGTTTTGAGGTACCGGGCATCGTGTTTTGAAGTCCGACCACCAAGTTAGAACACCGGCCACTGGGTTTTGCAGTCCATTCATCTGGTTTTGAAGTCCGGGGAAATGGGGTTTTGAAGTCCAATAAATCGTTGATTTCTCCCTTGACTAACACTCGGTACACAGTGGTGGATTTAAAGGGGTCCAAGGGAGCCATGGCCCCCCTAAAATTCTCCCAGGTACCATTTGGCACCCATCGCGCACACAGGGGGCTCGGGGGGCGAATGCACAACGAATGAACAAAGCCCGCTTACTTTTTTTTAGTAATAAGGTACGCAAACCCAAAAGTTCGAGACCCTGCATCCCTACATTTTAGGCTGGGCGCGCGCGTGTAGAGAAATTCTGGTTATTCCTGTGCCCTGCCCCCCCAACTCAAAATCTTGGATCCGCCCCTGTTTCATGCTTCACATTATTAATTCTGTTGTTGTTGTGTCGTCACTATCACCACTATGTACTTACAAGTCATTTACACTTTACATATTGACAGGGTGTGGATCAAAGTCTTCTGCACTGTTTCTCGGACGCGGCGAACAAGATGTCGCTTAAAACGTTTGACAGGTTGCGCCATCTTATGACTGCTGGAAAACGAAAAATGAGCAAGTTGAAAGCGGGTGTGATTGCGTCTGAGTATCTGACGAATGGAGACGACTTCACATTCTGGATTGGCACCGGCGTGTCCTTTGCTTCAGTCATTGTGATCTGCCTAATTATGGCACTTGTGGATTACTTGATCAATCGCAATAAAAGCGCAGTTTCCATCCATGCCTAAAACAGAATTCTTATCTCCTGCTTTAAGAGATTGTTTCCTGTCGATCAGGACAGATTGCAGCCAACAGTTCATCTGTATTCGCCGCCAGTACATGGAACGCAAAGTCACTTGTAATACAAGCGAACACTTAGTGACAATGCACGACACAGTTCATACGAAAGTACATTTGACCTCATTTTGAAGCAGTTATCACATCATACCCATCATCAACACTTCATGTCAAATAATAATAACAATAATAACAACAACAAACCCAGTTCAATTAAAGCAAGAAGAGGCAGTGTGGCCTAGTGGGTTGAGTGTCTGGCTCATGTTCACAAGGTCGTAGGTTTGAATCCCTCTTCAGCTCACTGCTAGACCCCTGAGTCGGGTCTCTAGCTCCTCAACTCTTAATTTGTGTATTGTCTATATGTGTTATGTGTACATCAATAAGTTTCAGGTGTTTGGTGCAATGGGCTCGGCTGAGCGGCCTGCACACGTCTGATGCGACGCGTATCAGACCACCTGCACTAATGGCACTATTTTACAACATGTAGAAGATGGTCCGAACCCTTTTTTGTTCAGTCAAAGCAAGAGTGCAGTTTTCTCAACTTGTTAATGTTAACTTCCAGCTTAAGTATCCCAAGACAATTTAGACATTACTTTGAAATGTGCACGATAAAGTTGGCAATCTGCCACAAAAGTGTAAATGTGTTCCTAGATCTTCCAAATAATGTAACCAATCAGCCACCCATCCAGTTTTTCATCTTAAAAATAACTCTTCTAAATGATTCGAATAGCCAATCACCTTCCAACTTTTCATGATTATATCAAAATTCCAGCTCTTACAAATTATGCGAACATCATCCAATCCCCTGCCGGCCTGTCTGCCACACCCACCTCATCCTGGTACTGTGATGGGTTGTACGTCTGCTTCACTCTGCCGTCTGGACTGTCCACCCTGACGTCTGGCAGGGAGCTCTGTATCCCGCTGTCCTGAGACGTGCTGTCTCTCTCTTTCTTACCCTCCTCCGGTGGGTGGTCATATTTACTGTTGAAGCTCAAGTTCTGGATATCCGCGGAGGCTTTGCGTATCGAGTCGTAGATGTCCTCAGGGTTCATGTTTTCTGTCTCATCCCGACCAGTTTGTCTACAACCACCCAAACGGGAAACAAATCAATAAGTTGGAAAAGCAGCAGTTTAGGACACACTATGCCGCCAGTACATGGAACGCAAAGTCACTTGTAATACAAGCGAACACTTAGTGACAATGCACGACATGTACGTGAGAAAAGTAAATGTAGGAAAAGAACTTAAAACAATAAAGGTTTTTAAGCAGACTATGTCTGGACGGGCAGCGCGAAGCACAGTGTCACTGCGTATGTGATAAACAAATCTACTGCTGGAAGTCCATGCCTCTCGACTGAGACTTTGATTAGAGTGCTGATGATTTCACTCCACATGCAAGACCTATTCTCAGCAGCTTTCCATCTCTACAAAATTTCCCTCCAGCATCCGGGTTTGCAATGGGACACCAGACATTTTCAAGATGGTCTTTTCGCACCACTTCAGTTTAAAACTTTATAAAACAGATTTTAACCCAAGTTAGTTCAGTCGAAACTTAAGCCCAAATAATGACCATTCAACACAATTACAAATATTTTCAAACTTGATTTATTAAGTTTAATTTTTATTTTTAGTGGTGCACCACAACCTGAAACGGTGAATTACAGCTGACAAATGCATTATGGGTACTCACTAAACTGCCGCTTTATGTATTATGAGGTTTCCGCGGAAACCCAGCCCATTTTAGAAAGGCTTTTAAAAATTAATAGTGAAAGGGTATACACAGACTGGGCTGAATTTTACGATATTTTTTATTTTTAATGACACCTTTCGACTGACGAAACTCGTCACGTGTTCTGAATTGTTGAATGTAAAGGAACGAGTATCTTTTAAAGACTTTTTATTCAACGTGTGTACGTGGTTATTTTCATAATACGGGGTCTAGCCATAATTGGTGCAAGCAAACTGTTATTTTTCATTTCCGATAGTAGTAACAAAGTAACCATTTTTGTGGCGGTAGTGTCCCCAAGTTATTTTATAAGTAGGAAAAACTTGACTGCGGACCGATGTTTAATGCCTCGTAAGATTAGACAAGTTCCAACACTGTATTTTAACAATCACTATCATAGTTTAGGTTGTTTTATTTCGGTCCCTTTCAATATGCTAACGTGTATGCGAGAGATTACTCGTAACATAGCATCATTGCTGTTTCTCGACTTCTACGGGGTCTCAAAATGATAGAACACGTTTTAAATGAAAACAGATCGAAAAACAGATGATGCAACTAAACGCAGCTAGCGCACATCCAAAGTGTGGAAGTTTTTACTTACGTAGCGGTTGGCAAGAAAATTGCGTTCTTCAAATGGATGGTTCCAGCGCTTGAGGACTAATTTGCTGTATTTATCATTTTAAATCCCTGTTAAATGAAATCATCTCGCTTTGGTTTTGCTGCCTGCAAGAAGCGTTTACACACATCATTTCTTTTCAGGTTATTTTATTTAAAATGTGTACCACCACTTTGAAACACCCTGTACAATGGTATTAGAGTGAATGGTTTTACGAATAGTGTCTCATATTTACAAATTTTTCTAGGCCCAGGTGTTTGAGAAGCTGGTCCTATTGGACATCTACATTTCAACGCAGACTCCTTCATATTCTCTGCGGTAGTCACTAATGCCTTGTGCCATAAATAAATTTTCAGTTTGATCTCAAAAGCGCCGGAAAAGCCAATGGGAAACCGACCAAGTGTTGTACAATCTGAGTAAGACTCACGTGAACAGTGCAACACACGAGGCATTTTTTAGCCAAAGTTGACAGTTCGGCCATGGTACCGGCCATCAAGAGGCTAAGACGAAGTCGGATGTTCTAAGAGTCTGGTGTGACATGGACTTAACATTCTAGACCTAGGAAAATGATGGTTACTTTTTCCTATTAGTGCTGAGTTGCATAAAGCTTCAAAAGTTATCCGCTGGATAAGTTTGATTGTTGCATGACGTCAGGTGCATTGTTCAACAATAACAACGTGGCGCGTGATAATGCGACGTCATTGTTGCTATACGGCGAATAACTTTGTGCAACTGGTCCCTGTAGACTAATAAAGCTTTTAGTGACATAACTTGTTGTCACGTTGGGAATATAATAAACATGGTTAACTGGGAAAGCTGAACTTTGCATTTATTTGTTGAAAGATATTTTCCATCAAACACTAATCAACTTGCGATGGACGTGTTTTGGCGCTGACGAGAAATGTGCGCATGTCATGCAAAACAAAAACTTGATTTACCTCGAATTAGGGCAACGATGACCCGAAGATTACATCGCCCGTTTCTATTTTACTTATCTCAGGATATCGAGATCCCGACATAATTATCTCGGGATCTCGAGATTCCGACTTAATCGAGATCTTGAGATAATTAAAAAAGAAACGCACGATGTCATCCTTGAGCTACCGTAGTTATACACTTCTTGTCCGGTTCCCACTGTTAAAACATGAGCTCATCGCGTTTTTTAAAAGGATACCAAACCCGGTTTTGGCCAATTAAAAGATTCTGAAAACGACTTTCCCATCCAGTTCTATGAAACAAAATAATGCTACGTAACACTCGACAACCCTCGAAAGTGTGCAGGAAAATTTTAAAACTCCTTTCTAAGTCTGCTAAACGGGCACGCGTGACCTACGCTTTTAGCAAATTACACGGCAACTGTGAGAAAAGACCACTGACCAAGGATCATAATGTTCAATCTGTGACGTAGGGAGTATGGTTTTTTAGTTCATTCCTGGAATATTGACGGCAATGATGCAGTAGCAGGTGACAGAACGGGGATTCAGTATCTTTTAAAGCAGTCAGTATTATGAAGCCAACTCCAGTTCTTTGGCTTCTCTCACATTTTGTTATAAACATTCACCTACAGTTTACATTCCCATTTGCGCTGCTGGAAGATTCATTAACAAAAGAATCATACTGGTAAACAGGTAATTTTGGCCGAACGTAATTCACTACAATCTTTCTAATATCAATTCATATTGATTATTCCTATTCATATAAATGATTATATGATATAAGTTATTCATAAGAATTCATATTTAACTGAACGGTTGGCATTATATTTCATGCAAGACTTATCATCAGTCGAGATAATTTATGATGATAACTTATTGTATAACGATAAATAATACAAAGTAGTTTTGTTTCAGAATGATGATCATCAGCGTGATATGAATTCACATCAACCAAAATGGCGGTGTAAAATGCATCAAATGAAGAAACGTGTAAAAATTCTACTGAGGCCAATTAAGAAAAGTTTTAGTATCGAATAAAATAAACAGCCGGTAATTAGCGCATAGAACGTGCACAATTAATTGATGACACGAAAAAGTGCGTCGCGTTTGCTTGCGGTATGGGGATTGGATTAGGTATCACACATTGATCAGCGGGAAACTTTACTTTTATAAGCTAGAAAAGCGGAGTGTGTTCCATTATCAAAGGTATGTAAACGTCTTTCATACCAAGCACTTGTTATAAACAACTGAAAATCGCAGCAGTAGGAATCTCGTGAACGGCGACGAACAGCAGATAGAAATCGGATCGTCGTGTAACGTGGTTGGGATTTACAGCTGTAGAGAAGTAAACTATAACGCTTGGAAGCAAAATAGCAAATGTACGTTGCCGTGCTTGCCTTACTCTTCGGGCTGTCGACTGGCCAAGAGCTGGGTCATAACTATCGTCAACTACCCCTCAACTGCGCGGAGGAGTACACAGCATCATGGTGGGAGTTTCCACCGTACGCCGTTAGTAACCACTGCAACAGCGTTCTCCACAACTTCGTGCTAGATATAGTGGCAACGTGCTGCAAGAACAGGACGCACGTGAGATTTCGCAAGCGATGGAAAAATATGTTCGACATGACTCGGAGTACAAGTAATGACACGTTTATGTTTCCCTATAGTCTTAGTGTCCACGATCATCAGTTTAGAGGACCCGTCCCGAGCCATGCGTTTGTTCCAGGTCCTCTCTCTCCCGGTAGGTAATAGAATGATTTTACAAGGAAATTATCTTTTAAGAAAAGTGCATAAACCATACATGTTAATCATTTTTGCGCTTACCATAGCAATTTTCATAACAAAAGGCAGAGCAAACCGTAGCACTGATGAAACGAGTCAAAACATTGATTGTTCAAATGGAGGAATATGTCACAAACTTAATAGCAAGATTTCGTAAATCTCGTTAATGTACGTGAGTCAGGTGAGTGACGAACCTAAGGAAATTTTCCAGCAAATCTGAGATTATTTCGACAAAAGAGAAAGCCAGCAAAAGTTAAACCGCAATTATTTATTGTCAACTTCGATCAAAAATGTAACAAGTACGTAACATACGTAAGATTTTAGCGCTACGGTGTAGCACGTTCGATACAAAGTTCGTTCATGGACTTACAGTCAATATTGCTTTTGCGCAGCAAATGATACCATTATTCAATTTGAATTCCAACCTATTTAATTCAGTTCTCAGCCCTAAAGATTCGTAAATTCTTATCAGCAAAGATTTTTTATTTGTGAAAGGCACAGACCAACACTTTGAGACGTAATTCAGTTGCAATTAATCGTCTGTTTCTAAATCCAGTGTTTTTGGCTATATGTCGTTTTTGGCTATATGTCCAATCTGGGCGGTTAGGCCAACACTGGAGATGTAACCTTGGATTTTTCTCTGATGTTAAAAGCTCTAAAACTTGTTTTAGTTGCACTTGGTTTACTTCGCCAGTTAAGCCAGGGGAGCGTTTTGTAGACCGGATTTCTTGTGCGAAAAGAGAGATCGTGCAAGACCAAGCCAAATCACGTCCTTAAAATGACGTCGAGAAACTTAGCAATGAATGCTGGCCCTCCCAACACGGGGCACAGATTGTTCCCCTATGCACGATAATTATTTCGTGGTTTTATTGCCACGTTGATGTCCGCCTTGTCACGGCACCTCCTTTATAAGCTCACTTTCCAAATATTCTCTTCTTCTTCCATTTTCATCAAACGATCGAAATACCGATCCTTATATGTTGGCGCATGTTAATTGTAAACTGAACTGTGCATAACTGTGAAAATAACAACAAAAACATGCGTGTACCCAGCCTTCAATATGGGGGACTCGAATTCCTGACTTTGTGGACCTTTTGGTAACAAAAAAGCGGGAGGACTAAAAAAAAACGGGAGCACCACTGTGGATTGCGCGTTTGCGCATGTTTAATGGACTTATGCCTCATTTTTTCGGACTTTTTGTCTCTCTGAGGCGGTCCTTTTTGCTCACTTCGCCAAATGGGGGCTCGTTCGAGCCCCCCGAGACACCCTGGGTGCGCGCATGAAAAAAGTGCCAGGATAAAACAAGTTGTATTCTTTACCGAATAAGGTTGGTGTTCGAGATGGGACTCGTGAACATCTCTATTGTTTCTGGTGAGATGGCGTCCTGTGGGAGTCGATTTCAGAGTAAAATAGTAGATAGGAAGAAAAAGTTTGCTTGGTATGCATGGAAGGAAGTCAGAATAGATTGGAGCCTTGTGGTCTCTGCTAGGAGCTAGTCTAGGCTTTTAAGCTGAAGAGCATACTGGCAAAACACTTGCTTTTCACTCGCGTGATTTTCCGATGTCTTGCGAGATCTTCCTCTTTTCGCAAAAAAACGGTCTGTGGAACTTTCTTCCTACGTTTGGTTGTTTAGTGGGTACTGCAACAGAATTTTTCTCTCTTGCAGTTCTCACTAACCAAAATGATTTTTTCAATGAAACTCGAACGAGGTGGATATTTTAAGGTTCCTTCTACGTGATAAAACGAGCGAGAGGATCGAAAATTTTGGGAGTGCTGTGGGGAGCGTGGCCTCTGCTAGTTATCATCATGTCTGCCAGTGTCCTAGCTGGTGTTGTTATTTGGGCCCTGGTGAGTACATCTGTACTAAACCCGCCTTCCATAAAATGCTTTTGATTTAGACTGCTTGCGGTCAACACAGTAGTTTCAACTCGTTGATTTCTGGGTCTCGAAATAACTGGTAGACAAAACTTAGTTCATTATTGCTTGTGATCCCCGGGTTAGCACCCTCGGGTCGAGGCTCCCGAATTGAGACCCTCGGACTGTGACTCAGTCCTGGACTTAAGACCTGGTCAGGGTCAACACATTGGCTTGCCCACGGCGGGTTATTCTATGTGCCAAGCATGATCACAAGCAATATATAACTATGACAATTGTTTCAAAGCCCAGATACTATTCTTCGTCTAAATGAAGAATTTAACTGCAAGCGGTCTAAACCGGAAGTCCATTTCTTTGACTAACGTAAGTTTAAAGCAACTTCAAGACATTTTGTGTTAAGAGGATCGACTCTATGATCTTTTTTGAAAAGCTGTGGGTTGCAGCTTTGTGAAACTTGAATTTGTAATAAATGAATCATAATTGGTTCAAAACCAATTTCAGCGTTTAGAATGAAAGAAAACAGAAGTCATTCGCATAGAAATGTTTAAGAATGGTTTGTCTATAAATTTCATGACTTTTACAAATTCATGATGTAACGTTTTCGCAATATTTTAATTGTTTTATTTTGCCAACATGTTTTGAAAAGATGTACACTAGACTCCAATATTCTATAAATCCTGATACATTCCCTAGTTATTCGTTCTTTGTTTTTCGGATACACACAGTTCTAAAATTAACGATGATTATTTGTGACTATGTTTCCGAGAAAATAAATTTCGCTATTTTTATACACCAAACGCTTTTCACACAAAAAAGCTTATTTGCGAGAGTAGTTATATTTTATTAAGAATTAGTTTGTTATGTGGCTTTATTTTTCGGCCTGGCGTGGTCAGTAAGCACTGTTTTATTATGCCTTTGTTTTACGGCCAAACGTATTTGACTCAACTTGAAATCTGACGCATTCTCTAAGAATTGTTCTGTTATTATTTTGCAGTCTAACGTGCTTAGAAAAAAATATTTTGTTACGTCTTCATTTTTCTTTGAAGCCTGGCGTTGTTAAGTAAGAATTGGTTTGTTGTGACTTTTTGCAGGATCGTAATGTGAATAGCGTGCATTTTTCAAGATCTTTTCAAACCGGGTTTTTCGAGGGCGTCTGGTGGGCGTTCGTTACCATGACCACTGTTGGGTAAGAAGACATCCTTTTCACAGCGAAGGGTGATAAAAATACAACAGTGTAACAGATTTTTGCTTTGATTGGAAATGAAAACTCGAAACTAAAGGCTGAAAATACAAGTTCCTTTGTGTCCGCTAATTTGTAAATTGCAACTGTGTTAATTATGTTAATAACATTTCTTCCAAGCGTCTAAGGAATTTACTTCGGAGGCTATTTTGTGACGAGCCACCGAAAAACAAAGGATAGCTTGAATTGTGTAATACTATGAGAGATGCGGGGTCTTATTGCTTGAATTGTGTAATACGAAGAGCGAGGTGTAGTATTAGTGCTTGAATTGTGTAATATGATATAATATGATATGAGAGAAACGGAGACATGCTGCTTCAAACGTGTAATGTAATGAGAGAGGCGGGGTCTTATTGCGCCCGGGAAAAGCAAAAAAAAAAACAAATAAAAAACACTCCTATTTCACGTGAGCCTCATTTTATAAAATTTTGCACTATGCATCATTATTCAAGTCATTTGAAATTTATGAAGTTAAAACTCCATGTTTTTCCAGTTGTTGAAATAAACTCTTGAGCTGGTGGATTTTATTCGCTTTGCTATTGCCGAACACCACCTGGATATGCTAATGTATGGCAAAAACTGGTACAAGCCCCGCCTTCTGTCAAAAATAATTTTTGACTTGGACCACTTACCGTCATAAAATTGCTCCTTCCTGGGACTTTACGTGTTTTCTGGTCTTGTGTAGAGTTCATGTGACCCTTCGTTATTGCGTCAGCTCAATAAATTGGCGTGACACGGCGAGTCATTTTATGTGCTCAGCATGACCTCAAGCAACAACGACCACTCAGCTTATTTCAAGCAAAAAAATCATTTCTGGCCAGAGTAAAGAACAATTTGAGACCAATTTTATATAAGTTATTGGCTCAAATGAAAAATAGACGTTTTTAATAGTGAAAGCTGGGCCTGTGACAGGTTCCGTGACTTTCGTTCGTGTTGCTTACCCAGGTACGGTGACAAGACCCCCACCTCGTTCTTCGGTCGGGTGTTCGGAATCTTGTGGATCCTGTTCGGAATCTGCCTGATGGGGACATTTATGAGCGTGGTCACCGCAGCACTGACCTCGACTAAACACCACGTGGATAGCATAACATTTAAGAAGGTAGGACACAACAGGCCTTGAACTGCGTTGGAAATTTGGATTGGGCCGTCTAGTAGAACTGTTGAAAATTTTCTACCATTTTAAACAGTAAATGGTTGAGGTCGAATGAATAATTGTCTACTCACGGTGATTCGCGGGGACAGTTAGAGGCAGAGTGAGTGACAGAAAGAAGGGGAGAGAGGGATGTGGGACTCCCTAGCTCAATGAGCCGCCCTCCCTCCTTACAACCCTCCCTCCTTGATTTTAGCGAATGTCTGACTCGGACAACCGCCGAGAATTGGAGATTTGTAATACAATCAAAAATAAAAACAGGCACATTTTATTGGTTTATAGCTCTGGTCAAAGCCAATAACTTCAAGAAGTCTATCCCATCCGTTGAGAATCCCCAAAATAGATTTTTCAGTCGTAACACCAATAATATTCCTTCAGAAAGTAAGGCTCATTATAGTGAACGCTGTCAATCATTGAACTAGCTTTGGTTAACTAACCTTCGCTACTAAGTTCTTGTCTCGGCAATTATAGTTTGCTGAAATCTCATCCCTAGGTCGCTGTGATAGCTGGAACATACGACTACGTGACTGCACTGGGAAACGGTGCAACAATTACTTGTAAGTACAGAACTTCCTGTGTAAATAGGTATACTGCGCAGGCTTTTACGCATTTCGATTGTTGTATACGATTTTCGTATATACATATACATACTGTCGCATAAGAATATTGAAAACAGGTGCTCAGGCACGACACTTTTCGATCTCAAAAGTATCAGGCGGATTGTCGTTTGAGATAAAACACCTCCCAGTTTGCTCCGACATTCGTTCAACAAAGAGACACCTGGGTAGACTTCAGTAATGCTAGGATTTTCGCTAGAAACACAACATACAGCGACGATGTAAATATGAAGTACGTTGACAATTTGCTAAATGTTTTTAAGAACGAGTTTTGCGTAGAAAATGATCCGCTGTAAATCACTCAACCTTGTCCAGTAAGTATCGTGACGTGGTGTTGAGGAATAGCAATGCATGATGCGGGCTATGTGAGTCCCCAAAGTACGTCATTAGTGCAAAGGTCACCTATTTGCAGAATTTTTTGTTTTCACATTTACAAGTTGTCAATGAATATCACTGCGCTTTGTTTACCGTAGATGATGTTCAAATACCATTGCGTTTTAGTTCTTGTTGTACATTCGCATAGTTAGGAGCATGCAAATACATCTTTAAAATACACGGCACTATCTCACGTAATTTAGCGAGGTCCTATTGTGACTGAACTCTACCCGGGCAAATCACTGAGTGTTATTTTAAAACCGCTCTAAGCCCGCCTTCCATTACAAACGCAAAATTTTGATTTACGCAACTATCGTTTGAAAGTATTATCAAATTACTCATTAGTAAAATTGGATTTCCAGGATTCGAAAAAACTGCCAGTTTGTTATTGCTTGAGAACAAGTTGTCAAGGTCTATAATCTATGATCTGAGTAAGGAACTTGGCTAAGACGGTGATAACTTCGATTTTAATTTACACACCGTTTATTTACGTGGCTCGTGAGGGCGGTTTGAATATGAAAAAAATTATCAACTTAACGCAAGTTGCAACGTTTTTGCGCTCATAAAATGCGCGTGTTTGAACGTGACTGGCTACAGTTTTAGCCGTAGCATTCCAAGTACGACTTTCGATAAAACAGACTTGAGGAGTCCTACTAGTTTGGCAGTGTGGGTAACGTTCAAAGTGACCACATGGGAGGGATTAAAGGGTAACCGCAGACATGTTTTAGAAATAAGCTACAGCGCGTTAATGATCATCGATATCATCATTTGTTGTGCGTCACAGTTGTCATAAAAGTTGTCATATGTAGCCAATTGTGATTAGAAGATGTCCCGGATGTCTGGGAATGTCAGAGGCTGGATCTGTAGTTCTAAACTTTTTTAATGTTTATTACACAACATACAATGTATAATAAGAAGTAAGCCCAGAAAGCGCAAATTGGACTTATGATATTGCATTAGAGTTCGTATATATATGTTTATTGTATCCTTTNGGGGGTGGGCGATTACCCGGTCGTGGACGTTAACCCGCGAGTTTATGGTAGTTTGGAAAACCTTAATGACCCCTCCGGTCTACGTCATATACCATTTGTGAGTGTGTTCGTGTGTGCCATGCTTGTGCTCGTGTGTTCAACAAGCTTCCTATCTTTTTAAACCTTGTTGTCCGTTTCCTCCCAGTGTGCGACACGAGGGCTTGTTTGACGAATGCTCTGAACAACGAATCTATAGACGGTATTCTACTGGACCAATACGCTGCAGCCTTCCAAACCAGCACGAAGAATGATGGCGAAGAGGTGAATAGGAGATTTATAACGGAGGATTACGATGTAGCTTGGAAGTCGAATGTTCCAGTGAATCACGGAATTCTAGTAAAGGTTTGTTTGTTTTCTTCCATATCTTATGCTTTTATTTTTGTACTTATTCAAGCAGTGCTGTAGTGGGGCGCAGCCAACCACCTTTTGGCATTTGACTGCCTAGTCACCGTAAGTTACGTTCAGTGCTGAAGGTGATACGGTGGACTTTTGGCGATTACTTAAAACTTGGAAAACAATTGTGGAAACAATTATGCACTTTCGCTATGGTGTATTCCAATGGTGGCATCTCACAGGTGCGCCAGCCGGCCGACAGATCGTAATCCAGGCTATTCGATCGGGTTCGCATGGTGCGGCCATAGGATTTGCTTGTGCAGACAGAAGACATAGAATTTGTTGGTCCGGATTTTGGATTTAACAGTCATGTTTTGGGTTTTCGGTCCTGCTACTGGATTTAGCGGTTCAGTCATTTAGTATTGTTTGCATTACTAGTATAGAGCACCAAAAGACGTTCTGGAAACCGAAAGATGATACGGTGTTTGAAGACCACGAGTTCTTTACCTGATGATCGTCAAAGTTTGTGGTATTCCTGTATCAGTTGTTCCGCCCCGCTTTTAGAAGATAGTGAAAGTTTTGCAAAACATTCGTTCATTCTGTAAAAATTCCAATTATTTGAAATAATGTTGTCACAACATATTTGCAGTTAACTTGTAAACACTGTTTTTTTTGAGTATCTTATCAAACTATGACAGTTTGCGCTGGTTTATTATTTTTCTTGGCAGGGCGTAGATCAAAATATCCAAGCTTGTTTCTTGGAGGAAGCCATCCGAATTTCTCCGGAAACGTACGAGAGACTTCGGCAACTAGTGGACATTTGTGCCAGGAAAGACGTCAACGCGGCAACAATGGCGTGGAGCTTTCTTCTCAACGGTGATGATGTTAACTTCTGGGTCGTAACTGGCGGCTTCTGTGGCGTGGTTGTGTCAATTTGCCTTATTTTGGCATTAGTAGATCACATGGTATGGCGCAACAAAGTCACCCCTTCGGAGATGAAAGACATGGCAGATGTGAAATGAGGTCAATATTTAAATGTCCGTCTACTTCAATTAAAAATTTGTGACTTGAACAGCGAAAATGTGTCATGGCCATAATGTGTGCACGGGTTACATTTACACTTAGGTACTTTCCAAATTGAATTCAATCGTCAATTGTTTATAATAATACAGTTTATAACACTATACTTTGGCGCCAACCTTGCGAAAAACATAACTGCTGAACTGGGCGCATTAGTAATATGCGCGCAATCAGCCTAAAATAAGGGCGGCTCAAATTTTTCGACATGCGGACCTTTTACTGAAAAAAATCAACGAGGACTAAAAAAAAACGAGGCCACTAGATTCAGGCCCATGAGTTGTGCATCCGCGCCGTCTTCTCATGGATTTTGTGGACTTTAGTCTCATTTACTCGGACTTTTTGTTTCACTGAGGCGGACCTTTTTGCCCAATTCGTCAAATTGGGGGGCTCGTTTGAGCCAACCCTGGGTGCGCCCATGAAGAAAAGTGTTAGCAAGTAACAATACCAAAGAACAACGAATCATAAGAACGTTTATTTTTATTACATTGATCCAAAATTTTCGTAAGATGTTCTTAAAAATGTCACTATGTCGCCAGAACTTATAAAACTGTTATCGCTTGCCTACAAAGGCAAATCATGCTACAATGCATACAAAATTGAACATCGCATTATAAACACGTGGTCAAATAATGCCACGTGAACGAACATACGGTCAACCAAATATTTTGTGGACTTTTGTTTCTTCATTTATGTAATCTTCAGTGTTGTCTAATGCCCAATTAAAACTTCACGGACTTAATTCGATATCAAGGCTACTTTATTTCCCGGACCCAGGCCTATAGCGACTCGGCTATGTTCCTTAAATTTTTAGCAGATTTTTCTATTCATAGGAAAAGTAGGCCATTATTTCAATGAAAATAAAAAGCGAACAAGTTCTTAAATATTAGCGGCGTTGCATGAAAAGCCGGGTCCATGACTAAATTTATTTTTAACGTATGACTTACTTCCGGTGTGTATCAAAGCTAAACTGTTGACGTAGAACTGAACTGAATTCTCACTGGTTCCCTGCGTGCCGCTAGGTGGTCGCCAGCACGCAGGTATCACTTAATTTTCCTCGAGAAATTTTTTTATACCGCCGTTTCTGATTAGCTGGTCAAATTCTCAACAGGTAGGGCTTTACGCAAACAAACTGGCATGACTGATGGAGCAAGTATAAAATGTAATCTGTTGTACAGACAAATCGGTGCTTCAAAATTTATGTTCAGGAAATCTGAATCCCAGAAATTGTAGTTGCGCCTTTTCGGAGTGCATCTTTCTACTGTCGATGACTTTTGTTTACGATACTGTCCTGTTTTCAGAGTATGAATAACACCGCACCGCTTAAATCGGCCAGATGTCACGTTTTTTTTGTAAATGTATGTGCTTCAAGCACGCGGCTATTAAACATTAATGCAGAAACGAAATAGTTGCTGCCACGCTACTTGCATGACGAGCTAAAAATCGTTCATAGTCCGCCATTTTTTTCACGTTGTTGTAAAGCTAACCAATGACTGCCGAGGTTACACCAACCAATCATAAGCGCGTGCTACTGCGTGCTGACCAGGCACGAAGGCAACCAGCGAGAACTGAATTGAGCACTCTCAAACATGCAGTGGAACTTGAAGTTTAAATTTATTACTTTTACATCAAATGAATCTCTCTTCAGCGCATCATTTGTCTTGTCAAATATTGTGAGACTTGACACTGCCAGCGCAATAAACTTTATTTTGAATGTAGCTGCTCTTTCGTGCATTCATTTCGTTTTCATACGTTTGTCCGTGTGTTGAAAGTAGAGCATGCTTTTGTCACACGAGAGACAGAGCTGGCGTACCAGTGCGCGTTTGACCTCAGTAACGCCATGATAATCAAGCAGAGCGCGTGTAAGTTCCTTGCGCGGCAACAACTGATCTCAGCAAGGAACATTGGAAATGTAATTAAATTCACATTAAATCAAATGGAAACGAGCAAACTAAATTAAATACATGGTGATCACCAACGTTTGCGTACCGTGTTGACATGAGTATGGGAGTTCTATAAGGGCAATTAGTTCAAAAGTGCTGTAAGACTGGTCGGTTGTCAACATGCATGCAGTAATATCGCACGCCAACTCTGATAAAATCATACCTGCGCATCATTTCAAACGCACTGACGATAATTTCAAATACCGTAAACGACAGACAAACTTCAATGATTAAATTTCAAAAACGGTCTTGCAGTTACCACTTTGAATAAACTGACGGCAGTTATGCTGAGTTGGAGGACATCCGTGAAATATATCATGGTACAGGGCTTTGAATGACCAATGACAAAAAAGGAAATTTTTCCAGGTGACGTATCTTTACACAAATACATAGGCATAGGTGACATAAATGTTTTTTGTGATGTAAAATTGAAATGAGATATACGGTTTTGCTGAATAAAGTCAAAATAATGAAAAATGAGGTAAAAAGAGAAAACTGGAAATCAAATAAGAGGAAATCGAAACCAAAAAAGGAATCTCTTAAAAGAGGAAACATGAGTGGGCGGCGCAACACTGAAAAAAATGGGGGGGCTAAGGCCCCCTGAGCCCCCCTGTGGTGCATCGCCTATAGACCATGTGCAGTGTGGCACTGGAAAAAGTGGGAGGGGGGGGCTATAGCCCCCCAGCCCCCTATGGTGCGCCGCCCATGGAAAAGCCCTGATGGAAGGATTCAATACCATCAATTTCATTTCAGGGGTTAGTAAAATTTCATTAACTGATAAAATACACACAAAACAAGTTCTAATTTGGAATGCTAGACACTTCAAAATAACACTTTTCTTTGTAAAAGAAAAAAAAAGCAAATGAGGCGAATACATGATCACATAAACTTTCACCAAAATCACAGATCTAATTTCCACTGAAACAGTGGAATCTGCGGAGCCGACAAGACTCAGATACAGGTTGCGCTACCTCTAAAATCGTGACTATTCTGATGTTTCAACACATTATGGAAGGAGTGGGATTGATTTATTGATTGTGCCATCATATTCGATGAAACAAACTCAGGGTTGTTTTAATTTATGTTGATTTTGACCAGGCGTATGCATGGTTTTCGGGAAGGTCGCTTCTCTCGCATGACAGGTGTCCCCTAATTTATATTCAAAACAAGGAAAGGTGTTCGTTTCAATCAATCACTAAAACGTTAATTTAACTACACCAATTCAAATAACCAGCCACCAACGACTCGCGGAAAGGTTTCAAGAAGATTTAATTACAAAATTAAATGACATATTTCATAGACAGTATGACAATAAAAAAGAAATCCAATTAAAATAACTGTTGACTGAAGACCAACAGAACAATTACTCAGAAGTAACACCTGTAATCTCAACATCAAAACGATCTATGTTCAACACGGTAGGTTAGAAAATCATACCATCATTTTCTTGACTTTAAAAAGGATACCAATCCTTGTTTTCACCTATTAACACATATTAAAAACCACTTTCCCATCCAGTGCTCTGAAACAAACTAACGCTCTGTAACCCTGGACAACCTTAAAAGTTTGGAGCAACTCCTATCAAAGTATGTTACACAGCAAGCCAGACGAATATTTTATGGAGCTACCTGACAACAATGGGGAAAGACCAGGCACCAAACACCACAATGCCCCATCTGCGACAAAGAGAGTAAGAGTTTCTAGTTGAATCCTGCTTTTACCACAAAAGTGGGAAGCCAGTTATGCATTAACAGGTGACAGAACGAGGGTTGGTCGAAATCACCAAAACAGGGTTTAGTATCCTTTTAAAACAACTATCTAAGTCTATGAACAGAAACACATATAAGACGGTGGGATTTTTGTAATAAAACTTTTCAGCACAAACGTTATACTGTAAGCTGATTTTAAAAAGACAAATGTCTTCTTAAAGTGAGCGTTAGAACAAGTTAAAATTGCATATAAAGTCACCCATACACCTCCTGGGTACAGAAACACTAAATAACCAAAAAACCCACACATTACACACAAAATAAAAATAACATTAAAAATCTATGTCATCGTTTTTACAACAAGTATTCATCAACCTAAGTATTACATAACACATACAGAGCTGTTACAACAAACATACAATGCTGCCCTTGTAACAGTAATACTTACAGGGGTTCCACATTTAGAGAACCAGTTTCCTCCATTGAATAATGGGCATCAAACTGGTTCTCAAAATCCAAGATCCCTGTTAGTGACATGGCAGTGTTACAATAGTTCAGTAAATTTTCCTTAAAGCATTGAAGCTTGCTGTAAAATAATCTAAAGTACTATCTAGGTGAACGATGGTCCTCACTTTCGTTTAAATTCAAAAAACAAATTAATATCCTTTTGATCACTGGTTAACATATGACAGGCAGTATTTAACCCTGTTTTAGCAAAACTGTGTTACTCCATCAAGGCACCTTTCAATGGACAGGAAGTCACATGATCAATACTAACTTGCACTCCAGTCAAACCTCACAAATGTAGGACAAAATATGGTGATCATATGAAATTTTACTTTCACATTTTTTCATAAACGACCCATAGAACCAATGTGACGCTTTGTCATATTCAAGTTCTGTATGGAATAGCTACCAATAGACAACATTTTTGAAAAATTGTGGGCTTTCACAACACCCTTGAAAATAATAAAAAATGCAATTTTGGTGATTATTTTTGTCCAAAATTTGTGAGATTTTACTGGAACTTGTTTGACTCGGCTTAAGGAAGCGAGTGACAATTTTGATTTTGATCTTAAAAAATCTTAACTTCACCAAAAGATAAAACAGAAACCAGCAGCTCACATTCCTAATCATAAAAGAGAAATATAAAAACTATAAAGGCATTTTCAAATAAAATTCAACCCTTTCCATCACAGAACGTCTGTCCATTTTCCTAAAGGAGACTGGCAGATTTGAAAACTTTCTTCACGAGGAGCCATAATTGGGCTCTCGTGCTTTTGTTCAGGTGTTTTGTGCAATGGGCCCAACCATGAGGCCTGCGCACGTCTGATGCACCGCAAATGAAATCAGACCACCTGCACTGTTTTTTTTTTTTACCACAGTACCTTTAATAGACACTCTTAATACACTGTGAGACATAGACCCATTACCAACCATTGGTGTTATTCTGTTTCTAATACGTAAACCGCAGCGACACTGTTCCCAGTCTTGGAGAGAAGCATAGCACAGAAAATTTCAAATTAATTACCGTATGATAATTTTTTTGCTGAAACCATGCACCCTCAGATAAAATTAAAAAATACAACCCTTTCTATCACTACTGGCTATAAAAATCATCAATTTTATAGTGTTACACAGTCTCAACAACGGAGTTTCGAGCTCTATGGATAATGTCAAAGACGACAGTACCACTGATGCTGATCGTTCCAAGATGCCCAGGACACTTCATCAGTTTATAAAAAATTGAAACAATTGCCATCAGAGCATCACCGATCCAAATAAAATGTAGCCATTGTTGAAATAATACGAAATCACATATTGTGTGCAAATGTCACCTCAATCGAACACAAAATAAGATAGTTGGGTCAAGAACCCATGTTGTTCTTCAACCCTAAGACAACTACTGCATGCCGGACAACGTGCCAGCGTTGCACCTTAGGCATCAGTATCCACAAACATCTTGTGAATGGTAAGTGGTAATGAGAACCAGTTGGCACATCGCGGATAGCATTTGACGAGATGTATGGACATACCAAATTAGAGAATCCCACAAAAGAATCAAACTCTGCAAATTGAAAAAATAGCAAAATGGATATCAAAGAGCCATGTAGTGTTCAATTTCGACCAAAGGCAGAAGGCATCAAACTATTGTTAAGTTACCTGTTGTGTTCATGTTGACTGGTCATGCAAATACCAGTAAGCACATGGAGCTTATGTTGTTTTTGAGCCCTGAGATGTATACTTGCACTGAAGCCTGAGAATCCAGTCAGTGGCGGACCTTAGTCACCATTAAATCCCGAATAGCTCGCGAAAGGTAAGTCAGAGCGAAAAACTTTCCGTAGAATATTTAGTACGCGATGAGATATATTCACATACCTAATTTTAGACAGATTTTTCAAAGGACGCTGGAATTACAGCACGGCAAGTAAAAAACATACATAACAGATAATTAGACATCGGAAAATCTCAAATAATTGGACAATGATAGGCCGTAGCGAGAAATGGAAAAAAAAACAGATAGCCCTTGAAGTGATCTATCTATAACAAGTCTCAAAAGAATCCTCCAAAGGAATGCAGAAAATTTGAAAAATGGCCACCACAACACAATACAATTTCTCTCCCTCGAGATTTTTAATCGAGATGTTTTGAGTGAATTTCATGTCGACCAGATGAAAAATGCAACCTGTAGCATGTGTGTAAACAAACAAAAAAAACTAAGGTCGTGATTTGGGGAAATTTCATTTCACCAAGTAATAAAATGATTATCTCTACTTATCACAGGATAACTTGTACCCAGGTAGTATTATTCACAGTGTAGAGATACTTAGGAATGCTTTTACGAGGCCAGTCACGGATTTTTGAAAACGAAATATATGAAAAACAATAAACATAAATTACACATAGATGAAAACGGCCCAAAGATTAACGTACCCATTTGAATAAACGCCCATGTTTAACTCATTACCCATCCCCAGATTATACCATCAAGCTTACCACGAAAACTCTCATGTCTTTATAAACACCTGTCTCACGCCAGTTATAACTTACAAAACTTACTTACTTTTCACTTATTCGAGCCCGAAAATACCCATACTCCCCTCCTATGTTTGAATAGACTCTTCCATGCAGGTGCGATGCACTTACCTAAATCAACCAATCGGTAAATGCAAAACCTTGGAAATTTGTTTCAATGCCAGTGGTCTATTACCGCTCACGTCCTGTTCACAGTTTAATCGCTCTACAAGGGATTGAACCCGAACAGGCACATGTGATCTGAGAAAAAACACCATATAAGACCTGTTTCTCAAGAATTCAACAGGACACCGTTCAAAGGATTTTAAGACTCAGAGAATGATACCATAACCTCACAGCTCTAGTTCCTCTGACTCTGCCTAGCTCTGCGGTTCTTTATATTTGACAACAGCTCGTACGCCTCTTGAATCTCCATGAATTTGTCGCTGGCTTCCTTTTTCTTGGCTGGCTCTTTAACCTTGTCCGGGTGCCATTGTCTTGCTAGTTTCTTGTAACTTGCCTTTATCTCCTCCTGTGATGCGTCTGAGTCGAGTCCCAATACCTGGATATGGAGAGAAAGACAATGTTGTGAGGAAGAAACACAATGTGGTTCTTTTACTAGATACGAAAGTTTTATTTGAACATTGCCTAACTTTGGATATTCATAATGTCATAGTAGCTCAGTTATGAGCCGATTTATTTATTTATTTAAACTTCTTTAAAAGACTGGGTGACCGCTTCAATGAATACACTCATTTTCAAGTGGACCCAGTAGGAAATAATTACATGAAGTAAAATATAGACAGCTATGTACGATGAGCTGATATGGCCACTGTGTTAATTAAACTTCATCTTTTGTGTCTGAAAAAAATTCTACCATAAATAAACGGATCACCCAACTCCTGCAACCAATCACAAACATCTTACTTTTTTACAACACAGTCAAAATACGGAAAACATCCGTTACAAATCAAAGCATTTCAAGAATTACAAAACTGGACTGCCAGAGAAGAGTAATTTCAAACGAAGGGTTGTCTTGACTTGCTCCTGTATGTCCACATAGAGGTCATCAACATTAAATAGACTTTTGCCATTAAATAAACAGTTTTTTTGAGCAGACTCACCCTGTATGCATTAGTTTCTCCTTCCGGATCCAGGGCTGCCTTAATTTCATCCCACACCTTCCAGAATCCATGATGTTTACAATAGTCATACAACTGTTGCATCGTCTGCTTAGTCTCCGCCCACATGGGAGATTTAAAGAAGTTGTGAATGGCATCCCTAAGTTTGACCTCCTCTCCATATTTGGTTGTAATCGTCGCATTAAAATACAGTGTAGAACCCCATAGTGTTAGATATATCGTCACCCATACTGAGAATCGTCCCATCCGCTTACACATACCAATCGTCTCCGGGGTTCGGCGCCACTCCTTGCCGTAACTGTGAACTATGAGCGCTGAGATTATAGCCGCATGACCTACATAGTCCTTGTCTGTGATTGGCTTCCCAAAGAATAACAGTACCATGGTGAACTGAGCGCCCATCCAGGCAACTTTAAAGGAGCACTGCTCTCGCCCTATGTTGCCGACCATGTGTACACCTGTAGTAAACAACGTCAATTTATTTTTTAACTCAAGGTATCTTCGCTTACACCTTGACATATTCTTCATATCATCCCTTTGTTCAACAGGTTCCATTTGAGCAAACTTGCAAATTCATCAACATTTTAAATGGAATTTGTTTTAAACTGATGGAGTGCAGACTGTGATATATTGCTTTGCATTAACTCTTGCAAAACCAAGTTTTTGTGGAACTACATTTCTCACTGCCAAATAAATTTGAGGATATGTATATCATAGGGTGCAATTAATACCAATACCCTAAAATTGCTGCTATTTACGGGTGGATTGTTATGAAACTTAGGGTAAAGATGCACACGCATACATTGTTTATGATACTCTGAAAGTACAACACAATACCTTGAAGCAGATATTCACCAAGTACCCTTCTGTATTCAAGATTTCAGGTGCAAAAACACTATCATCAGTCAATGAATGGTTTTAGTTGAAATTCATACCCTTCCGCCCTGGTTAACCAGTACATACCTCATCTCACATCTGACATTTCTAACTTGGATCCTGAATCAGAATCGTTTTGAATTTGAGTCAATTAAACCTTGGCCATGGGTAGTTAAAAGGCCATTGGATCAATTTCAATTGAACAAGTTAATGATCTACCAAAATGTCTTCAAAAATTGTGATAGAAGTCAGAAAATTACACTTTCATTTGCCATTTGGTAAAATTCTATTCCTGTTGTCAGCTATGTTTATGAACTGTTAAACTGCAGTTATCTCCCATGCAACTGAGGATTAACTGGTTAGAGACCAGAAAAGTATACTCAACTTATTGAGCCGCACATTTCGCACTGATCGCGGAACTCGTACTTCTTCACTATTATTTAACACACAATATGGCCGTCAAGTGAAATTCAGTTGTCAAATTTCTCAACAAATTACTGTAAAGTAGGATAAAAAATATAACTTATGTAATCCGCTTGGTTGGTCACAATACAGCATGTGGCAACATTTCCATTATTTGCCGCGAGGCTATA
Source organism: Phoronis australis (assembly GCA_002633005.1). Lineage (NCBI taxonomy): Eukaryota > Metazoa > Phoronida > Phoronidae > Phoronis > Phoronis australis. The sequence goes on along the minus strand of NMRA01000062.1, from coordinate 214,710 downwards.
AAAAATGACCTTTTCACTGTATTATGTACTATTTTCCTCAGCAAGAGAAAAACGAAACTAATTGTTTCAATGGGACATCAAAATCAATAAAGTGTCGCTCAGCACGATGAAAAATGAATTACAACAGTGTAGTGAACATGAGATATTAAATCATCACTCCTACATTTTATGCCACACAAGTAGTATCACATGCCTTGAGATTATGCCAAGATTTTGAAACAAAGCCTTGACCATACTAATGGTTATCAATTTCACATGTGTACCAACAGATGTCTCCCTGTTGCAGGTGAGGAGTTCACAGCAGAGATAAGGACAACAGGCCATTTAATAGCAATTAAGATACCCACATAGGATGCTTAACTACCATGATAATTGAAATTTAATTAAATTGAACAATAAGTCCAAGTGAAAAATGACAACAGTGGTTAGACATATTAAGTCACTTTCATTCTGCACACACTACAGATAAATTTCAGTGCACAATAAGAGCACCAGCATCAGAAAGCCATAAAAAGTGTTGGGCTGTGCTCATTTAAGTTGGACAAGGTAACTGAATGGTATTTTCCTTAATAGTCACGATGTTATACATTCCAGTCAACAGGATGCACAAACTCGATTATGCTGCCTAAATAAAATTGCTTTAATGGACATATCTTGGCCATTCTCTTTGTACTGCATTGATGTGTACCATAAATGTTTTTCTGATAGCAGTGATCAGTTATACACTTTATTCACTGACAGACTCATACAATTTAAAATAGAACAAACTTATGGATACTTGTGAAGGGCCCAAACAGTCTGCTTACCAGAACAAAATATGTTACAAAAAGGATTAGCTATTTAAATCAATTTCAATTTCGCGACAATACACATCAAAACAAATTAATTAGAGAAGTAATTCAACTGTTCTATGATGTCCGCACTCCATAGCAATATGTTGTAATTAAAATACTTGGACAAGACAAAAATATTAAATCACAGACCATAGAACATGGACTGCCAACTGTGTGTATTATCAAAGCACAAGGTCTGTGAACTTGCACACAAGCCGCGACCAACACTATTGGTTGTGTCGACACTATTCACTAGCAGCACCTGGTGTGATGCGCGTTTTACTTCCGGCAAGTATGCTTACTAATTGGAAGCTGAGTTGTGCACTAGAAGAGAATGGCGACTCCTCTGGGAATTTCATAAGAAAATATAGGAGATACAAACCTGCTGTCTGAGTGATCAAAGTTTCTATTCAGTCTGCTTATTTCCACAACAAATTGTTTACATGTGGCAGCCACAAGAAGTTACTGTAACAATGAAAACCTGTGCCAAGTAAATTAAAATAACTGATTTTCCATTTCCAAATTATTGATTTATATCCAACTTTGGATGAAAGTTACCAATAAATTTTCTTGGTTTATGAAAAACAATGCATTCTGGAAGGAGAAGAGAGAAAGGAAAATTAACATTATCCTTGAACATCAAGGACAATAAGGAATAGGGATCTAGGTTCAAAAAGAGCAGCAGCCTTTAAGCAAGATTCAACACAACGAATGCTTGAAACGCCACTTGTAACCATATATAGCCAAGTATCTGAATTCTGCTTGATCTTGCCCAATTTGGGCGAGTCCACATACTGACTCAGAATTTTTCGGATATTGTAAATCATGTGTGACCTTCACACACAATAAGCCTTTTGAAATTGACATGCACTGGTCAGTGATGTGGTGAATCCGCGGGTGAGTGTAGTAATATAAAAACTTCTCTAAACACTCGCCTATGGGAAATTTCTCTTTAGTTGACTCATTAGGACGCCTGGCAAGAGGTACAGAGCATTAGAAACTTGAAACAAGATCTCACTGTAATGAAAGCAGTTCTTTGTGAACCCTGCTCTTAGTCATACAAGTGTACTGGTTGGTTTGTGTAAGTAAACACAGCTTAACAATGGGTTTGTGGTCCTGGCTGAGAAGATAATTGTTTTATTACCCCCTATGGATCAGTGAATAGCCCAGTCCAAACTGTCTTGGCATTACCAGTCCGGTGTCAGATTCCAAAACGACAAAACCAATTTGGATTATTGCCACTGATTCTCACAACAGACGCAACAAAAAGAAAAATTCTTTATCTTACCAACTGCAACTCCAAAGTAACCAATCCACTCAGCTGTGACTTGCCATTCTTCAATAAACTCCGTGGGTAATGCGTACTTCAGTAGGTAACCAAATGTCCACCCCATAATTAATTGTCCAGAAAATCTCACTATGTTAAACGGTGGTGTTTTGTTCCGGCGCATCTTGTAGGTCAAATCTTCAATAAAATCTGGGTCATCATTCGCGTCAGATACATATTCCGGAATTCTCCATAAGTCACGAAACCACCCCAACCCACCCAGGCCACCCCATGTGGCAAACCAGACGAAAGCTTGTCTGTCTCTTTTCAAATAAAAATGGTGTAACCCGAACCATCCGCCGATCAGCCAGAGTAAATAAGCAAGACACGTACTCTTTCCCATTTTCGTGATGCTGAGTTAAAAATCGAAAGTGTGGTGTACGCTGAATATCCTTTAGTAGTCCTAGGCTACCTCCCTCCTTCAAGTTAGCTATCCTCTTGGAAATATCGAAACTGGAGGGAAATCCGCGTCATATACGCATGCGCAGTGCAACGTGTACAAACACCCTTAACAAAACAGCAGAAAAATCCCAAATGAATGAATTAGTGAAGCTCACAATACACATTTCAATCTATAATTAATGACAATTTCGTTATTTTAATTCTTTTAAATAGCATTTTGCTCAGAATCTATGAAACATTGCACAGATAATAAACCGGATGTATTATTTTCAGCTTGGGGAAACCCCTTCCCATAATGCATCATTTGTTAGGGAATGCCATGTCAACTGCTCGCGGGTCACCTTTTATCTTTGAACATTAGCAGTAAGCCTAATTAGATTGTGGTTGTATTTTAGTGTTAAAAATCATAAAATGTGAAAAGGTGAGACTCTGTGTAACGGGACAAAATGGACAGAAAACCAGGCGAGCTGACGCGAAGTGTCAAGGACGTTGCTGGTAGCTTGGTATGGGTCAAAGTGATTGGGCTTGGCAATCCAGGAACTGGGAAGACATGCTTGATAAAGCACTTCTGTGAAAGCAAGGTAGTCACCACGTGGAGTAGCCTAATGATGCAAGTCAAATTTGCGTTATTATAGATCGTGGACCCGTTCCAAAAAGCTAACTTAGCTAAGACAAATCTTAAATTTCAGTCAGTTTGTCTGTTTCAAGAAAGAGATCTTGCTTAAGTTTGACTTAAGTTTTGTCTTAATTTTGACTAATTTGACGGATGTGGAAGTTTGGAAGTTGAGACCAATCTTACATCAAAACTGAAGTCAGTTACTTCAGCGGGCGTTACCGTAAGGTCCGGCGCGCTGTGGGGGTGCATGAGTTTCCCGATTTTGAACTCAAGATACAGCCGTGTTGTCATGTTTCACATTGACGGTGATAGTAAGGGGAGAAAGTTGGCAAATCATTATGTTTTGTATAGTCCAGCTCTCTCATTGTCTGCCTGCATCTGATAAGCTCACCTAATCTGCCAATTATCTTGTTAACTGTTGCATGCCTGATGCTAACCGATATTTATTTCCAAACAACAATCAACAAATGTTGTGAAGAAGGTGACGTACTGTTTTTTGTCAAATACTATCACCAAAAGATTGAGTAGAGAAAAACAATTAATTTTCAGAGAAATTTCCAACTGCTGATCCTTCGTGTGACTGTAATTAAGCTCTGACCCACTTACTACCACAGATTTTGTACCAACACATTAAGCTTGTTTGTCAAGTTTAATCAAATCGGATCGTGATGTTGGAAATTTCTTGGTTTTAACAGTCCAGGTCAATGGTATGTAATCAGAACAAAAGAGTAATAAATCAACTCTGAATGGCATATTTAGAAAGTTCTCATGACGGGTTGAGATTTTTTTAATACTGGTATACGGATCCATGCAATGATCATTCATATAGTGAGTTGAGGATCAAGCAGAACACTCAGATGCTTAACTGATACAGTTTGGAGTATCTGTTGATATCATGTGGAGCTTGAAACAAAAAAGTTCATACTTAAGACAAATCTTACACTAACAAGATCTGTATGCAAGTGCACGAGAAAGCATGCACTGTTCACCCCATCAAGTATCCAGCAAATTCTTTAGCACATCCAAGGCTTGATGGCACACGGATTGAAGTTGTCAGCTTGGTTGTCACAACTGAAAATTTGGATCAGCGCTGCAGGCTCAAATTTTCACAATTTTTGCATGTGACAATTAGATTAAAAATTGTTATGTCAGCGGACCACGTAACATTGGAGAAATTCAAAAAATTTCTCCAAGTCCACATTTATATTATTTAAAGGAGATGTTTAGAGCATGAAAAATGTTTACGTTTACTTCCAGTTCACAAGCTCTTATCAACCAACTGTGGGTGTGGACTATGGGTTCAAAATACAGACAGTTCAAGGCATTGACTGTGAGTGTATTATATTCTTTACACTAAATGATGTATCCAATGTCGCATTTGTTGCGAACTACCTGAGCTTGTACATGTGTTTACTAGTCACATGATATCTAAATCCTCAAATGTCACCTGTAACACTGATCACTCAAAAGCTTAAAAAAATTAACCAAGATTTATGGCTGTTCTGTTTGTGACAAAAGTGATTTTCATGTGATTAGCGGTCATGTTTAAACCTTTCTTTCCCTGGATAGTTGTCAGATTATGAGTTATCGTAGTTTTTGTAAGGAAATGTTTACACCATGAATGTAAGGGCTGTTCCAGTAAAATCTGTGTGGGAGGGGGAACGGCAGTAGAAATAAAAATTCATGGGTGGTGGTCTTCAGAAAAAAACTCAAATTATGGGTGGTCGTTCCTGTAAGAAGTGATGCATTAATTATGGGTGGTATTTTTTGACCTGTTAATGTTGACAGGTTGGTTACTTCAGCCCTCTAAACTCAAAAAATGCAATTTGCATACATCCTAACTTATCCCAATACAAAAAAGCCCATATTGCCAGTGAACAGAGTGCAATATGTTC